>JAVSCE010011562.1:0-275132 GCA_032199065.1 Smutsia gigantea
ATGTTTATTTATTGCACTATTTACAATAGCCAAGAAATGGAAGCAGTCTGAAACCATCAGTAGATGAATGGATAAAGAAAAGGTGGTACATATACACAATGGAATATTATTCAGCCATAAGAAGAAAACAAATCCTACCATTTGCAACAACATGGATGGAGCTAGAGGGTATTATCCTCAGTGAAATAAGCCAAGCCGAAAAAGACAAGTATCAAATGATTTCACTCATATGTGGAGTATAAGAACAAAGAAAAAATACTGAAGGAACAAAACAGCAGCAGACTCACAGAACCCAAGAACGGACTAATAGTTACCAAAGGGAAAGGGACTGGGGAAAATGGGCGGGAAGGGAGGGATAAGAGGGAAAAAGGGGCATTACGATTAGCAGATATAATGTTGGCGGGGCACGGGGAGGGCAGTACAACTCAGAGAAGACAAGTAGTGATTCTATAGCATCTCACTACGCTGATGGACAGTGACTGTAATGGGGTTGGTGGGGGGGAAAAATAAAAAGAAATACCGTATGATCCAACAATTCTACTCCTGGGTTTATACCCAGAAGAACTGGAATTAGGATCTTTCAAAAGATAACTGCATGCTCAAGTTCAGTGTGGCATTATTTACAATAGCAAAGGCATGGGAATAATATAAATGTCCATTGACAATAGAATAGGTAAAGAAAATGTGGTATGTACATACATAGAATATCATTCAGCATTAAAAAAGAAGGAAATCCTGCTGTTTGTTACTACATGGATGAACTTGAAAATATTATGCTGAGGGAAATAAGCCTGACACAGAAGAACAAACACTATATGATCTCACTTATATCAGAAATCTAAAATAGTCAAACTCATAGAAGCAGAGGGTAGAACAGTGGTTACCAGGAGATGGGAGCAGGGAGGATCAGGGAACTGTTGGTTACAGGGTCCATATGCAAGATGAGTAAGTCCTAGAGACCTATTGTTCAGCACAGTGCATATAGTCAACAATACTATAATGTATACTTTAAAATGTGTTAAGTGATCAGATTTTATATTAAATGTTCTTATCAAAAAAGAGGATGGAGGAAACTTACAGAGGTGTTGTTTGTAGCATTGTACATGGTGATGGTTTCATGGGTATATATACTTATCTTCAGAGTCATCAAGGTGTACACATTAAATATGTATAGCTTTTTTGCATGTCAATTGTAACTCAATAAAAACGAATACAAGAAAAAGGAAAGAAGGAAGGAAGGAAGGAAGGAAGGGAAGGAAGGACGGAAGGAAGGACGGAAGGAAGGACGGAAGGAAGGAAGAAATAGACTATTTTTTGTTTGGCCGTGAATCAGTCACAGTGGTTTCACAATGATGGGGAGTGAGAACAAGAAATTTCAGCCTTCAGCAGCAAGGAAATAGAAGTGTTGGCATAGTTTTGAGAAGACTTAACAGCTATAGCAGATAGGAATTTTGCACCACACATGCTGGCATTCAAGAAATAAGACATTGCTTCATTTTCTTTAGAATGACTTAAATCTGCCTCTGCTTTCATTCTTCCAGATTTCCTTGTAAGAATTAGTCCTAACTTTTATTAGAGCTTTCCTCACACTGGGGTTTATACAGCAGACTATTTGGGAAGATTGCCTTAGTCTATGCTTGAAACTGTTTACTCCTGATAAGATCATTTCATTCTCCTGTCCCTCAGCCACTTTGAAGTCTGGTCACTCAGCTGCTTCTATGTATATTTGGACACTAGTGTTTGCTGAGACTGGGAACTCTGTGGCCCAGAGTCTGCATCACACAGATATTTAATTCAGAGGTACTGTCTTTTCCTCTAAGTATAATGAAGGAGGGGACCCCAGGTGCCCACTACCCTGGGTCCCAAAAACCTCCACCCACATCCTGGTTTGGCTTCTCCCTGCAAACTGGGCTTCTGATTTCACCTCCCTGAAGAGAACTTCTCTCCCCTCCTCTTCAGGAGCACTTAGAGTATTTTACTGACGTAGCCAGCGCTTTCAGAAGGTATCTATAAGCCACCTCTGCTTCTAACCTTGAAAATTCTTAAGGCAAAAGAAAACAAGGGTCTGGCTTTACTTCTGTAGGAAGAATACCAGGGAATCAGATCAACGCTGATCACATTCTTCCCACATCATTTTCAGCACTGAAAACAGAACACTGGTTAATATTTCAATACATTCTACATAAGGAAGGAAAGCTGGGAAAACTGAGAAATATTTTGCTTATTTTGGGAAAACTAAAATGAGGATGTATAGTTTCAGTCAAGGTATATTTACATAACTTTTTTGGAAAAAGAAGAAAAGATAAAGGGAAGCAGAAGAGTAGGTTAGTCTTTTTGTCAATTTGCGAATCCCCATTTTCATATTTATACACACCTCCCAAATCTCACATGACTGAATAGACTGAATGAAAACATGCAGAAACTTCTGGTGATGGGCTACCACGTTACTATTTTACACAATAGTGTATAAATTAAATTAGGCCCCACCCCCTGTTTTTTCTTTGCTCCCTATTTGATAATGCCATTACTGCTCCACATGCCTTTTAACTGCTTGTTCAAACAAAAATGTGGTCTGGGAAATCTGGAATTTTAATCCCAGGATTCAATAAAGAGCACTAGCATTAAGAGATTTAACTGTTTTTCTGGGAACAGTGAGATGTTGGGAAATGTGTTAATCTCTGTTTCTTATTTCTGCCACTCCTAATATAAAAGTGGGTCAGCAATACTTGACCTTATATGAAAGGGATCAAAATGCATGGTGGTAAGTATACTATATGCATCAAACTAGTACACAGCTGATTCCTCTCTTTTTGAAAACATGAAGGTGAAATAAACAGGTGGTCTGGATTAGGGAGGGAATTTCTTAGACTTCTGGCTGACCTGCCCTCTTGTTCTCTGCCCTGTTGTCCCATCTAATCTCTGTGATTGAGAAACCTTGTTTCTTACAAAATTCCTTCTCACATTCTAATTCAGATTTTTTTGATCATCTTTAAACATTTCTTCCAAGATTTCCAAGTTTTTACTAGTTTTCTAAGTAAAGGACTGTGCCTTTTGATTCTGGTCTATAAGAAGACCAATGAGAAAGGTGTCTCACACTGCTTCTCTTGTTTTCTCTGAAACAGTTTAGATAAAATGAGATACAAAGAAAAGTATTTGAGATGGTTAAAATACTATGCAAACATAAAATCACATCAATGTTTAATTTTCCTACCCCCCTCCAAAAAAGAAGAAAAGAAAACCTCCATAAAATCAAAATAAAGAGTGAATGGACAAAAATTCCTCCCCCAAAATGTTGTATATGTTGAAAATTCTCTGATCATGAGGACAGCAATTGAAACATAATTGGGTTCTGCATCAAATGTTCATCAATTTCCCTCCTTTCCTTTTCCTAATGACCCATTTCAAGGGTGCTGAAAACAGAGGAAGAAATCCACAGAAGGGCTGAAAATAAAAGGGACATCATCAGGTTGCTGGAGAGTTTTAAGTTTCTTGCAAATCAACCCAATTGAATCAAGAATTGTATACATAAGAAACACAGCAGCCCAGAACATTGAGGTACAGAGCTGGGAATCATTATTCTTGGGCAGGAATAGTTTCTGATCATGTCTTGCTCTTTCTGGTGACCAGACCCCATCATGAAGCTATCCAGGAGCCCACCTATAAAAGTTGCCTTATGAGGACACTAACAAATGGAAATGCATCCCATGCTCTTGGCTAGGAAGAATAAATATTGTCAAGATGGCTATACTACCTAAAGCAATCTACAGATTCAATGCAATCCCTATCAAAATACCAACAGCTTTCTTCAATGAACTGGAACAAATAATTCTAAAATTCATATGGAACCACAAAAGACCCCGAATAGCCAAAGCAATCCTGAGAAGGAGGAATAAAACAGGGGGAATTACACTCCCTGACTTCAAGCTCTACTACAAAGCCACAGTAATCAAGACAATTTGGTATTGGCACAAAAACAGACCACAGACCAGTGGAACAGAATAGAAAATCCAAACATTAACCCAAACATATACAGTCAATTAATATTTGATAAAAGAGCCTTGGATATACAATGGGGAGATGACAGCCTCTTCAGCAGCTGGTGTTGGAAAAACTGGACAGCTACATGTAAGAGAATGAAACTGGACTACTGTCTAGCCCCATACACAAAGGTAAACTCAAGGTGGATCAAAGACCTGAATGTAAGTCATGAAACCATACAACTCTTAGAAAAAAACATAGGCAAAAATCTCTTGGACATAAACATGAGCGACTTCTTCATGAACATATCTCCCCGGGCAAGGGAAACAAAAGCAAAAATGAACAAGTGGGACTATATCAAGTTGAAAAGCTTCTGTACAGCAAAGGACACCATTGGTAGAACAAAAAGACATCCTGCAGTATGGGAGGATATATTTATAAATGACGTATCCAATAAGGGGTTGACATCCAAAATATATAAAGAACTCATGCACCTTAACTAACAAAAAGCAAATAATCCAATTAAGAAATGGGCAGAGGACATGAGTAGACACTTCTCCAAAGAAGAAATTCAGATGGCCAACAGGCACATGAAAAGATGCTCCACATCGCTAATCATCAGAGAAATGCAAATTAAAACCACAATGAGCTATCACCTCACACCAGTAAGGATGGCCAACATCCAAAACACAAACAACAACAAATGTTGGCGAGGATGTGGAGAAAAGGGAACCCTCCTACACTGCTGGTGGGACTGAAAATTAGTTCAAGCATTGTGGAAAGCAGTATGGAGGTTCCTCAAAAAACTCAAAATAGAAATAACATTTGACCCAGGAATCCCACTCCTAGGAATTTACCCTTAGAATGCAGCAGCCCAGTTTGAAAAAGACAGATGCACCCCTATGTTTATTGCAGCACTATTTACAATAGCCAGGAAATGGAGGCAACCTAAGTGTCCATCAGTAGATGAATGGATAAAGAAGATGTGGTACATATATACACAATGGAATATTATTCAGCCATAAGAAGAAAACAATTCTACCATTTGCAACAACATGGATGGAGGTAAAGGGTATTATGCTCAGTGAAATAAGCCAAATGAAAAAAGGCAAGTATCAAATGATTTCAGTCATATGTGGAGCATAAGAGCAAAGAAAAAAACTGAAAGAAAAAAACAGCAGCAGACTCACACAACCCAAGAATGGATTAATAGTTACCAAAGGGAAAGGGACTGGGGACGATGGGTGGGAAGGGAGGGACAAGGAGGCAAAAGGGGCATTACGATTAGCAGATGTAATGTTAGGGGGGCACGGGGAGGGCAGTACAACTTAGAGAAGACAAGTAGTGATTCTATAGCATCTCACTATGCTTATGGACAGTGACTGTAATGGGGTTGGTGGAGGGGACCTGATGAAGTGGGGAGTTTAATAACCATAATATTGCACATGTAATTGTAGATTAATGATACCAAAATAAATTATTTAAAAAAAGTTGCCTTATGAAAACTGCTAAACAGAAAACCACAGGCCCAATATAGTGTCACTTCTGCTAGGCCAAGTCACCAAACTGGGGCTTAATACCTCACCTAAGCACAGTTTCAACCTCCCCTAGAAATATAATCAGTCAGGGATTCTCTAGTCAGCATCAATGAGGTAATATGTTACTTGTCCCCTCTCTATCTCCCAGAGGAAGGTCTGCTTATGATGTCCTTGGCCTCCCTTAAAAAGCCTTCCATTTCTGTAGCCCTTTGGAGCATCTCTCTACTTGCTAGAGGGAATGCTGCCTGATTCATGAATTGTTTAATAAAGCCTATTCAATATTCAAATTTACTTTGCTTAATTTTGTTTTCAAATGTATCAAAAGACCTCCAAGGGATTTAGGAGCTCTGGAGGACATGGGGGCAGATCTCTCCCTCTCTCTCTCTCCATTATTTCACATATGCTTATGTGTTTATTTTTCATATGAATTTTAGAATCAACATCTCTGGTTTTAAAAATGTTGAGATTTTAATTAATATTACATAAAATTAGGGAGAATTGACATTGCTTTGATGCCAACTTAACCTATCCAAAAATATAGTATGTTTTAACATTTGTTCATCTTTTTTTGTATTCCTTATTAATATTTTAGAGTTTCTTCCACATTTATTTCTAGGTATCATGAGAAAAATTAAATCCAGAAAAATAATTGTGGCTGTGGGATAAAACTGAAGTCAAAGTTTTGACAATGGCATCTTACATTAAGAATCCGAACTAAATAACAGTATGCCTAGCAGGTATTCTCATGTAGAAATAAAAATCACTTCTAAGAAATGTAAGGGTATTCCTCTTAGATCATATTTGCCTGACAATAGGAATTCTAATCATCTTGTCTGCAGCAGCCTCATAGGTAGCTTATGATAGAGAAGTACCTGTGTTGAACAGATTTGTGGGTGTTGCTTTGTCTCATGGAATAAACCTGACTAAGATTGATGGGAAACCCACAACATTTTAAAAGAGAATTGCACGAACAGAGGCACTGCCAGACTTCAGAAGACAGAGGCAGTTTAAAATGAACTGACTTCAGAGATTTCAGAGCCCTCAAAGTTCTACAGGCAGGAAGACCATTGAAAACACATCTCAACTGAAAATATATGCCCTTTCTTATGGGAAAGAGAGGATGAACTAGTGTAGAGTGTACCTCGGAGGCATAGAGAACAACTCTGAGGGAGCGAGCAAGACTATGAACAAGACTGAACCCTGATCAGAGAACTGGATGTGTTCCTGGCTAGATTTCACAATGGCTATGGACATAAACTATTTTCAGTTACTCTCTATTTGACTTTATATGTTATATCCACAGCTGGAATACCAGCAGATATGTTACACATCTATATTCTTCACATTATTTAAAACAACTAAACTAATTAGATAAACATGATATTAATGTTTGATGAATGAATGATGGAACAAAGGATAGCTAGACCAGAAATATATATTTATTTAACAAGCCTTTTTGATGTCAGTTTTACAGAGCAAAACAACTCCATTCCTTCTAAATGGAAGTATAGGACAGGAAACCCAGCAAAATACTTAGTCTAAATATGGTCCTCAAGCATTTCCATGTTCTGCATCTGTGGAGAGAAGAGAAACATAAAAAGACCGTGGGGTTTCCTGAGGACTACTTCCTCAGCTGTGTCTGGGGAGCAGAGGGGGCTAAAGCAGGGGTCAGCAAACTTTTCTGTGAAAGGTCAGACAATAAATATATTTCAGACTTTGGGAGACATATGGTAACTACTCAATTGTGACAACTGCCTTAGGAAACAGTAATATAACGTGTGTGGCTCTGTTCCAGTGAGACTTCATTTACAGGAATGGGTATTCGTCTAGACTTGGCAGAAGAATCGTAGCCTGTTGATCCTTTGGCTGAAGGAAATCAATCAGCTGTGATGTGAACTGTTTATTAGTGATGGTTATCCTACAAACACACAAATAAACAAGACTTATTGACTGCTCTGATAGTGGAGTAAATATCTGATAGTGGAGTAAATATCTGAAACTGGAGAGTCCACCTCCAATTTCCACTCCTCTGAAATTTTCTCTTTGTGTGCGAATGTGCCACATGAAACCTCCCAGGTCTAGGAAGAGACGTGTAGAGTTTAAATTCAGAGGAATGTGAGGGAGCAAAGTTAATGGGATACGATGTTGCTGACGGCCTGTGACCTCTTACCTACACTGCAGGGGACGGAGTACGCAGCAAGAGCGGTCTCATCTGAAGGAATCATGGGGAAGGACACACAAAAAGATCTGTGAACCAGAGGCTGTGTGAAGTCTATTCCCTTTACTTTTGGAGAGAAGTACATCAGATCAGGATTGTTAAAACACCATGTAAATACACCAGAGTTGACCAGGGTAGTTGAAATGTCTGTATTCTTTTTCTCTGGATGGGGAGCGTGGGGGAGGTTGAAGCTTGTTCGGATAGTAGCTGTTCAAATTTTAAATACTTAGGACAATTTCCATCGTTGCGTTAGCTTGTAACTCTCTCTTCTGTGAACTCTCTGCTTCTACCCACTTTGTCCATTTTGCTTCCTTAATTCCTTTTCTAAGATCATTTGTTCCAGCCCGAAATGCTTCCTACTTCTGTTTACTGTACAAGCTTTACTCGGCCTTCAGGACCCGGCTGAGATCTTCGTTGAGCGCCAGCCTCAAGGTGCTTTTTCACTTCCCAGCTTCTAATCATTCACCTCCTAACACTCATTTGTCATTAGCTGCATTTCCTTTTGTTATCTGTTCATAAGCATTATGTTCTGTGTCTCCAAACTATTGAATAGTGGTGACCAGATATCCTTCTTTTAAAGTTTTTTAGTTTTTGTATCGATAAATAATAAGTAATTTGTTCTTTTCTTTTCTTTTTTTAAATTAATATAATTTATTTTGGTATCATTAATCTACAGTTACATGTGCAATATTATGGTTATTAAACTACCCCTTCATCAGGTCCCCCCCACCAACCCCATTACAGTCACTGTCCATCAGCGTAGTGAGATGCTATAGAATCACTACTTGTCTTCTCTGGGTTGTACAGCCCTCCCCGTGCCCCCCAACATTACATCTGCTAATCGTAATGCCCCTTTCCCCTCTTATCCCTCCCTTCCCGCCCATTTTCCCCAGTCCCTTTCCCTTTGGTAACTATTAGTCCGTTCTTGGGTTCTGTGAGTCTGCTGCTGTTTTGTTCCTTCAGTATTTTTTCTTTGTTCTTATACTCCACATATGAGTGAAATACATGGAGACTTAACAACATCTCCTTATTAATCAATGGGTTAACGGCCAAATCAAAACAGAAATCAAAGAATATATGGAGACTAATGACAACAACAACACAAAGCCACAGCTTCTGTGGGACGCAGCAAAGGCAGTTCTAAGAGGAAAGTATATTGCAATCCAGGCCTATTTAAAGAAGGAAGAACATTCCCAAATGAATAATCTTAAGACACAATTACTGAAATTGGAAAAATAAGAACAAATGAGGCCCAAAGTCACCAGAAGGAGGGACATAATAAAGATTAGAGAAGAAATAAATAAAATTGAGAAGAATAAAACAATAGAAAAAAATCAATAAAACCAAGAGCTGGTTCTTTGAAAAATAAACAAAATAGATAAACCCCTAGCCAGACTCATTAAGAGAAAAAGAGAATCTACACATATAAACAGAATCAGAAATGAGAAAGGAAAAATAACGATGGACCCCACAGAAATACAAAGAATTATAAGAGAATATTATGAGAATCTATATGCTAACAAGCTGGAAAACCTAGAAGAAATGGACAACTTCTTAGAAAAATACAACCTTCAAGACTGACCAAGCAAGAAACAGAAAAACTAAACAGACCAATCACCAGCAACAAAATTGAATCGGTAATCAAAAAACTACCCAAGAACAAAACCCCCGGACCTGATGGATTCACCTCTGAATTCTACCAGACATATAGAGAAGAAATAACACCCGTTCTCCTTAAAGTTTTTCAAAAAATAGAAGAGGAGGGAATACTTCCAAACTCATTCTATGAAGCCAGCATCACTCTAATACCAAAACCGGGCCAAGACCTCACCAAAAAAGAAAATTACAGTAATTTGTTCTTCAAGTAGTTTCTAATGGGACATATCTTAGAGGAAAGAAAAAATAGATATTATATTGCCTAAATGGATACAAAGCAGGATGTATTGTCAAAATACAAATGTTATTTCTTGGCTCTGGGTTGAGATAATTTAATTGTCTCAGTTTTCTCTCACTTACCTGTCTCATAATAATCATAGACTTGAATAGTTGCTGGCTTTAGATCTCTTACTGGGATGTCTTGCAGAACCGTGAAAGAAAAGCTTAGTGTCTGATTTGTTACCTAAGAGGAAAAGTGTAAGTAATCAAGAGGCTAAGAAATCCTCTATCTCTCTTTCTTGACTAAAACATATTTTTTATTGTTCTCTGACTCTTATGAACCCGTGCCATGTCATTTAGGTGAACAAACATTTGTGGATGTCAAGATGGATTTCAGAATGCGACCTTGGGAATGCTTTACCATGAACAAAATTCTCCAGATTTTCTCCTAAACAACAGAGACAATCCATATTTTCTATAGTTGTCAGTATGAGATTAACTGTCTGGGCCTATGTGAATATTTTTCTAGGATGCAGAGACTGGCTTTGTACCATTTGTAATTATAATATCAAATTATTATTTTAGTGTAGCTAGTAAGAGCATTCCCTTTGCTTTATAGTCAGATTTGAAGATATTCTTGAGATCTACATTTTATTTTATCTTATATAGTGATATGCTAGAAAGTTAACACCACCATAAATGTATCTATTAATCTAACACTATCACTAATCAACCACTGTGGTATATTTATTCTTTTGGTGAGGGGGGTCTTAAAGTAACAGACAGATGCAAGAAACATTTTATTCTATTGATTTTCTACTTGAAATTTCATAGAAATACTCAAATTCCAATTTTAACATAATTAAAAAGAGAGCAGATACTCCATGGATTTAAAAGATATCTCTTTAATTCTCATTAGAATAGAGGAACTTCCTAGAAGGTCACTACTAAGTATTGCTTTCCTCCTACTACATGTTTTCTAGTGAAGAGATGAACTTAGAAAGGCCACTGACATGTAGACTGTCAGTGCTCTTACCTGTTCCATGTAAATGAGGACGTGGTTATTGCTCATATCTGTCCTGCCCACATGGCTAGATCTTTCAAGCTGAAGAAAATTAGAGAACTCAGAAAGTTAGAGAACTAGAGTAGACGGTTGTAAGAGACACATGTTTTTTCTCCAAACAGTGTGAGGGCTAGGATTCCTATAAGTCATCTTCATGATTAAATAGCCAGGATGCATTAGAAATATAAAAGACTGGGGAGGGAGGGGAAAGAATCCCATTTTGGAGACAGGCTTCAACGTTGTTATGACTCGACTGTGGAAAAACCTTCTGGCTTTCTATGTAGAGAAGGAAGCCAGGTATTTCTGCCATGTTTCAATATCCGAGTAACACATTAGACCCTCTGCCATCTTTGATGTTTCTAGCTCATATTGATTGTATCATTAATGAAGTCAATTTGGTAATTAATCATTGTCCATCTTGTATTGTGATTTTACTGTTATAGGCCCATATGCTTTAAATCCCTAACTAGACTGTAAGTGACTTAAGGGTAGGGACTCCTTATGTATTTCTCTGGTATCACGTAAGTCCCTTAGCTGAGAGACAAATAAATAATGAATTTAATTTCCTGAGTTTGGGAAAAAATATTTTTTTGAGGCAGGGTGATATTGATAGGGCTTTGATGCTGGCATGGTCTCAGTTTGAAGATACAGATCTTTGTATGAGATCTACTAGGCTTAAAATATACCTACCATTTTTACTGTTGGTTTCAAGGGAATAAAACCAGATACCATCTTTACATCAACAATCACCATATTGGAGACAGGACGGCTCCCTGTGTAACTGTAGAGTCAGAGAAAGACAGAGTTAGGATTTAGTTTGTGATAGAAAGCCAGATTTCTTTCTTCCAGACCCACCATAAACCTGTCCATCTTCATGAAGTTTTCCCTAACATTATTATCCATAGAAATCTGTGTTCCCTGGACATGTATGATATTGATGTTTGGAATCCTGAATGTACATTAGACCTACAGCTTACTAAAATCATATATGTTGAAGCCTTAGTCCAAAATGATCAAATCAGAATCTTTGGGAGTGGAGCTTGGTAATCTGTATTTTTAACACACTGACAGTTTTGGACACTCCGTCTATACTATTCATTTGCTATTTCGTATGTATTATTTTTATATTTTTAGTCAATCTGAATGTAGCATGGCTCTCCAAAGATGCTCCAGAGTACTGAGAGATCAGATATAGACTCTTATGCTTTATACTTTGAATAGACTGATGTTTTATAATTAGGTTGGCTCTCTGAAATACGATTTGTTTTATAATATCAATACCGTTAGTATTAGATACATAGCAGTATCATTTACTGCTATGTTTTCTTAGGAATCCTGTAAAGTTTTTGATGGGTTATGATAGGGCAATTTCTATATTTTTAATTTATATTTTTTATTTAATATTAACATTTGTTATTTATCCATTTGATTAGAAAAATAATTTATTCAGAAGAGGTAAGGAAAACTTACTTCAAGTTAAAGCACAAATCTTTAAGGAAAATAATTTATCCTTTAACAATGAGTTGAACAAAAATCAATTTAAGAGAAAAGTAGGAATTGATTAAAACATTTGAAAAGCCCACGTTTTTTTATTTGGTAGATTTAAGACGAGATTTCACTTTTAAATGTTACTGAAACTTGAAAACAAAAAAAATTACTGGAGAAAATAATCACTTGATAATCATAAAAAGCTAACTTTATTAGTAGATATGTCAATTTCAGATCATATTCATCTAATAGCATAGTTTCCAAATATATTATTCATTGCTGATGGTTTCAGGTAGCTCTTACACCCAGGATCAGGTGATACAGTCAGAGGTCTTACCTGACATTCAGTGAGACCTGGAAGCTGGTGTGGGCCTTGGGTCCATCACAAGTTTGGGGCAGAGTCCACACCTTCAGAGCAAATGGGGAGTCCTCCTTCTTGGGAAGAATATTGTATTTCATGGACGTCTGTGGAACACCAACTACACCGTCAGTTTCTCCCTTTTCCAGGGACTCCCCTTTTTCATCATTTAGCTTTTCCAGATTTACCCCTTAATTGCCCGAGAAGGAAGGAAGAGAGCTTCCCTTTCAGTAGAAGAGGTTAAAGTTGCCTCTTTCCAACATCACTCCAGACTCTCACCTGAAGATACACGCATCCCTCCCCAGTCACTGTTATGCTGTATTCCCCAGGCAGCTCTGGCAAGGAGATCCGCTGTAGCAACAGGCGGCTGCTGTGGTCCGCTTGGAAGTTTTGGGATTTCCACCACAAGTCTGTGTTAGCTACCATAGGGGATACTGGCTTTTCCCCCATTAAAGTATACACCTGCTAATTGCTTTTCCTTTTTTTTTTGTCTTCTGTCTTTCAGGCATAATTAAAGTCATTCTACAGTTTCTCCAAAAGAAATAAAACATCACTGATTCTAATTAGCCCCCAATTTACTTTCACTGGTACTGGTATTGTCTTGAGGGACTGTTCTCTGTATCTGGAAGTTGTGGACTTGTTTTTTTTTATATATATATTTTATTTTATTATCATTAATTTACAATTACATGTGCAATATTACGATTATTAAACTACCCCTTCATCACGTCCCCCCCACCAACCCCATTACAGTCACTGTCCATCAGCGTAGTGAGATGCTATAGAATCACTACTTGTCTTCTCTGAGTTGTACTGCCCTCCCCGTGCCCCCCCAACATTACATCTGCTAATAGTAATGCCCCTTTTTCCCTCTTATCCCTCCCTTCCTGCCCATTTTCCCCAGTCCCTTTCCCTTTGGTAACTATTATTCCGTTCTTGGGTTCTGTGAGTCTGCTGCTGTGTTGTTCCTTCAGTTTTTTTCTTTGTTCTTATACTCCACATATGAGTGAAATCATTTGATACTTGTCTTTTTCGGCTTGGCTTATTTCACTGAGCATAATACCCTCTTAGCTCCATCCATGTTGTTGCAAACGGTAGGATTTGTTTTTCCTTATGGCTGAATAATATTCCATTGTGTATATGTACCACATCTTCTTTATCCATTCATCTACTGATGGACACTTAGGTTGCTTCCATTTCTTGGCTATTGTAAATAGTGCTGCAATAAAGATAGGGGTGCATCTGTCCTTTTCAAATTGGGCTGCTGTATTCTTAGGGTAAATTCCTAGGAGTGGAATTCCTGGGTCAAATGGTATTTCTATTTTGAGTTTTTTGAGGAACCTCCATACTGCTTTCCACAATGGTTGAACTAATTTGCAGCCCCACCAGCAGTGTAGGAGGGTTCCCTTTTCTCCACATCCTCGCCAACATTTGCTGTTGTTTGTGTTTTGGATGTTGGCCATCCTCACTGGTGTGAGGTGATATCTCATTGTGGTTTTAATCTGCATTTCTCTGATGATTAGCGATGTGGAGCATCTTTTCATGTGCCTGTTGGCCATCTGAATTTCTTCTTTGGAGAAGTGTCAATTCATGTCCTCTGCCCATTTCTTAATTGGATTATTTGCTTTCTGTTTGTTAAGATGCATGAGTTCTTTATATATTTTGGATGTCAACCCTTTATCAGATATGTTTTTTATGAATATATTCTCCCATACTGTAGGATGTCTTTTTGTTCTACTGATCATGTCCTTTGCTGTACAGAAGCTTTTCAGCTTGATATAGTCCCACTTGTTCATTTTTGCTTTTGTTTCCCTTGCCCGGGGAGATATGTTCATGAAGAAGTTGCTTATGTTTATGTCCAAGAGATTTTTGCCTATGTTTTTTTCTAAGAGTTTTATGGTTTCATGACTTACATTCAAGTCTTTGATCCACCTTGAGTTTACCTTTGTGTATAGGGCTAGACAGTAGTCCAGTTTCATTCTCTTAATGTAGCTGTCCAGTTTTTCCAACACCAGCTGCTGAAGAGGCTGTCATCTCCCCATTGTATATCCAAGGCCCCTTTATCAAATATTAATTGACTGTATATGTTTGGGTTAATGTTTGGATTTTCTATTCTGTTCCACTGGTCTGTGGGTCTGTTTTTGTGCCAATACCAAATTGTCTTGATTACTGTGGCTTTGTAGTAGAGCTTGAAGTCAGGGAGTGTAATTCCCCCTGTTTTATTCCTCCTTCTCAGGATTCCTTTGGCTATTCGGGGTCTTATGTGGTTCCATATGAATTTTAGAATTATTTGTTCCAGTTCATTGAAGAAAGCTGTTGGTAGTTTGATAGGGATTGCATTGAATCTGTAGATTGCTTTAGGTAGTATAGCCATCTTGACAATATTTATTCTTCCTAGCCAAGAGCATGGGATGCATTTCCATTTGTTAGTGTCCTCTTTAATTTCTCTTAGGAGTGTCTTGTAGTTTTCAGAGTACAGGTCTTTCACTTCCTTCGTGAGGTTTATTCCTAGGTATTTTATTCTTTTTGCTGCAATTGTGAATGAAATTGTTTTTCTGAATTCTCTTTCTGTTTGTTCATCATTAGTGTATAGGAAAGCAACAGATTTCTGTGTGTTAATTTTGTATCCTGCAACTTTGCTGAATTCAGATATTAGTTCTAGTAGTTTTGGAATGGAATCTTTAGGGTTTTTTATGTACAGTATCATGTCATATGCAAATAGTGACAATTTGACTTCTTTACCAATCTGGATGCCTTGTATGTCTTTGTTTTGTCTGATTGCTGTGGCTAGGACCTCCTGTACTATGTTGAATAACAGTGGAGAGAGTGGGCCTCCTTGTCTTGTTCCCGATCTTAGATGAAAAGCTTTCAGCGTCTCGCCATTAAGTATGATGTTAGCTGTGGGTTTGTCATATATAGCCTTTATGATGTTGAGGTACTTGCCACCTATACCCATTTTGTTGAGAGTTTTAATCGGGAATGGATGCTGAATTTTGTCAAATACTTTTTCAGCATCAATGGAGATGATCATGTGGTTTTTGTTCTTCTTTTTGTTGATGTGGTGGATGATGTTGATGGATTTTCGAATGTTGTACCATCCTTGCATCCCTGGGATGAATCCCACTTGATCATGGTGTATGATCCTCTTGATGTATTTTTGAATTCGGTTTGCTAATATTTTGTTGAGTATTTTTGCATCTACGTTCATCAGGGATATTGGTCTGTAATTTTCTTTTTTGGTGAGGTCTTTGCCCGGTTTTGGTATTAGAGTGATGCTGGCTTCATAGAATGAGTTTGGAAGTATTCCCTCCTCTTCTATTTTTTGGAAAACTTTAAGGAGAATCGGTGTTATTTCTTCTCTATATGTCTGGTAGAATTCAGAGGTGAATCCATCAGGCCCGGGGGTTTTGTTCTTGGGTAGTTTTTTGATTACCAATTCGATTTCGTCGCTGGTGATTGGTCTGTTTAGTTTTTCTGTTTCTTGCTTGGTCAGTCTTGGAAGGTTGTATTTTTCTAAGAAGTTGTCCATTTCTTCTATGTTTTCCAGCTTGTTAGCATATAGATTCTCATAATATTCTCTTATGATTCTTTGTATTTCTGTGGGGTCCGTCGTGATTTTTCCTTTCTCATTTCTGATTGTGTTTATGTGTGTAGATTCTCTTTTTCTCTTAATGAGTCTGGCTAGGGGTTTATCTATTTTGTTTATTTTTTCAAAGAACCAGCTCTTGGTTTTATTGATTTTTTCTATTGTTTTATTCTTCTCAATTTTATTTATTTCTTCTCTAATCTTTATTATGTCCCTCCTTCTGGTGACTTTGGGCCTCATTTGTTCTTCTTTTTCCAATTTCAGTAATTGTGTCTTTAGACTATTCATTTGGGAATGTTCTTCCTTCTTTAAATAGGCCTGGATTGCAATATACTTTCCTCTTAGAACTGCCTTTGCTGCGTCCCACAGAAGTTGTGGCTTTGTGTTGTTGTTGTCATTAGTCTCCATATGTTCTTTGATTTCTGTTTTGATTTGGTTGTTAACCCATTGATTAATTAGGAGAGTGTTGTTAAGTCTCCATGTATTTGGGAGCCTTTTTGATTTCTTTCTAAAATTTATTTCTAGTTTTATACCTTGGTGATCTGAGAAGTTGGTTGGTAGGATTTCAATATTTTTGAAATTACTGAGGTTCTTTTTGTGGCCTAGAATGTGGTCTATTCTGGAAAATGTTCCATGTGCACTTGAGAAGAATGTGTATCCTGTTGCTTTTGGGTGTAGAGTTCTGTAGATGTCTGTTAGGTCCATCTGTTCTAGTGTGTTGTTCAGTGCCTCTGTGTCTTTACTTATTTTCTGTCTGGTTGATCTGTCCTCTGGAGTGAGTGGTGTGTTGAAGTCTCCTAAGATGAATGCATTGCTGTCTATTTCCTCCTTTAATTCTGTTAGTATTTGTCTCACATATGCTGGCGCTCCTGTGTTGGGTGCATATATATTTCTAATGGTTATATCTTCTTGTTGGACTGACCCCTTTATCATTATGTAATGTCCTTCTTTATCTTTTGCTACTTTCTTCGTTTTGAAGTCTATTTTGTCTGATACAAGTACTGCAACACCTGCTTTTTTCTCTTTGTTGTTTGCATGAAATATCTTTTTCCATCCCTTCACTTTTAGTCTGTGTATATCTTTGGATTTGAGGTGAGTTTCTTGTAGGCAGCATATAGATGGGTCTTGCTTTTTTATCCATTCTGTTACTCTGTGTCTTTTGATTGGTGCATTCAGTCCATTTACATTTAGGTGATTATTGATAGGTATGTACTTATTGCCATTGCTGGCTTTAGATTCGTGGTTACCAAGGCTTCAAGGTTGCTTCTTTACTATCTAACAATCTAACTTAACTTTCTTGTTAAGTTATTGTAAACACAGTCTGATGTTTCTTTATTTCTCTCCCTTCTTATTCCTCCTCCTCCATTCTTTCTATAATAGGTGTTTTATTCTTTGCCTTTAGTTGGTATTTGGATGGTCTGCTTTCTTTGCTATGATTTTTTTTTCTCTGGTGACATCTTTTTAGCCTTAGGTGTGCTTCCCTCTAGAGCAGTCCATTTAAGTTATCCTGTAGTGGTGGTTTATGAGAGGCAAACTCTCTTAACGTTCATTTATCTGGAAATTGTTTAATCCCTCCATCATATTTAAATGATAATCGTGCTGGATACAATATTCTTGATTCGAGGCCCTTCTGTTTCATAACGTTAAATATATCATGCCATTCTCTTCTGGCCTGTAAGGTTTCTGTTGAGAAGTCTGATGATAGTCTGATGGGTTTTCCTTTGTAGGTGATCTTTTTTCTCTCTCTAGCTGCCTTTAATACCCTGTCTTTATCTTTCATCTTTGCCATCTTAATTATTATGTGTCTTGGTGTTGTCTTCCTTGGGTCCCTTGTGTTGGGAGATCTATGAGCTTCGGTGGACTGCGAGACTACTTCCTTCCCCAGCGAGGGAAAGTTTTCAGCAATTATTTCTTCAAAGACACTTTCTATCCCTTTTTCTCTCTCTTCTTCCTCTGGTACTCCTATAATGCGAATATTGTTCCGTTTGGATTGGTCACACAGTTCTCTTAATATTCTTTCATTCCTAGAAATCCTTTTATCTCTCTCTGCCTCAGCTGCTCTGTACTCCTGTTCTCTGTTTTCTATTCCATTAACAGTCTCTCGCATCTCATCCATTCTGCTGTTAAGCCCGTCGATCGCTTGTCTGATTTCTGTATTGTCTTTCCTCAGTTCCCTCACTTCCTCCCTCAGCTCTTGCACATTTCTCTGTAGGTCCATCAGCATGGTTATGACTTTTATTCTGAATTCTTTTTCAGGGAGGCTGTGCATTTCCATCCCTTCAGACTCCTCTCTGGGGTTGTCTGGTTGATTTTGGTCTGAACCATATTCCTCTGTCTTTTCATGGCTGTATAATTTGGTCACTGATAGTTGCCACGTATGTCAGCTGGGCTCTTTAAGACTTAAAAAGAGAAAAAAAAGAAAAAAAAAGAAAAAGAAAAAAAGAAAAGAAAGGAAAAGAAAAAAGAAAGAAAAGAAAAACAAAAAACAAAAAATAAATGCCCACCGGACGTAGATTCTGTGGGAATGCTCTAGGTGGCGCTATTGCCCCACTATTCCACAGCTGTGACTGTGCCGCTCCGCAGGGCCCTTTATCGCTCTGGCAGGGGTGGGAACGAATAGGAGGCTGTTGATCTCAGTGAGAAGTGTTAAGTATGGCTACGCTTCCTCAGTCGCCAGCTAAGGCGTCTGAAACTCCCAGGACTCCCAGCCTGCTGGGCTGAGTGTGCTGGGGCGATCCAGCTCCTCCACTGGGCTCCTGTCTCTTTAAGACCGCTGAAGAAAGCGCGCACTTTTTTTTTTTTTCCTTCCCGGGAGCTGGCTGCAAGCACCCTGGCGCGTTCCCCGCTCAGATCCTGCCCCTCTGTCTCTCCAATCTCCGCTGCACTGCGCAATGTGGGTCAGCGCTCCCCGCGCAGATCCCCGGGGCTGGCTACTTCGCGGGGTGTGCTTCCACTCCCTCCCGGCTCTGAATCCTCTCCTCCCGCCGGGCGCTGGGGTGGGGGAGGGCTCGGGTCCCGCCGGGTCGCGGCTCCGTATCTTACCCGCCTCTTGGGGTGCCGAGTCCTCTCGGGTGTAGCTGCACGCTGTGCGCTTTCCTGTGTATTCTCGCCTCTCTTTTAGGAATAGATGTATTTTCTTTGTTTTCGTAGGTAAATATAGTGTTGGGAGGAGATTTCTGCCGCCCTGCTCACACCGCCATCTTCCCGGAAGTCTCTCTGTGGATTTGTTCTTTCTCTTCAGTTGTCCTCTTGCCTCTATCTTTTAAAGAACAGGTCTAAAATTAAGAAGTTAAGACAAAAATAGTGACTGGTGTAAACTGAGATGGAAGAATGAGGGATATTGACTGTCAATAAAAGTATAAGACAAATTGTACTTTCCCAACTTTCCTTTCCCCTTTACATCTGTTTTCATTTTCCCCACATAATCTCTCTGAAAAACAAAAATTCACTATGTACATCTGAAATATTGAAAGATCTGTGTAAGAGGGAAACCCCAGATTCTCTGGCTGGTTGACACCATCATTTATGTCATCAGTAAATTATTTCCAGATTTGTGGTTGGAAAAAAGAAGAAATTTTCAAGAACTTTAGCTTAAAAAAAAAATCAGCCTAAAGAGGAAGTAAGAAGGCAGTTCTCAGGGTAGGTAGAAAGGAGTGTAGAGGCTGAGTTGCTTGGAGTGGTTTGATAGAATTTCTTGATCATTCTATGAAGATGAAAGTGAGCTCTACTTGGTCACATTTCTTTTAATCACACACTTTTCTGGTTCTTTTTGGAGGATGTAGGATAATAAAGATGTGGTCTAGAACACTGATTCTCAACTGGGGCGATTTTGCCTGGTCTCACCTGGGAGTAGGATGCTATTGAAGTCTAGTGAGGAGGGGCCAGAGAGGCTGCCAACCATCTTACAAGGGCCAGGACAGCCCCACAGCAATAGTTATCTGGCCCAAAATATCAATGGTACTGATATCCAGAAACTCTAGAGTGTGGCCTTTGACCAATGTGTCCAAGCTTTAGCGAGGAATGATTATGGTAAGTAGCCAAATTGAAATAGGATGTTAATATAGGGTTTAGCAAAAATTGTTTAGGGGGAAATGTCTGAGGTGTTTTTTCTCCATATTACCACTGTCTTCAAATATCCGTAAATAATACTTCTAAAATTTAATGATTTTTCTTCTCTTTTGCTTGTAACTGTTCTGTTTTCAAGCTTCCTAACTGCCAAGAGGATCAGGAGGAGAACCACTGCCCTGGGTGGAGGAGAAGCCCCCATGGGAATTCTGTTGCTCTGTGATCCACTTCACAGTGTGCGTTGTGGAGGTCAGCTCTTCTGGGGTCGGGGCGGGCTGGGCTGCGAGGTAAGCGAGGAGCATGTAGGACGTCATCTCCACCTCAGCAGAGGGAGCTTGGGGTTGGTTAAAATACCCCACTGCTGCCCTCGGTTTCTGAGTTCGCTCCCAGTGTACTGAGTTGTCTTAAGGGTGAGAAAAAGGAGAGACTTATAACTATTGGTAGATAATAAGCAAATACACATTCATGTTGTATGGAGC
Source organism: Smutsia gigantea (assembly GCA_032199065.1). Lineage (NCBI taxonomy): Eukaryota > Metazoa > Chordata > Mammalia > Pholidota > Manidae > Smutsia > Smutsia gigantea. The sequence goes on from JAVSCE010011562.1 coordinate 20,649, forward strand.
TGAAAATAAGGAAGATATGAAGTAAGATCCTCTGTCATCAGCCCCCCAAACTCACTAACTCACACTTCTGTGCTGAACTTGGCTTAGTCCCTGGGCCTAACTTGAAGAATGTTGCATAGAGCATCCCTACAATCTCTCAAATGTTATTTTAATTGGATTGGTGGAAAAGAAAAATGACAGGGAGTGTTCTTTCATGGTTAGCGATATTTCCTGGGAATTGGAGTATAAATCAGAATATAAAGTCTACCTATTGGTCTCAGAGGGTTTTGTGATAATCTCCCTAGCAAATAGAGATAAAAGTACTTCTTTTTTGCAGTTTCCTTAAGTTTGGCTTTTTGTTGTGCCTCTTTTCATCCAAGTATATAGACAGATACATGTAGGATGGTATACATATTTCATGTGATATATAATATGTATAATATACATGAATATAATATATTCATATAACATATATATGTATATATATGTATACACACACACATGGTCTAATATATTGGTCTTAGCAGGTAGGAATGAATTCCATAATTTACCTGCTGTCTATTATGTTACAGTCTGTATAACATATGCAATCCCAGAGAAGATATTTTTATAAGAGGTGCTTTGATCTATATGTGACTTGGCTGAGGAATTCCAGATGAAGCCTATTACTTTCAGCAGGAATATACTCTTCCTCTTTTTATAGAATCAGTGTAAGTGGAAGGGGAAAATGTTTACCATTTACTCTCACCTTCTTTCACAGCTTCCTCATCAAGAGAGTTCAGTATTTCTCTCCTCCTATCTTGGTTTCCTGCTAGGGCAAAAGCATAGGCCAGCAGTGCCTTGGTGTAGCGATGGCTCCCATGGGTGCCCTCCTTTGCTGTGTTACAGGCAGACTCCAAGCAGAACAGGGCATTGCGAATAACAGAGGGTGCTGTAAAGACAAAGAGGTTCTGGTGTCAAACTAGGATAAGAGGATGATGGAGCAAGACCTGAGCTGGGTGTTGATTGACAGATGTCATTCATGGTTTCAGCCAGCCAGGTAGACCCCCTGATATCCACTATATTTAAATTGAAAAAAATATCTTAAATCTCTTAACTTTATAGTTAAGTCTTAAAGAATAAGGCTAGAGAACTTGTCTTTTTAGGATTAATTTTGGTACATAGTCCAAGGGCATTCCTGGGCAAGTATAAATTCCCCTTAATGGGATTGATCAAAGAGCTCACCTAGCTGCGAGATGCCTCATCATTGAGCAAAAGCAAAAGTTGACACTTGACTTTTAGCAGGAAAGTATTGCAGACAGCAGGGCTGTAGTTTTCATGGCAGGAAATGGGGTTGAAGTTGATCTTACGGTGACTGGAAGAGGGATCTCCAGAAGGGCAACAGTAACATAGGCAGAGAGGGTCACTTCATCATCTACTCCTCCCTGTAAACATGAGAGAGAGGTTGGGGAGGGGGTGATGAATTTTACTTCCAAATTTTAGTGCTTTCCTCTCTGTTATTCCATGGAAACTCTCTTCAGTATCTGTCTCTTTAAAGCAAAATAACTTTCTCACACAATGTACCATTTTTTTGTTTGCTAAAATTTTCAGGTTTTATACCCCTTCCCTGTTGCTCTCGCACATTATGTAGGACTTCATTGTTGCAATTTCTCCGTGCTTTCTTTCTCCCCTCACCAGGCATGTTCATTCAGTGCATCCTGAGGCTCAGGATAAGTACTCACAACACCTCAGCTTAAGGGCATTGTTGAGCAGTGACCCAGAGCTCCTGAAACAGCCATTGTCCTCCTGCTTTCGGGAGAGCCCGGTGAGGGCTTGGGTAATGTGTGCTTCATCGATAAAGATGTAGGTTCGAGCCTGGGCGAAAGTCTTCAGTACGAAGGCCGTAAGAGTCTTCAGTACGAGCCTGAGGTGGGAGGAAGAGTCGGTGCTGAGGCTGTGTGTTTCCAGGTGGCACCGGAATGCTCAGTTTTGCACACATAGACTCCCTCTCCCTCCAGGGCACCCTCAGGAGAGTCAGTGAGCCACTCCTGAGAGTTTGCAGACTTTTGGTGTGAACCTGGCAGCTTCTATATTTTTTCTGTGTTGCTGTGACATGTTGTTAAATGGCTCTTGCTTCCTAAAGCATTTCTGCATCATTTTATACTCATATTTAGAGAGGTTCACGTTCCTCCTAGTTTCCTTGGGTGGTTAAGATATTTCCTCTCACCTTCTAATCTTTCCGCATGTATTTCTTTTCACAGATTTCTTCTCTTCTGCAGCTAATGCTCTAAAGGACTAGCTTCTTTTAATGTCCTACTTCAGTAAATATATCCCTCTACATCACCCTGCCCCTCCACCACTTTAGAGGTCATTAATTTCCTCTTGTTTTCCTGTGTGGTCAGACTTAAGTCAAGATAGACAGATTACAGAAAGATGATAGATGATCTGCAGATAGATAGAGACAGAGTCATCTGGTAGAAAGTAGCAAAGTATGCTCTGTGAGTAATGGGTGCCATTTTTCTAGCCTGTTCCTGGCATTTCTTAGTGCTGAGCAACAGCTTAAGAGGGCCAACTACAGACTTAAAATGGTCCATTAGCAACACGAGGAAGAAGAGAGTCTTGGTGCATTGGATATAAAAAGAACCAACTTCAAAATGTTCTGAGTTCTGTCACTTATAAGTTGTTTATACCAGAGGCATTTATTATCCACAATGAGTATCATTTCCTACTCTGTAAAATGAAGTTAATAGCTCTCACTTCACTGTTGTAAGAATTAAATAGGCTAATGTGTGCACACGCTTTGAACTGGTAGTTGAAACTCAGAATAGATTTTCTTTCCTTACCAAGTGTTGCCCTGATTCCTGCTATATTGCTCCCCAAAGGTGCTATAGGAACCATCCTGGTGTTTGTAGTTCAGTTAGTGTAAGAAATATTACCGAAAGGCAGGCCACCTGTAGGTACAGGCTGATACATCCAGGATCTACCGTTGTTTTGTGGTCTCCTGGGTGTGCTATCTGCCATAGTTTCATGACTATTAGGGATATTTCAAAGCACAGCACCCTATTAGAGAGTGGGAAAATTGTCATTTCCACACAAAAATCACCATCATTAGCTTAATTTCTTGTGATGTAACTCAAGCTCAATTGGGAAAAGTCTTATTAGAGTCACAAAGTAAACTGCTTTGTCCCACTTACCACTAATGAGATAGCTGATGGCCTTGGACTTGATCTCTGGAGTCAGCTGTTGGGTTTCATTCAGATAGTTCAAGACATAGATATTAGGAGCAAACAGGACCATGTTCTGTTCTCCACAGCCGTAGGGCATGTGGAGGAGATTCTGTATATTTTGCATAGCAGAACCTAGTATGTCACCTGGGGAACATGAAAGGTTAGATGTCAGGTTAATTCAGTTCATAAGTAGCCAACATTATTGAAGACAAATTATTTTCCTATTTAGAGTCATACACTTATCACTTAGGCAAGGGGATATTTGTATTTAGAGAGAGTGAGCCTTCCAGGATTCCAGTCGAAACAGACACTCTCAGTAAGTTGGTACTTAGAACACAAATACATAGATAGGATGTATAATGGCAGCTCTTTTATCCCAAGTTTCCTAGGTTCAAGAGGACTCACCCAAAACTGAGAAAGAGGCTCTGGCAGATTCTCTGATCACATTTGCTGGGAGCTTCAGGAATAACTGCTCAGATATTTCAATTCCTTTGGAAACAGACAACCCACATCAAAGAATGACATCTTTCACAGCAACATGCTGCAGTGGGTAGGAGTGGCTACACACCTGCATGTGGTGCAGACCCTGCCACTTGCTAGCTATGCTTCTTGGACAAATAACCTCTTCATAATCTAACTTGCTCATGTGATGATTCAATGAAATAATACATGTAAAACATACATATTAGGACAGCCTCTGCAACATCCTAAATCTCAATACGTGAGAGCAGTTATAATTATTGTAATTATTATTATATTTAGTAATAGTATTATTATTATAGTTTCCTTCAGGATCCCTGGGTCCAGAGGATAAGACTTTTGACTCATGATATTACCTTTAATAGTCCAGTGCTTCTATGTGACATCCAGAGTCCTGTCCCCTTTCACTTGACCATGTTTTGTGTTTCTCTGCACAGTATCTCTCTAAAAGAAGGCTAGGAGCTAGCAAGGATCTATATATTTTTTAATTTAGTCATATAGTTCTCTAATTTTATTGTTCTCTGAGTTTTACCTTGAATTGGTTCTTTCCAAATGACAAGAACAGTGTCGTACACACTATGGACATAGAAATAATATCTATTTGCCAATGTCATTTAAAAGCTGTAATGGTTTCTTAACGATATGATAAAGTCACAATTTTGTGGGCTTTTTTGCCATGAGAAACATTGTTTTAGTAAGATGGATACAAAGTGCCATATATTTCATCATCAGCTATTTAGACAATATTGCTGTTGTTCAAATGTGTCATGACTCTGCTGTCTTTCTGCCTGGTCCTGTGACACTCTTAGCTGCTACATCCTGCCTGGTTAATGAGCAGCCTCTGGGCCATGGAGGTAAAAGCTAAATGTTCACCAAATAAGCCCCAGTATTAGTTTTGTCTGTATCCGTAGGCCATGTTAATACACTCTCTTGGGCTCAGTGTCCTCATCTGTAAAATGTGTATAAAGAAACACTTAGTTTTATGCCAAATTTAATGACACAATTTGAAAATTGTGTGAGATAACATGTATGGACATGCATTGTAACTTGAAATACACACCCCTGTGGGCATGGTTCTCACCATGATTGTGAAGGAGGACTTACCTGAAGCACAGGTCATAGAGTTGAAATTCTTTTCTTGCTCAATACCTTCAGGCTTGGGTGAAAAGAAAGAAAAGGAGAAAAGGGTACAACAGTCAAGTAACTAAAGGACAACCACAGATTCCTTGCTTTGAAGGGTGAGTTTTATGCTAAATGAGGCTTAACGTCCTAGTTATGATCAAGTTATTGTAAGTCCATAAAACATTAAAGAACCAGGAAAATTGGCAGAGGAGAAAATGAGGGATAATAAAGGCAGAGAATCAAATTAAATCATAGGTGTGAAAAATATGTGGATCTTAGAAAAGAGGTAGAGATCAAAAAGAATGGCTTTCAATTTATGAAAACGCTATTTACAATAAGCTAACAAGGTTAGATAGTAAAATTTGCCATAATACTTATTATGGGATAGGAAATTCCATTAGTCTTATCAGATGGTTTTTGTGAACATGGTGTTAATCATCTTTTGTTATCTCAAGAATGGCCATGTTGTTTTTATTGTTACTGCTAGGGCCTCAAGAGAAATAAGTCAAAGTGGTTGAGACTGATTCACCTCTGCCAACAAGGTTTTGATGACTGTATCTTTCCTCCCAATCTCAGGGACGTCAGCAACCTCATTTCCACACAGCTCAAGACGCTGCACTGCCTCTGTGCTCACTGAGAAGTTCACATTCCCTACCACAAAGAATGTAGAAAAAAATGAGTATCCATCTTGATAGTAATCCAAGCCACCCCTAATAGCTGAAAATGACTCTATGCTCTGGAATCACCTTGAAGGGCTGCACTTTAACCTTAGAGCTGGAGGGAATAGGAAATAAAGCTGAAAAAGAATCTCAAGGCTGATGTACAGTGAGTAACCGAAGCCCACGCATAGTGATTGTGAGGCCCAGGGGCAGTGGGGATAGTAGGAAGAGGTCACTTTGGATAGAAATCAAAAGAAAAAGAAAAATGAACTTTACAGAATATGTTAGTGGGAAGCAAAAAAGAGAATATGATGTAAGTAGTGTTCAGATATCCACTACCCTTGTTGATTGGTGAATCTTTTTGGAGAATGTTACTCACCTAGAGTTTTAGGAGTTATTGTCCAAGACAAAGTTTGACGCTCATTTACACAGATGCAATAGGATTCTTTTCCCTTTTCATTCTGGGATTGAAGGAAGGCTGCAGAGTTTTTCAGTTGCACACTGACCTGTCATCCACAAATGAGGCACAGAAACAGAAATAATCAGAGTATGGAAAGCCAATGATGCATGAAATTGGGGCCACATGTGAGATGCTGTACTAAATTGGGATTTAGGGGAAAAAAACAAACTATGATGTGCAATGACATAAATCATTACATCATATACTAGGAGAATCTGGCATTTGCATTAGGGTAGGTTAGAGAAATCTGCAGATGTACCAGCTGTGGAGGGGAGGGAAAAGCAGCAATGGTATATCGCCCCAGGGGAGCACCACCTACTGGTTCTTATGTAGATTTTCTTCCTTTCTTCCTTTCTCCTCCTTCCCACTTCCTCCAATATCTATTACATGTCTATTCTATACAAGACACAGCAAATTACGGTGGGTATAGAAGACGTTCCTGACCTTGAGGATATTGTGTTACAAAGGGGACAATCTATACACAAAGCAATGATATTAGGTACAAAGAGTTATGTGCTATAAGAGAAGTTAAAGGTATATTGTGGGAGTTTAGAGGTGAGGGCTTGAAAAATGGCACTTATGGAATTAAGAAAACTGAGTTCAGTGTCAGTGTCAGGAATTTTCCTGGCAAAAAGCCTAACTGGTGGCAGAGGATTCTGCAAGATTCAGGAAACTGAAAAAAAAAAAAGTTATGTGGTTTGGACATCCAGGGTTTCAGTAGCATATATATCATTGTGATATCTTTCTGATCATATCTTGCCTTGCCTTGCACTGTTTATTTGCAGTGCTAGAACATAATTCCCAGAATTATCCATAGTCTTGGGAACATAATCAGGAGCTGATCAAGGAGTCTTTGATTCTGTCCACTCTTTGAATTCACCCTTATTCTCCTTACCTGGATCCATTTGGGCAGGTAGTTTAGGACAGTGGCCTTGAGTGTGAAGGCCTCTCTGTGGATCACAGAGTAGGACATTGTGAACTCCACAAAGAAGGGCTGGAAGGCTTGGAGAGAGGCAGTTGGAGAGAGACCAAGTCCAGTGTCACTGGACAGGCAGAGGGCCCCTGCCTTCCACTCAGTGATGGTATCGGGGACTCTTACTCCTATTTCAGCCACACCTGAGGAGCTGGGGAGGATGGCAATGTGAAGAATAGGAAGTAAGCAGTTGAAATGTCTTTTCTCAACTGAGAATGTCATTCACTGTCAAGAACTGAATCCACTCACCAAAAGCAATTTACAGACTCAGTGCAATCCCTTTTAAAATACCAATGGCCTTTTTCAATGAACTAGAGCAAATAATCCTAAAATTCATATGGAACCACAAAGGATCCGAATAGCCAAAGCAATCCTGAGAAAGAAGAAGAAAGCTGGGGGTATTGGGCTCCCTGACTTCAAGCTATGCTACAAAGCTGTAGTAATCAAAGCAGTATGATACTGGCACAAGAATGGACACAGATCAGTGGAACAGAATAGAGAGCCCAGAAATAAACCCATGAATATATGGACAATTAATATATGACAAGGGAGGCAGGAATATACAATGGGGAAAAGACAGTCTCTTCAATAAATGGTGTTGGGAAAACTGGATAGCTACATGCAAGAGAATGAAATTGGGTCACCAAAAAAATGCCATACATAAAAGTAAACTCTAAATGGATTAAAGATATAAATATAAGACATGAAACCACAAATCTCTTAGAAGAAAACATAGGCAAAAATCTCTTGAACATCAGCACGGGCAAATTTTTCCTGGAAAAATCTCAGGCAAGGGAAACAAAAGCAAAAATAAACAAGTGGGATCACATCAAACTAAAAAGCTTCTATACAGCAAAGGACACCCTCAGCAGAACAAAAAGGCAATGTACAGCATGGGAGACTATATTTGTAAATGATTTATCCAATAAGGGGTTAAGATCCAAAATATATAAAGAACTCATACAATTCAATACCAAAAAGCAAGTACCAATTAAAAAATGGGCAGCAGACCCAAATAGACATTTTTCCAAGGAAGAAATACAGATGATCAATGTGCAAATGAAAAGATGCTCCACATCACTAATCATCAGGGAAATGCAAATCAAAACCATAATGAGATATCACCTCACACCAGACAGAATAGCTGCTATCCAAAAGACAAGAAATAACAAGTGTTGGTGAGGATGTGGAGGAAAAGAAACCCTCCTACACTGTTGGGGAAGGTTGGTATGTAAATTGGTGCAGCTGCTATGGAAAACAGTATGAAAGTTCCTCAAAAAACTATAAGTTCCTCAAAAAAAAAAACCCCATACAATCCAGTAATTTTCTAGGAATTCTAGGAATTTACCCAAAGAAAATAAAATATCTGATTTGAAAAGACATTCATTCCTATATTTATTGCCTCATTATTTACAATAGCCAAGATATGGAAGCAACCAAAGTGTCCATCAGTAGATGAGTGGATAAAGAAAATGTGGTACATATACACAATGGAATATTACTTGGCCATAAAAAAGAAAGAAATTCTGCTATTTGCAACAACATAGATGGACCTGGAGGGTATTATACTAAGTGAAATAAGCCAGAAAAAGTCAAATGCAATATGATTTCACTAATATGTAGACTCTAAAATCAAAACAAACAAAACCACAGTAGACTCATAGACCCTGAGAAGTGACTGGTGGTTACTATGGGGGAGGGGTTAGTGTGGGAGGGTGAACTAGGTGGGTGGGGTGAAGCATAAAAATCTCAATTTAATATAAATTAGTTACAGGGAGGAAAGTCATCACAGAGGATGTAGCCAGTAGTTCTGTAACATCTTTCTGTGTTGATAGATAGTAACTACACTAGTTGAGGTGAGCATTTAATAATGTAGATAACTGTTGAATCATTGTGTTGCACCCTTGAAACCAACTCTCTATAGTTGATATACATCAATTATACTTCAATTAAAAAAAGAACTGAATCTACTTAAGGGTTCATGTGCAAATGCACACACGTACACTAGAATATGTATTGGGGACTGAACTGGGAAAATGAAAGGCACAATATGGTGCCTTTTTTCCTTTATCAACCCTATGGCCACATCACACATGTATGTGTCTTAAATAGAAATATTTGAGTGTGATTCAGTTAGGTTCTTAAACTACCCTCCCTATTGTACAACCCTATAAATAAGCACATTTATGGCATTAGGCAGCATAGCACTTAGATATTTTTAGCTTCCATGTCCATTTTCTGGCAGCCTCAGAAATAATTATTTTAGAATTTCTCAGCTCTGAGACAATTGTACTAGTGAACCTGCACAATAAAAGTATTTTCTTAGGTATACCCTGAAAGGGTAGTAGGGTAAAACAATTACTTAGAACTTTGCAGAAATGTATCTTAGAGTTGAGAAAGCTGGAGGACCCACATTCCCTACCCACAGCACCAGAGAGGATGAAGTTACTTACTCCACCACCACCAATTCCCAGATCCAGATCTCAGGAAAATAAGTCCTCACTGTTTCAGAGATTGGCTCTGGACTTTGTATGTTATTTGCAGCTGTTATATCATACATGTCGAATTGAGGAGATATGGACTCCTTGCCATTCCTCCACCTAAGAAGATAAGAGAAAATTCCAATTGCATTAAAAGTAAAAGCATTCATTCATTTTCTGGTGCATGTGTGAGACTTAGGAAAGCAAATGTTCAGTTTTTCTGCTTGGATTGTCTTTGAAGAACTGTAGAATTTTGGAAATAATTGGTTGATCATTCATTCTTTGAACAGATAGGAATCTTTGTTAAAGATAGAAATTCCACATATCGTAGAGAGAGCATCATTTTATGTGAATGGAGGCTGGAAGAACAAACTAACCTGGAGATAGTTTTATGGTTTGTGGGGGAAACAGAGGGGTTTCCAGGTCAGAGTGCATTGTTTCCTCCATAGAAAGATTGAGCAGAAAATGTGCAACTCTCTTTAGGCAATGTGAGTGGTGGCTCTATAGGAAACTGAATTGCCAGTGTAATGAACAGAATTTAATATTATCAATTTGTGTACTATATTGAAGTTCTAAATTCATTGCTCTCTTGATAACAAGGCTAGAACATTAGATTTTATTCTATATATTTTACAGAAAGGAGAAATGAAAAATTCAAGATGCCAAAGAGAGATATTTCCATGTGGTATATATGATTGCAACAAAGACATCACATATTCAAAGAAGTGAGAGGATAGAGAACTAAACATAAAGGCCCTTTGGTCCATATTGTGCCTGATAATGAAAATTGAGTGTGTTTGGCCATCCACATTTCCTATCTATTTCAGGACTCCCTTGTGAAAGAACGTTTATATGGAAAAACATATTTCCAGACATTTTCCCTCAATACTTCCGTCAATACTTTCCCTCAATACTTCTGCAAAAAGCATCACTTGTAATTTCTTTAATAAATATATAGCTTTCACTCATGCCCTTCCAAGTCATAGCCATTTCTGCCTCTAGCTTTGATTTCCTACTGCTGTTTTACTGTCTCTTGTCTTTCCTTTTACATTTAATACTTAAATGGATTTTTTAGTACTAAAATATATCTAAATGGATAATCCTTCTAAATGGATAATCCATCTAAATTAACTATTTCTCACTTCCCACTCCAGATGTCAAAGATCCTCCCACTTCATAGTTGACAAAACTATGGCATAATGTGTTATTTTAATGCCACTTATTGGATGGTGAAGATGACTGTATCTTCCTTATTTTCTCATTCTCAGGCTCAACTTGACTTTACCTATCCTTTCATAGTCTCTGTGTTAAAATTCTGTTCTTCCTCATGTCACAACTAATAAACTCCCCTGTAAATGCCCTTAAATTCATTCAATGCCAAGACAAATTTTTATTTTATTTATTTTTTCTTTTCCCCATCCTACTTCATGACATTGTGTTGACAACTGGACTCACACATTCTATTCTTTGCTGATGACAAAATACTTTCAACTGGGTTATTTTTTAAAAAGCTGCTCAATCTAGCTTCATAGTAATTGTACTCATTTTTGACCTTTGCTACTTTCAAGCAAAAAAGTATAAAAATGCAAACATTTATTTTCTTGCAAATTTAGTATCTAGAGTGATCTTCTAAGAAGCATATAAGATCCTCTTCTCAACATCTCTCCATCTTATGCAGAGTAAGGAGTCAAATCCTTATGATGATCTACAAGGTCCTGCGCAATCTGGCCTCAGCTGTTCCTCTGAGCCGTCTCTCCACCTTTTCTCACTGGCACTGTTCCAACTCCACTGGTTCCCTTACTCTTAGAGCATTCCGGACAAACTCTCAACCTACAGCCTTTGAGAAACAGAATAGTGGAGAGGTTAAAAAGATGTAGATCTGGAGTCAAACTGCCTGATTTGAACACCCATTCCTTTTTTCTCCTGGCTGTGGGAATCTTACCAGCTGAGTTACTTAACTCTTCTGGGTTCAATTTTTCCATTTGAAAAGTGATAACTGTAAAAAAGAAGTAGAGATTACGAGGTGATGAAGATGTTAGTTAATGCTATACTGATAATCATTTCACAATATATGTGTATCAAATCTACACATTGTATACTTTAAACTTTTCAATGTTTATCAGTTATACTTCAATAAAGCTATTTGTCATATATCTACCTCTCATCTGTTTCCCAAAAAGTAGTCAGCACCCCAGGTATTTTCTACTATTGGTTTTGTTTCTATGACTGTAAATTCCCAGAAGTGGAATTGCTGGGTCATATGGTATTTCCATTTTCAGTTTTTTGACAAATCTCTGTACTGTCTTCCACAGGAAACAATTTTTAAACAAAATTGTTGAATTATTTTGACGCATTCCATTTACTTCTTTTATTGGTTATTTTGAAAGGCCTTGGGGAGCCTTTAGTCAAATTTGTTAAGAACTTGTTAATGCAGGATTTGAGGCTTAGAGAAGAGGCACTGCATGCCCATTTCACGCAGAACCTCTGATTCATAATCCAAATCTCAAAAGATGCTAATCTTTATAAACAGATAGATATCAAGGATATTTTGGAGAAAAGGGTAGTCAGTTATCATGGGAGAGAGGGAAGAAAAAGGGTTGGAAATGGGCTGCAAGTATAAATAGATCTAGGGATTGGGACAGATATTTTAATGGGATGTTGAAGGGCCTAAAAAGGCTCCTTTATTTGATGTTTTGTCATTTTTTGGCCTTTGATTATAAGATATTTCTGCCATGATTACACTGTTTCTTTTCACAGTGAGGCCTTATCTCCTGTCTGTTAAGATAATAGCATCCCTGTGAATGTTTGATTCCATAATTAGAATTACTTCTCTCCTTCCATTGTAAGATTCTTTCCTCTCTTATAGTACTTTAGAATCTTGTATTTCATCTGATTTTGTGCCTTATAATATGTGACTCATCAAAAAATAAACAAACAAACCTGTGGTCCATTCTGGCTGTGCCATTTACCAGCTGAGCTCAGCAAGAAAAATCTTATCTGAATCTTGGGTTCTTTATGTATAAAATGGAGATAAGGCTGCATTATGTATCTTGTTTTACCTTTTTTGGCAAAGTAATATTGTTAGACATGACACAGAATGACAGCAACTTGTTATTTTACCTCCATGCCATACTTGTCCTCCCGTTCGTGCAGGTAGATCAGTAACTGAGCATGAATGTATTTTTCGGATTTTAGAGTTGGTGAACACCTTTAATCCCATACCCTGTAAAAATTATGACTCAATAAATTTGTAAATTTGTAAATATATGTAACATATTTTCCTTAGAAATTTCCCTATGTGATTCCACTAGCCTTAATGTTACATTAATTCCATGGAGATACACAGACTCAAGAAATATAAATAGAGTGATAAAATTATACTTTATCGCTTATTAAGATCTTATTACCTATGGTCTTTTGCAAGCAAACTAGATATAACTAAATATACTGAATGAAATGGCAGAGGTTAGTTAGCTCTGACTCTGACTGTCAGGCAATAAACAATTTGTAAAATTACTTATATATATAAAGTTTTTGCTGACATCCAAACATTCATAAGCCAGTACATTAATAAGTAATAAGGAATTTTACCTTTAGGAAGCTGTGTATGTATCTTCTTCATCATGACTGGCTATGGGAGTATAGATGGTTCCATTGAGAATGATAGAAGGATGGGTACGGCTGGCTTGTTTGTCCTCCTGCTGGCCCAAATTTTCAGGGAAATCAGTGAGATGCTTTATAGTTAGACGATTATATACCTGTAACAGTGGAGAGATGAAAGAACTCTTACCTGCTTTCCTTTTGAAATGTTCAGTGCACTGAGAGAAATATGAGAATCATCATGAATCCTTTCTTGAGTACCTTCATGTAATAACAAATCGAATACCTTCATGTAATAATGAATTCAGTCATAACAATATTACTTCACGTAGTTGGTACCTTAAAAGAAGTTAAAGGTTTTGTTTATTTTTGACATGTGTTTTTTTATTAAGGTTTTATTGATATACACTCTTTTTTTAAAATTTTGGTATCATTAATGTACAATTACATGAGCAATATTATGGTTTCTAGACTCCCCCTATTGTCAAGTCCCCACCACATACCCCATTACAGTCACTGGCCATCAGCGTAGTAAGATGCTATAGAATCAGTACTTGTCTTCTCTGTGTTATACTGCCTTCCCCCTGCCCCCCCGCTACATTATGAGTGCTAATCATAGCGCCCCTTTTCCCCCCTTATCCCTCCCTTCCCACCCATCATCCCCAGTCCCTTTCCCATTGGTAACTGTTAGTTCACTCTTGGGTTCTGTGAGGCTGCTGCCATTTTGTTCCTTGAGTTTTTGCTTTGTTCTTATACTCCACAGATGAGTGAAATCATTTGATATTTGTCTTTCTCCACCTGGCTTATTTCACTGAGCATAATACCCTCTAGCTCCATCCATGTTGTTGCAAATGGTAGGATTTGTTTTCTTCTTACGGCTGAATAATATTCCATTGTGTATATGTACCACCTCTTCTTTATCCATTCATCTACTGATGGACACTTAGGTTGCTTCCATTTCTTGGCTATTGTAAATAGTGCTCCGATAAAAATAGGGGTGCATCTGTCTTTTCCAAACTGGGCTGCTGCATTCTTAGGGTAAATTCCTAGGAGTGGAATTCCTGGGTCAAATGGTATTTCTATTTTGAGTTTTTGAGGAACCTCTATACTGCTTTCCACAATGGATGAACTAATTTACATTCCCACCAGCAGAGCAGGAGGATTCCCCTTTCTCCACATCCTTGCCAACATTTGTTGTTTGTCTTTTAGATGTTGGCCATCCTAACTGATGTGAGGTGATATCTCATTGTGGTTTTAATTTGCATTTCTCTGATGATTAGAGATGTGGAGCATCTTTTCATGTGCCTGTTGGCCACCTGAATTTCTTCTTCTGAGAAGTGTCTATTCATCTCCACTGTCCATTTTTTAATTGGCTTATTTGCTTTTTGTTTGTTGAGGAGCATGAGCTCTTATACAATTTGGATGTCAACCCCTTATCAGATATGTCATTTATGAATATATTCTCCCATACTGTAGGATGTCTTTTTGTTCTACTGATGGTGTCCTTTGCTGTACAGAAGCTTTTTAGTTTGATATAGCACCACTTGTTCATTTTTGCTTTTGTTTCCCTTGCCTGGGGAGATATTATATTCATGAAGAAGTTGCTCATGTTTATGTCCAAGAGATTTTTGCCTATGCTTTTTCTAAGAGTTTTATGGTTTCATGACTTACATTCAGGTCTTTGATCCATTTTGAGTTTACTTTTGTTTATGTGGTTAGACGATAATCCAGGTTCATTCTCTTACATGTAGCTGTTCAGTTTTGCCAACACCAGCTGTTGAAGAGGCTGTCATTTTCCCACTGTATATCCATGGCTCCTTTATCATATATTAATTGACCATATATGCTTGGGTTAATATCTGGACTCTCTATTCTGTTCCACTGGTCTGTGGGTCTGTTCTTGTGCCAGTACCAAATTGTTTTCATTACAGTGGCTTTGTAGTAGAGCTTGAAGTTGGGAAGTGAGATTCCCTCCTTTATTCTTCCTTCTCAGGATTGCTTTGGCTATTTAGCGTCTTCTGTGGCTCCATATGAATTTTAGAACTATTTGTTCCAGTTCGTTGAAGTATGTTGTAGGTATTTTGATAGGGCTCGCATTGAATATGTAGATTGCTTTAGGCAGGATAGCCATTTTGACAATATTAATTCTTCCTACCCAAGAGCATGGGATGAATTTCCATTTATTAGTGTCCTCTTTAATTTCTCTTAGGAGTATCTTGTAGTTTTCAGGGTATAGGTCTTTCACCTCCTTGGTTAGGTTTATTCCTAGGTATTTTAATCTTTTTGATGCAGTTGTAAATGGAATTGTTTCCCTGATTTCTCTTTCTGCTAGAACATCGTTAGTGTATAGTTATGCAACAGATTTCTGTGTATTAATTTTGTATTGTGCAACTTTGCTGTATTCAGATATTAGTTCTAGTAGTTTTGGAGTGGATTCTTTAGGGTTTGTTATGTACAATATCATGTCATCTGCAAACAGGGACAGTTTAACTTCTTCCTTACCAGTCTGGATGCTTTTATTTCTTTATGTTGTCTGATTACCATGGCTAAGACCTGCAGTACTATGTTGAATAAAAGCAGGGAGAGTGGGCATCCTTTTCTTGTTCCAATTTTAGGGGAAAAGCTTTCAGCTTCTCACTGTTAAGTATAATGTTGGCTGTGGGTTTGTCATATATGGCCTTTATTATGTTGAGGTACTTGCCCTCTCTACCCATTTTTGTTGAGAGTTTTTATCATTAATGAATGTTGAATTTTGTCGAATGCTTTTTCAGCATCTTTGGAGATGATCATGTGGTTTTTGTCCTTGTTTTTGTTGATGTGGTGGATGATGTTGATGGATTTTCAAATGTTGTACCATCCTTTCATCCCAGGGATGAATCCCACTTGATCATGGTGTATGATCGTCTTGATGTATTTGTGAATTTGGTTTGCTAATATTTTGATGCATATTTTTGCATCTATGTTCATCAGGGATATTGGTCTGTAGTTTCCTTTTTTTGTGGTGTCTTTGCCTGGTTTTGGTACTAGAGTGATGCTGGCTTCATAGAATGAGTTTGGAAGTATTCCCTCCTCTTATATTTTAGATTTTAGGAAACCTTTAAGGAGGATGGGTGTTATGTCTTCTTTATATGTCTGATAAAATTCAGCCATGAATCCATCTGGTCCAGGGGTTTGTTCTTGGGTAGTTTTTTGATTACCAATTCAATTTTGTTACTGGTAATTGGTCTCTTTAGATTTTGTGTTTCTTCCTTGGTCAGTCTTGGAAGGTTGTATTTTTCTAGAAAGTTGTCCATTTTTTCTAGGTTATCCAGTTTGTTAGAATGTAGATTTTCATAGTATTCTCTAATAATTTTTTGTATTTCTGTGGTGTCCGCAGTGATTTTTCCTTTCTCATTTCTGATTCTGTTTATTTGTGTAGATTCTCCTTTTCTCTTAATAAGTCTGGCTAGCAGTTTATCTATTTTGTTTATTTTCTCAAAGAACCAGCTCTTGGTTTCGTTAACTTTTTCTACTGTTTTATTCTTCTCCATTTTATTTATTTCTTCTGTGATCTTTATTATGTCCCTCCTTCTGGTGACTTTGGGCCTCCTTTGTTATTCTTTTCCCAGTTTCAATAATTTTGAATTTAGACTGTTCATTTGGGATTGTTCTTCCTTCTTTAAATAGGCCTGGATTACCATATACTTTCCTCTCAGAACTGCCTTCGCTGCGTCCCACAGAAGTTGGGGCTTTGTGCTGTTGTTGTCATTTGTCTCCGTATATTGCTTGATCTCTGTTTTAATTTGGTCATTGACCCATTGATTATTTAGGAGCATATTGTTAAGCCTACATGTGTTTGTGAGCCTTTTTGTTTTTTTCATAGAATTTATTTCTAGTTTTATACCTTTGTGATCTGAGAAGTTGGTTGGTGCAATTTAAATCTTTTTGCATTTACTGAGGTTCTTTTTGTGGCCTAGTATGTGGTCTATTCTGGAAAATGTTCCATTTGCACTTGAGAAGAATGTGTATCCTGCTGCTTTTGGGTGGAGTGTTCTGTGGCCGTCTGTTAGGTGCATCTGTTCTAATGTGTTGTCTGACTCCTCACTTATTTTCTGTTTGGTTGATGTATCCTTTGGAGTGAGTGGTGTGTTGAAGTGTCCTAGAATGAATGCATCACATTCTATTTCCTCCTTTAATTGTTAGTATTTGTTTCACATATATAGGTTATCCTGTGTTGGGTGCATAGATATTTATAATGGTTATATCCTGTTGTTGGACTGACCCCTTTATCATTATGCAATGTTCTTCTTCATCTCTTGTGACTTTCTTTGAAGTCTATTTTGTCTGATACAAGTACTGCAACACCTGCTTTTTTCTCTCTATTTGCATGAAATATCTTTTTCCATCCCTTCACTTTTAGTCAGTGTACAACTTTTCGTTTGAAGTAAGTCTCTTGTAGGCAGCATATAGATGGGTCTTGTTTTTTTATCCATTCAGTGTCTCTATGTCTGTTGATTGGTGCATACAGAACATTTGCATTTAGGGTGATTATTGATAGGTATCTACTTATTGGCATTGCAGGCTTTAGATTCGTGGTTACCAAAGGTTCAAGGGTAACTTCCTTACTATATAAGAGTCTAAGTTAACTCACTTAGTATGCTGTTAAAAACATTATCTAAAGGTTCTTTTTTCCCCCTCCTTCCTCCTCCATTCTTTATATATTAGGTATCATATTCTGTGCTCGTTGTCTGTCCCTTTTTATTACCTCTGGTGACAGCTATTTAACCTTAGGAACATTTCCATCTGTAGCAGTCCCTCCAAAGTACACTGTAGGGATGGTTTGTGGGAGGTAAATTCTCTCAGCTTTTGCTTATCTGGGAATTGTTTAATCCCTTCTTCAAATTTAAATGATAATCTTTCTGGGTAGAGTATTCTTGGTTCTAGGCTCTTCTGTTTCATTGCACTGAATATATCATGCCACTCTCTTTTGGCCTGTAAGGTTTCTGCTGAGAAGTCTGGTGATAGCCTGATGGGTTTTCGTTTGTATGTGATCTTTTTTCTCTCTGGCTGCTTTTAATAGTCTGTCCTTATCCTTGATCTTTGCCATTTTAATTATTACATGTCTTGGTGTTGTCCTCCTTGGGTCCTTTGTTTTGGGAGACCTATGCACCTCTGTGGCCTGAGAGACTATCTCCTTCCCCAGATTGGGGAAGTTTTCAGCAATTTCATCCTCAAAGACACTTTCTATCCTTTCTCTCTTCTTCTTCTGTACCCCTATAATGCGAATATTGTTCCTTTTGAATTGATCACACAGTTCTCTCAGTATTCTTTAATTTCTAGAGATCATTTTTTCTCTCTATGCCTCAGCGTCTTTGTATTCCTCTTCTCTAATTTCTATTGCATTTTTCATCTCCTCCACCGTATCTAATCAGCCTTTAAAACCCTCCATTGTGTTCCTCAATATTTGGGTCTCTGTCTTAAATTCGTTCCTGACTTCTTGAATATTTTTCTTTACCTCCAGGAGCATGTTTATGATTTACATTTTGAAATCTCTTTCAGGAGATTGATTAGTTCAGTTTCATTCAAATCTTTTTCTGGTTTTTGAGATTTTGCTTTGAACCAGGTTCCTTTGATGTTTCATATTTGTATATGGCACCCTCTCGTGTCCAGAAGCTCTACTCTCTGGAGCTTCTCAGCCCTTGGAGCAATGTTGGGGGTCTCAGGGGAGTGGTGCTGGTGCCTGGGGGGAGGAAAGAGCTGTTTCCTGCTTCCTGGCTGCTGTGCCTGTCTCCACTGCCAGAACCAGTGGGCCGAAAACACAGGTGTAAGCCTCTATGGTTTGCGTTTGCAGCTGCTGTAGTCGGGGCTTCCTTCTGGCTGGCCTAATGCCAGGGTAGGGTTTGCCAGTTTGTGAGCCAGGTGGGGCTGACCAGGAGAAATGCGCAGTAGGCTGCGTATCACAGAGTGCGTCCTTAGAGCCGTGTAGCCATCCAGGGGGATAGAGCACCTCAAGATCGAAAAAGTTCCCAACTTGCTAGGCAGAGTGCACTCAGACAATTTTGTCTACTTGTCCTTTCTCATGAGCAGCAAGCTCTGTACAATCCTTGCCCCTTTATCAGCCCTCTCACTTTTAGGAAGTCTCTCAGACTGCCCACCCAGATCAGCCAGATATGTATCCCTGTTTTCCACAAGCAGCTGGAATCTCAGTCTCTCCAGGTATTCTGTCTGTCTTAGCTTTCCAACCCCACTAATCACCAGAGCCCCATGCAATGTAGGTTTGTGCTCCCAGAGCAGATCTCCAGGGCTAGGTGTTCAGCAGTCCCAGGCCTCCATTCCCTCTCTGCTCCATTTCTCTTCCTCCTACCGGTGTGCTGGGGTGGGGGAAGGGCTTGGTCCCACCAGGTCACGGCTTTGGTACATTACCCTGTTCTGTGAGGTCTTTTCTTTTCTCCAGCTGTATGCAGTCTTGCGCAGCCTTCTTTCCTGTTGCTCTTTCAGGATTAGTTGTATTAATTATATTTTTGTATTAAATGTGGTTTTAGCTGGCTGGAGAAAAGTTGCTGTTTTTGTACTGCTTCCTGTGAAAATAGAAAAAATTTTTCTAAGTAAGTAAAATTCAAAAAAATCTTAAAGAAAAAAAAGAAAAAAGTAAATGTGGTTTTAGGAGGAGATCTGTCTCACCTCTCACGCTGCCATCTTTAATCCAGTATCTCTAACAAATGTTTTTTTTCTAAAACTATAAAGCCCACTTGGGGAAGTATTTTGAAGGAATAATAAAATGTGAAATTACCAAGGGTTAATGATAAGTTCACTGTAGAGTTGAGAAGTAAAACTAGAGCAAATATTAGAAAGAGATGTAAATTGCCAGCATGAGTAGTGAACTGTTAATGCCCTGAGGAATTCAGGTAGGAATTATTGGCATGTGTTAAACTTCTATTTCTATATAGTTTTTTTCTTGGGTAGAAGAACCAAATAGGTACATAAATAAACATGTATCATCCATATTCAAAAGAATTCCTCAAAAAACTCAAAATAGAAATACCATTTGACCCAGGTTTCCACTCCCAGGAATTTACCCTAAGAATGCAGCCGCCCAGTTTGAAAAAGACAGATGCACCCCTATGTTTATCGCAGCACTATTTACAATAGCCAAGAAATGGAAGCAACCTAAGTGTCCATCAGTACATGAATGGATAAAGAAGATGTGGTACATATACACAATGGAATATTACACAGCCATAAGAAGAAAACAAATCCTACATTTGCAACATGGATGGAGCTAGAGGATATTATGCTCAGTGAAATAAGCCAAGCCAAAAAAGACAAGTACCAAATGATTTCACTCATATGTGGAGTATAAGAACTAAGAAAAAAACTGAAGGAACAAAACAGCAGCAGACTCACAGAACCCAAGAACGGAAAAATAGTTACCTAAGGGAAAGGGACTGGGGAAGATGGGTGGGAAGGGAGGGACAAGGGGGAAAAAGGGGCATTACGATTAGCAGATGTAATGTTAGGGGGGCATGGGGAGGGCAGTACAACTCAGAGAAGACAAGTAGTGATTGTATAGCATCTCACTATGCTGATGGACAGTGACTGTAATGGGGTTGGTGGGGGGAACCTGATGAAGGGGGTAGTTTAATAACCATAATATTGCACATGTAATTGTAGATTAATGATACCAAAATAAACTTAAAAAAATGATATAAAACAAATTGCACAAATTACTTACTATTGAAGAACTGGTATTGTTCAGGACCAAATCCAATAAGATTTCTTTTTTCGCACAATACATAATATGGTAAAGATAATGCTAATGAAAGGCTCAGACACTTCTCTAGTATCTCTTCTAATGTCTTAACAAAAATTTTAAGTCTCAAATTTATTGCTAAGTTGGATAGCTTCTGATGTCTGTCTCTTAAAGACAATCTGTGTGTTTCTTTACTTCTGGTTACTTAACTGTTAGTGAGGTTTTTCTTTTTCCTCAGGTGTTTTTTTTTGTATACTTACCATGACATAAAATTTGTTAGGCAAGATACTGGTAGTATTGATTGAAAACTGTACAAGACTCTGTTCGTTGGTAGTTGCACTGTAAAGATAATTGGCTTCATTTGAGGCGATGAAGATGGCATTTGTTGGGGATGGGCACACCTTTCCCATCCACCAGGAGCACCTGGAGGAGAAAAATACTTGGTAGGTTACGTGGATAATCAGGAAAGGCAGAGCTCGTGGGGACAAACTCCTTTGCTGCTGTAAGTTAAAAAAAACCAAACATCCAAACAACCCTTCCAGATGTATTACAAAACTCCTTCCTTCCATTTGGATCTTCATGTATTTTTTTTTATTCTCCTGAAAAAACCATAGAAGCAACTCTGCACAAGAGTTTCTTTTGGAGAAAAATCCAATCATAAAAGTGGTAAGATGAACTATTAATATGAATAAAATTAATATTCTAAATTTATTATTTAAAAAACATATACCTTAAGCATGAAAATAATATAATCAGAAGAACCCTGAAAGGGACATTATTATGTTTCCTATGTCTCAGATCAAAACCATTTAGCCACCTATTTCTAAATAGAACACATATAAAGAAGGATACTGGCAGCCATAAATTGAGAGTCATTTGTAAGAAGCTTTCTTAAAATTCTGATGCTGGCTGGATAATGGGAGAAATGTATGTATTTGTTGTAAAATGGGTGGGAGAAGAGATTTGGTTTATAATCAATTCATATTACATCAAGCATCTTTATTAATTACATGTCTAAAAAAGAAATAGTACCTCTGATTCTTATAATATTGTAGTATTGGTTTGGACATTTTTATTAGTGATATTTAGAAAAGAAAGCCGTTTTGTTGGGCTTTGTGCTTTTGGTCATAGTAATTAATTGATAACTCTAACTAGGAATATGCTACATCATTGTGCCCTGGACTTAGATACAACTGGACACATTTGTTTACTTGTGACTCCCCATATACTCTACCTTTCCAAAGAAGGGGACTCCTCGTCTAAAATGTGAATCCACTTTCAGGAACTTGAGTCTGGTGGTAACATTTGTCATTTCACTGGTCCCATTCCCAGTGACTACGACGTCTAAAAATATATAGAAAAGGGTAAGTAATCCTGGAAGTTCCTTTAAGTCCTAAAATTCATTTTCGACCTCCTCCTTTTACGACCCTTATTTTGTTCTAGAAAACAAACCATTGTTTACTGTTTCCTTTCCCATGTTAATTTAGTACTCAAACCTGTTCCCTCTTCTCTGATCTTGGCTTCCACTTTAAGTTTCATTTCATAACCTGCATTTTTAATCTGGAGCAAGTTGGTTTTTACTTCGTGGGTGATGCAGCCGCTGCTGCTGAGCTAACAGAAATACAAAACTTGAGAAGTGTCACACTGAGTAAGACCAATAGTCACAGCAACTACTATTTTCTTTCTGATGGTAAGACAATTTCTTTGGGATGAACATGCTAACTGATCTTTAGGAATTTAACATTCATATTCTAAGGTTAGTCAACAAAATTCTCATTTTGATGAGTAGAAATTCCTTTTTTTTTGTGGGGGGGGAACATTTTAGGACAAGTTTATTCTGATGTCCTCTTTCTAGTTAGTAAAGTGGGATGGCTCAGTGGTTAACAATGACAGCCTCTTCAGAGCACACTGCACACTAACCTGTTGACTGAATTCCTCACAGAACTCTTGGTTTTGACAATTAGAAGCATGAAGTAATTTTCTGCACATGCTCACAGTTGCAAGCCCTGGGACAGGTTTCCTGTAGGTGTATCTGTCACATTAGATATAAATCAGGAACTAGGGAGGGTATCTACATTTTCTACTACCCAATCCAACATAAAACAAACAATTACTCTCTGTAGTTCCCTGTACATCTTATCATTTCAGGCTCAGAAGCATGCCTGAAAAATATCTCTTCAAGAAGTATTATCCATTAGAACACTTGAAACTTTTCTACAATATACAACCAAGTTCCCTTTGGAATTTTTAAATTTCTTCCTTGTAGCCTATTTGTTTTTATCATTCTTTTTATTCTGTCACCACAAAATCAAAATTTGCTATTTATAACAAATGAGAAAATTTAGATAATAATAGAATGACAATAAATAATGAACAAGCAGACTCAAACACAATAAAACATATACATACACAGAGAGAGAGAGAGAAACAAAGCCCTGAGAAAACCAGCCATGGGGCAAATAAAAAAAAGTGTGTGTTGTGCACACTCCATATTTATATTATTTCTCTTAATAACAATGGAATAATTGATAATCATTTTGCTTCGGGCATTAGTTTTCTTTCCTATTTTTCCTATTGGTGGGAATACTCCAATATCACTTCAAATAAAAAATATAATCAGAGCAACTTATTCTGGAACCCCTCTCCCAGATATAGATATCTGTACTAGGGTGCCATTAAGTTAGACAGGTAACACCTTGACCATTACTCCAAGACAGACTTGAGGCTGAGGCCCAGATGCTTTGATGCTTGGGCATGTGATATTTAGATGGCCATATTTCTTTATCCAATTCTTCCTCTCCTACTGCTGGTTTGTAGGAAATAAGTTTTAATTCTCAAGTTTGAAATGAACTGCAAGAGTTATCTGTAATTGCAAAAGGCTAAGTGAGAAGGGAACCCTATGACAGAAAACAATTTTAAAAATAGCATTAGGAACTCCTTCACTATCAATGATTACTTTAAATGTAAATGGATTAAATTGTCCATCAAAAGACACAGAATGGATAAATAGATTAAAAAATAAGATCCAACTATACTGTCTACAAGAGACTCACTTTAGGCTTAAGGACACATAAGCTGAAAGTGAAGGTTTAGAAAAAATATTCCATGAGAATGCACACAAAAAAAGATCACAGGTGGCTGTACTTATATCAGACAAAATAGACTTTAAGTAAAAAACTGTCACAAGAGACAAAGGAGGAATTATATAATGATAAAAGAGTCAATTCAAGAAGGTGATTTAAAATATATATGCACTCAATATTAGAGCCCCTAAGTATATGAAGCAAACATTGTCAGAACAGAAGGGAGAAACAAATAGCAATATAATAATAGTAGGACATTTCAGTACCCCACTTTCAATAATGGACAGAACATCCAGAGAGAAAATTAATAAGGAAACAGTGAGCTTGAACAATGCTATAAGTCACATAGACCTAAGAGACATATTTAGAATATTCAACCCAAGAGCAACAGAATACAAATTACTCTCAAGTACACACAGACAATTCTACAGGATAGGTCACATGTTAGGTCCCCAAACAAATCTTAACAAATTTAATAATATCAAAATGATACCAACTATCTTTATTAACCACAATGGAATGAAATGAAACCAAACTTTCACAATATTTGGAAATTAAATAAATACACTTTTCAACAACTATTGGGCCACAGAAGATATAAAAAGGGAAATTAGAAAATATATTCAGGAGAATGAAGGTAAAAACATAACAAACCCAAACTTATGGAGTACAGCAAAAGCACTAATAAGAGGGATGTTTATTCCAATAAATGTCTACATTAAAAAAGAAGATATTAACTAAACAATCTCACTTTTACCACAAGAAACTAGAAAAATAAGAACTAGGCCCAAAGTTAGAGGAAGAAACAGTAGATACTGGAGCAGAAATAGACTACAGGGCAATAGAACAAAATCAGCAAAAGTAAGAGTTGGTTTTTGAATAAACAAAATTGAAAAACCTCTATCTAGACTAACAAAAAAGTGTACACATGAGTCATAATAACTAAAGCAATGTGTGAACACCCAGCTCTATGAGAGTTTTTGGGAAGATTGAGTGTACTTGACCATAAACTCAGAATTAGTGTTGGAAAACTATTTTTAATTTTGTTAAATGTGATTATGGTATCATGATTATGTAGGAAATTATGTCAGCAACTTTGAGAGGTACATAATGCTGCATCTAGGGGACAATGTCATGATCTTTATAATTTATCCTGAAATACTAAGGCAAAAAAAAAAAAAGATGTAGCAAATATGGAGAGATGTTAGTTGTTAAATCATGATTATGGGTATCTCAATTCTTTTGTATATTTGAAAACTTCAATAATAAGCAGTTGATACAAGAAAAGTCATTGGAATAATTTTTTAATATTGAGGAGAATTAATTTATAATATGTAGCTAGCTAAATAATCACTCAAAATTAAGGCAAAATATGACATTTCAGACAAAAACAATTTTATTCACATCCCACATACTGATATGTTCACTTTTTCATCCAGGATACTGATTATTTTTGGCATCTGAACTTTGACCCCAGACTTGGGAAGCACTGTTGGTAGAGACAGTGGAAATAGGGAGGCTGGTAAACATTTAACGGATATACAAATATTTTCATGTCAGTAATTTTTCCCAAATTGATACCCCCAAAAAACTAGATGCATTTTACAATGTACCAACTTTAAGATAATGTTTAACAATTTATGCAAAATCGAACTGACTTTGTGACCCCAGCAGATCTCAATGACACTAACAGATGGTGGTGGTTCCCCTAAATAAGAATTTTGATACTATTTGCTCTTGAAAATGACCAAGCTCTATGAGCTTCTGTGTTCACAGTATCATGATAGTTTTACAGATACAGCTGACTCTAATACAAATTCAGCATACCTACAGGAAATTTAAAAAATCTGAGTTCACAGTATGAACTAAAAAGCAATGTCCTTTTCATTTTCCATAAGCCATACCAAATTCCTCCACAGCAAAGGGGTGCTCTATTCTTCCACCTGCTTCCTCCTGTACCACCACCTTGTAGGGGTCCTGAAGGGGTTCTGATGAGAGGGGAAAGGCCAGCTCTTGGAGGCCATGCTCCAACTTGAGACTTTGCCATTGTCCAATTTGATTTCTTTTTGGGTCCTAATAGTGAACAAAGAGCCTGGAGAAAAATTATTTAGCCATGATAGTTCTTGAACAAAACAAATGACTTTGGGAGTAATAGCTGGCATTGTCTTCAAGAAAGACAGACACAGAAGGAAGATAAAGCACAATAAACCTGACATCTGGGGGGAGGAAAATTTGGATCTGAAAGTCTTTCTGTAGTAACTCATTTGTCTGGAATATTATCAGAACTTCTTAACCTTAATGTACAGATTTCTTTATAAAATACTCTTTCTGATGCTTACCTCAAGATATACCAGTGGAATCTATATTAAAACAGAGAAGAAGAGATATAATTAGAATTTCACCAAAGGCTATGATTTCAGACTTAGGATCAAATAGCTTACGAGGAAAGTATACCTATAGTAAGGTATATATTTATATATAAAATTTAACCTGAAACATCAAAGAATGGAATTGCTCAGAGAAACCAGTAAATAGTTCTGAGAAAAGCATACATATTTCTACAACAATCATCACATTGCCACGTCCCTGAAAAATATTACTGGTGAATAATGTTTATTAATTTATTAATATTGTTCACTAATAATATAGGTACTCACACCTTCCTAGTGAAGAATATGACTATACTGTTTACTTACATAAATTAGGAAATGAGTATTAACAGAGTAATATGTTATTATGATTTAGACTCAACAGGGAAAGAATTGCTAGAATTATTTGGTTAATAGTTGACCAAGAGTATTTCTTCTAATTTCAAAATTGCCTTTTAAAAAAGGTAGCTTTGTTTGCCTTAATACTGAAAACTATTTGGAGGAAGGGACACCAAACTAGTACAAATTAAGTCTTACATATAACATGTATTATAGAATATGTGTAAATATGTAGAGAATTAATATATGTTGTGCATAGAATATATATAAATATAATCTATATGTATATGTGTATATTATGATCTTATAATATAATTTATTATATGTACATATATATTCAGAAGCAGTGAAACTCTTTGGTGCTTTAATTAATCATGAACTCTAGGGAGTGTGGATATGGATGGAACCCAGCTTTTTTACTGTGCCTCTTCAATAGGGTGTTCAGAGAAATGAATGTAGCTGACTACTGCCACACTGATTAATTATTGGTATAAGTAACATAATCTCTTAGCCCTCAGTAAGCCTTGTAGAAGACTCTAGATCTGTGGTGGGGCTGGAGCTCAGGTTCCAAAAGGAATTATCTTCTATCTTCTTGCCTCTCCCGGACCTCCCACTCCACCTTGGGGGAGCATTCCCATCCCACCCTGAATACCCGAACCACAGCTATTGAGATACTTACCAGTTCATTCAGGGGGTGAAAATTTTCATCCACAGAGACAATGCGGAATTTTACTAAAAAGGAAATTCTCCGGTAAGACTCAGACATGATAGAGTAGAACACTTGGGTAATAACGCAGCACACTAAGAGAGTGGGATAATGGTGACTTTGGCTGGAAAAGCTGTTGAGGAAGTGGACTCTCCTCGGGGCTGCCCCCACCAGTGACTTTCCCTACATACCTGTCTGTCCTGGCTTATAGATGGGTATGTCTGTCTGGACAAAGACCAGACTTACAGAGTTCTTTACCAGCACTGTGTTCCTCTTCCTGAAGTCTTGTGTTGGTCCCTTTATCTGGACAGTGAGGAATACCACCTCTGAAGAGGCTGAGATCCTTGGGAGCTAAAGAACAATGAATACACTGAGGAACCAGACTCTTCCCTCTGTATCCGTCAGCCATGACTGTGTTTTGTCACCTTTCTAGCTACACCAAGGCTAGGTAGGTATGAATATGCCTCCAGATATAAAAGTGAAGATAATAATAGAGGATATAGGGGAAATATATCAGAAAGAACAGCCATCAAGAAAACCCAGATCTTCATATAGCTTAGTTGGACCTCTATTTATTAAATCATACTCTTTAACAGAGCATATATATTCTGAAGGCATGGAGAGAAGCATCTCTGTAAAAATATGGGAAATATCCCGAGTTGGGCCACCTCAAAGAGGTACTGGGTGCTTGCTTGGATCTTGCACCATTTACACATTTCGAGGACAAAGACACCTAGCATCTCCTGAAGTTACATGCTCTCCTAGCATAAGATTTTTGTATAATCTCTTTCTAGGCACTGACCAGCTCTGGCTTTAAAGAGATGGTTACATATCAAAGTTAGAAAAACCTCTCTCTGACATATGATTTCTGTGGCTAATAGGATTTTTCTGGGACTTAAGTTGAATTGTGGGATGTAGAAAAATACTTCTCTCCTACTCTGGTGGAAAATGTATGCTTTGTTCCTTAGTAGCTGAAAATTCACTTTTCCATCATTTCTGATGTCCTTGCTAACATTCTTAACATCATTTCTGGGGGGATTCAACACCAGCTCTCTGTCACCATGATTCAAAATGATATATCAGACAAGGACTGGCAGCTAGCACTCACAGTGAAGGAGACACAGTGGAATAAATCTCTGCCACCAGGTGGGTGAAGAAATTCAAGAGGTTCCTGTTCTCCTTGATAGACTCCAGGGAAGCACTTACAGTCACTGTCTCATTCAGGTGGCTCAGAAGCAGGCAGCCCTTCTCAGGGGTCCCGGTGTAGAGCAGGGAGGGAACCAGCACCATATACTGCCTGGGAAGAGAAGATGATTAACTCAGAGAAAATCGGAGCATAAGCGAGCATTTGCAAAACATAAATGTATTTTCCATAACAATATGTGTTTATTGCTACAACTGAATCTTTACCAAGAATCAATGGACTAAGAACAATAAGAGAAGGTTCTATCACCATCTGGCAAAAGAACTGTATCTTCCACACCTCCGCGGTGCCTCAGCCACACAGTCTACTGCACATTGGCTTCCAAGGTGTTACAACTTTATAGGCTTTCTTTGTTTTAAAGAGCATTGATATCTGGATTCCTGGATACATATCCATAAGAGTGCCCATATATAATAAGTTGTGGGTGATTATACACTTTATAAAAAGATTTACATTAAAATCTGTCTAAATAAACACCCCTTGTGCATGAACACCACAATTGGGTTTATACAAATTCACCTGAAAGAACTTCAGTGAACATATATCTATTTATATAAATTTAAATAAAATACATATATGTGTATGTAAAATGTTTTCTTAATAGGGGCAATGCTGAAAAACAACATATTTGCTATTTCTCTTAGGATCCTCAGATATAGCTAGCCACATTAATAATTATTTTAATCAAGTTTTTACTTTTGCTAATAATTTACATGACACACTAATCAAGTACACCCCATGTTTGATTACCATTCTTCATTCCTAGTCTGTTGAGGTAATTAATATTAATATTTTAATATTAATATTGTTCATGCTATGTTTATAAATGTATGCTTAGGTCAAGCCAATGTGGGTGGATAAATTATCTTTTCTTATTAAAAAACATGTTCGTGTGTTATTTTGCAGTCTCTTTCATTTAATTTCCTGAATGTATTTCATTATTCCGAGGTATGACGATTTTTTTACGTGAGATTTACTTTCTTGCCTTGACTTCACTGATGTGTTTCCTCTATTTGTCATGTCCCCCTCTCTTCCCAGACCATTTTCTGGTCACAGTTCTATCCATTCTTCTCTAAGGTACATAAATTATATTCTTCATGTTCATAAGAGCTAAAACACGAGATTCTTGCCACTCCCCATATTTAAATGTGTAACAGTAAGATAAAATTCTGCTTTCTCAATAAATCAGTAAATCATACAGTTTAAGTCATTTATTTATAGGGTTAATTTGCAATTAAGAAAAAACAAACTATTATTTTCTTATATTGTTTTACTACCCTATCCCTTCCACCCCCACCATGACCTCTCACTCTTAAAAAAACAACAACAGGCAATTTGACACATGAAACTCAATTTTATCACTTTGCAAAGTGAATAGGCATGAGATAGGAGCAGGGAAGAATAAGGACAGCTTAGTTGTGGAATCAGGAAGTTCAGTTTGGTTCCCATTTTCCATGTGGTCTGCTCTCGCTCATCAGTCTTGCTGTATGTGTTTTAAGCTGTTTCTTGGCAAAACTATATGACATGAATCTTTTTTTTTTTGGTATCATTAGTCTACAATTACATGTGTAATATTATGGTTATTAAACTACCCCCTTCATCAGGTCCCCCCCACCAACCCCATTACAGTCACTGTCCATCAGCATAGTGAGATGCTATAGAATCACTACTTGTCTTTTCTGTGTTGTACAGCCCTCCCCGTGCCCCCCCCTACATTATGTCTGCTAATCGTAATGTCTCTTTTTCCCCCTTGTCCCTCCTTTCCCACCCATCCTCCTCAGTTCCTTTCCCTTCTTTAGCATCACTTTTAAATAATTAAAATCTCAGATATTTTAATTTCATAAATGCTGAGGTTTTGTTCTAAAGCCAAGAGGCTCAGACCAGTTAAGTAACTACCCATGATAACTCAAATAATACCTGTCATCTAGTGCCTTTTTAGCATCTGGGTGTTTTTGATTTCCAGAATAATCTGCCCTTTCAAAGATACGATAAATGATTAAAAAAAATTGTCATTTTAACACTTTCCCCTCTAGTTCTTTGATCTTAATAGAAAGAAGGCATCAGTACATTATAATTTATTCACTATACTTGCTTTATTTTTATTAATTATAAGCCTGATTGATATCACAATTGAACAGTTAGTTCTATATGTATTGGTATTTCAAACAACTACTTTGCAAAGGTTTGATTAGTTTTCATTTAATAGATATTGAAATTGGGATTCATCAAAATGGAATAATTTGCCCAAGATCTTATCTGTAAATAAGCAACTAAAATGTTTTCATATATTACTCAATCATGGATGTTTGCATTTTAAATATTTACCTTTGTAAGAGTGACTAAATTTTGCAAATAATGAACTGATGACTTTTAATTTCCTCTTTTCCATCATATTCCCCTGCTCTAAAGCTTCCTGCCCCAAGGCAAGGGAGAATAGTGACTGGGTCTTGTGGGCAGTATCTTGCATTTATCACCTCAAGTGCTAATAATGCTGGAGGGAAGAAGCAAGGTTTTCTCATTAGTTAATAAGGTAGCAATTTTATTTATGATAACTAGGCCATGGGGTTTTGTCTTTGTCAAATGGTTGCCGTGATATAAACTGATAGTTTTCAATGGACAGAATAGTCCTGTGTTGTGTAAGGCTGGAAACATACACTGCTTAATGTTTCCAACCCCAATAAATACCACTTGCTTCATCCATTCAACCTGTACTCAAAACCTTAACCCCCTTTTTCCAATGCTCTCTGGGTGGAATGCAGTGGAAGGCTGTGCCATCCATAGTTGTAGATGAGATGGAGGATGATGGAAGAGAAATGTACCCCTACTAGTGAGGGGAAATTGTTCATCAAAGAAGCCTGGATAACATAGGAAAGTGAGTTGGTTGGAGTTCTGATTTCTGTTTCCTGTACTTTAGCCTGGAGAGGGCCAACTGTGTTAGGTGGATTCAGGCAACACACAGAGGAAAGTGTCTTGGCCTCTCCCCATTTAGGACTCTGGAGGCTGCCCTCTATTAATCTGTAATGCAACTGCATCAAAGGCAGGATTCCAGTGTGAGTAGGCAAAGGAGGGCTAAGAGGTTTAACTGCCCAGGACACCTCAGTGCCTGTGCATTGTTATTGCACCTAAGAATCTGACAGCTCTCCAGAAAGAATGTAACGGCGCTGAGTGGAGCTCAGGGACCTCAAGCAGTCCTGAACTGCAGAAGGGAAAGGTGACCCTGCAGTACAGCTTGTGCCGGAGCGACAGCCACCGGATTGGAGGCAGGATGCTGCGGGAAGTTGGCAGTTCTATGGGATGAGAAAGAGCTGAGGTGAGTCAGAGTCAGCCAGAAAGGACTTCTGGACTTCTTGGTCCAGAAGCGAAGATAAACCAGATGGCTGAAGACTCGGTCAAATGCTAGCAGGTAAGGAGAAGCCAGATTAACAGTAGCCAAGGAAGACAGACAACTCTCAGACCAAGGACTCTGACTCTTCTCCACCAGGAAGCAACAGAGATCACAACCTTCTAGATACTGTCTTGGGAGGAACTGTGAAAAGGTTGGAAGAGAAGCCTTAAAGTATTGTATTTCACTGATTTTACTACTGAATAGCATTAAAATTACTCTCCTAATTTCCTCACCCCCAGCCAACATTACCATTTGCTAGGCCTTTTGATGAAGATTCAATAAGTTATTGAAAAATAAAGGAGCTATACTTTCTCTACACATATGATCTACAAAATGTATTAAATTGCACCCCACTATACACTTTAAATATTTTTATAGTCAATGCTTTATAAATGATTCTTTGAAGGTTGGATCTGAGGTTTTTGTGTCTAAAAAATTATGCTTCCTAGTGACTACTTATTATATCCATTACTATGATTGACCCAATGAAAATATTATTTCAAGAGTGCAAGATAAATGAAAGAAAAAAGTATTAATCATTTATGATTAATCTCTTATGATTGGAAGGTATCTTAAGGAATGGAAGGGTAGCATTTAATAGGAAAGCAAAGAAAAGATATAAGGGAGAGACTGAAATAAAGAATGTACTCTTGAGGACAGAGCTTTGAGTGAGACTTACGGTTCTGCAGAGTCTGAGGGATTGGTAGAAACAGGACAAGGAGAAATAGCATGGGCCATGAACAAGGTAGTTTATCTTTCCCCATAGTGAGGGACAAATCTTAGGAGCTCTGCTGTGCCCAACTCCCTGCCCTCAGCCTGGTCCCTGAGACCTCTCAAATTTACCAGGCTTTATTTGGCTGCTATTCGCAAATGAACCCCACCCCAAGGCCTCCAAATAGAGTTCAGAGTTGGCCACAGATTCCCTAAAAGTGTCATTGCTCTCTGGGATTGTGTCATTATGCTCAAGGCTAAATTCTGATAGGCTCTGAGGCATTTCCAGAGGGTAAAATTAATGTTATAGTAACAATGAACTTTCTTTTACTATGACAGCAAAGCTCCTAATAAGGGATTTTTGACCCACCTTTCTCCAGCTCCTTCAAAATCCTTATAGGCAGGTGTCAAAAAAGGTCATGACCTGTGAGCATGTAACTATGCCAGTAATTCATTCAATACAGATGCCTTTCTGAGATTGAGTGTAATATAACTTTAGGGGGACTTCTCGATAGTTGGATTGAGTACAATGCTCTGGAAGAAAGTGACTCAAAGCAGGTGCCTGAGATGAGGGGAAGGAAAGATGAGATGTGTTGGAGTGGATATTATCAAAGATCATCTTCGTCTATTTCACAACATTGGATCAAATTCTAACTGTGCTTATCTTTTTTTACTGCTATCTGGACACTAAAGTTTGAGTCACTTAGACCATATCACATATTTTATTCAAGATTTTTTTTTTTTAGTTTTAAGTGCTATCCTTGTGCTGGGAATACAATATTGAGCAGGATATTCAGTGTCTATGATCTTAGAGAACTTGGAGTCCAGTTCAAATTGAACTTCAATGACAGCCTCTAGGCTGTAGAGGCCAGGGTCTGTTCACATAGTGGTTCTGCTTGAGAACTTCTCATCAACTTTCTTTCTCTTCCTCTGTATCTCAGCCTGATATATCATCTTTAGAGAGGCTTCCTTGAACACTCTGCATAACGTAGATGCTCTCCTGTTAGTCTTTATTTCACACCTTTGTTTTTTCCGTCAAATTTACCATAGATCAAAATGATTTATTTTTTCTCCAGTTTTATTGAGATATAATTGACATAACATTGTGTAAGTTTAAGTCATAAAACATGATAATTTGATGCGCATACCCCATTGCAAAGTGACGACCATGATAAGGGTAGTTAACACCTCCATCAAGTCACACAATTGCCTTTTTTTTTTTTTGGTGTGGTGAGAACATTTAAAATCTACTCTGTTAGCAACTTTTAAGTACATAATACAGTGCTGTTAACATAGTCATCAATGCTGTACATTTGATCTCCAGAACTTATTCAACTTATAACTGTTAAGTTTGTACTCTCCATTTCCATCATCCCCCAGTCCCTGGCAACTGTCATTCTGCTATTTCTATGAGTTCAGCTTTTTAAGATACCACATGTAGTAAGACTATTCAGTATTTATCTTTCTCTGTCTGATTGATTTCACTTAGCATAATGTTTTCAAGCCCCAACCATCTTGTCACAAAAGGCAGGATTTTCTTTTTATGACTGAATAATATTCCACTGTGTGTGTGTGTGTAGTGTTTCTTTTTCTATTTATAAACTGATGAACAACTAGGATGTTTCCATGTCTTGGCTATTGTGAATGAAGCTGCAGTGGACATGGTGGTGCAAATATCTCTTTAAGATAGTGATTTCATTTCCTTTGGATATGTACCAAGAAGTGGGATTGCTGGATCATGTGGTAGTTCTACTTTTAATTTTTTGGCAGCCTCTGTACTGTTTTCCATAGTCGGTGCACCATTTTACATTCCCACTAACAGTGTGCAAGGGTTCCCTTTTCTCCACATCCTTCACAGTGCTTGCTATCTTGTTTTATTTTTTATAATAACCATTTAACAGGGGTGAGGTGGTATCCCATTGTGGCTTTGATTGCATTGCCCTGATGATTAGTGATACTGAGCACCTTTTCATGTGCCTTGTGGCATTTGTATGTCTTCTTCAGAAAAATGTCTATTTGGATCCTCTGCCCAAACTATACTATTTGGTTGGCTTTTCTTTGTTCGTTTGCTGTTGTATGTATGAGCATCTTATATATTTTGGCTATTAACCCCTTATCAGATACAGGATTTGCAAATATTTTCTCCCATTCCATTGGTTGTCTTTTTTATTTTGTTGATTGGTTTTAATTATGAGTGATTGAGGTTTGTGCCAGTTATGAATTCATTACCTTCACTTCCAAGTCTATCCTTCATTGATCTATATATCTATCCTTCTGCCAGTGCCATACTGTCTTGATTACCATAGTTTTGCAGGAAATTTTGAAATTGGAAAGTGTGAGTCTTCCTTCTTTGTTCTTCTTTTTCAATATTGTTTTAGCTATTCTGGGCTCCTTTTCCCTTCAAATGAATTTTAGGATCAACTTGTCCATTTTTAAAAGGAAAGCAGTTGTAATTTTGGTAGGGATGGCATTGAATCTATCGATTGTTTGGGGGTATATTGCCATCTTAACAATATTAATATATTAATGTAATTATACAAATGTAATATACAATAAATATCATATATTAGTATAAAAATCTTCCAACCCCTGAACATTTGATATTTTGGGTTTTGTTACTCCACCATATTTGCTGATGTTACTCTTGGCTCAATTTTGATGGGTTTATTAATTTTTTAAAAACTTGTATAATTTTACAGCAATATATTATATTAATGGAAAAGTAAAATTTAGCTTTTTCTCTTTTAAATGGTATATTAGTCTTAGAAATTAAATTGTGGTTATGTTTGAAATATAGTGGATATTATTTTAAACACTGTGTTCTTAATGAGATGACAGAAGTGCTATATCTAACTTGCAATTTAGTAGATTTTTCTCCTAACAATGGTTGAGGTTATTATTTATTTTCTGTCGCAATGTGTCCAAAAATCAATTTTTAATGTTGCACCGGAATATTTTTCTCTTCTTTGTATTGACTTCACAATCTTCTCTTACATTAATTTAAAAAAATTTTGCTACTTTGTTTCTGCTATTTAATTGCATTTGGCACCCTTTTTTTTGCCTTGTCAATATTGAAACCTAAATTAAAAAAAAATTAAAGTATTATTTTTCATTATATTTGTTAATGGGCTCATCAGTGTTGTAAAAGCCACATGGGAAGAACGATCATATTGGAAGATAGACTCAGCCTTCCCTAGGTTAAGTTTGCTTAGGTAAAATGGTATTAATATACATATTTCAGAAATTGTACCTTTTTTTGTGAAGGCAGCTGGAGATTTGTCAATGTCTTCACTGTCCACAGTGTATTCTTCCTCTGAATAAAACATTGATTAAACCTCTATGAAGAAGCCACCTGCAGCAGGCCTCTAGAGAATTTTGTCCTCTTCTCTTGTGATGCTATTAGTCATTGTAACAAATGAACTAATTTCACCATCAAGCTGGTGTCTGCTTCTTGATACTTGCTGATGCTTCTGGAAAGGACTCTACTAGATACCCTGAATTTGATGCTTCAAAGAACAGACACTTGGATTCAGTTTTAAACTGTTATTTCTTAGACAACTTTCAGATTGTACTAGTGGATCAAGACAGGATTTCCAGGACTTTTTTTAGGTAAGAAGCAAATATACTTCATGAAAGAAAAATGCTTGACCTGAGATCAATCGGAACAACAATTACCAGGGTTGAATAAACTGAGAAGGGAAATTAAAATGTGGTTATTTATTTGGAATATGGTAGGTATTATATTAAATGTGTGTTTAAGAAATATGGGGAATAGTCTTCTTTCTTTTCACATTGTATCTAACTAATTAGTAGATTTTGTTTCTGTAGATGAAAACATGTAAAAATGATATCTGATATCTACTTGCTCCCTTAGAATTCAGTAGCAAATCCATTCACTGAATTTGTACTTTTCAAGGGAGCCTAGTTTTTTGCATTGCTTTATAAGAATGTGTCATTATTTTCCTAACCTGGATGTAATTGGACAGGTTGACTGTGTAATTGAGGTATACCTAGACTAATATTTGAAAATAATTCTAATTTAATCAGACATGATAAGCTCATTATTGAGATCAATGGAGTCAATGCCTACAAAGTCCTCACACAGATAAAATAACGAGTTGTTGAGGTTATTGAAAGTTTAAACCAAGATTTTTTATAAAAGATTTTGGACAGAAGTTAATTAGGTAGTTTTAGTAGTTGCTTACTACTGTGGATTCAAGATTTACAGACAAACTCAAGAAGGCCCAGAGGGCTAATTAACCCTCTTATGCACCTATGGGAACAATTTAATACAAACCTAATGAGACTACAACCTCCTTTTGTTAAGATCAAGAATAATTTTTGGAGAGGGGAGACTGTCAGAAGAATTATCAGAAACTCAGAAATAAGGCAAAACTGAGGAGTGCACATTGTTTCAACTTGGGGGCAAGGCTACTTGAGGATTATCCAGGAGAATATACTTAGTTCATCTCATTATTTACTACAAATGAAAGTTTCAAGACTTAGTGAAGTTACTTGTTGATTTTTGTCAGGTACCCGTTGCTAATAATTTCAGTCCAGTAGAACAGATAATCCCAAAGATTTTATGGCATAATTTACATTATTCAACCTTATACCTAACCCATTATTCTTATGCAAACAGTTTCTGTTAAATTGTCTGTAAATATCATAACTTTATGGATGCTCTTTGAACTGGTTATAACATCTTACTGGTCACTTCATTAATTAATAGATTAAATAAAATCTTTGATACATGTTCATTTTATATTTGCCTGAGAATATAAATTTTCTTTATATATAATAGGAATATATATTTTCCTTTTGAAAATTATACTTTGACAAATAATTTGTCAAAATAAGAAGCTACCATAATTAATAATATCTATGAGTTCCAGTATGAATTATAAAATATTTTATAGAAAAAGTGCTCTTTTACTTTATACAATCTGACAAGGGCATTTCCTTTTTTGTTTTTTATTATTTTTTATTTTCTTTTTTTCTTTTGCTATTACTGATACAATTACATGAGCAACATTGTGGTTACTAGACTCCCACTATTATCAAGCACCACCACATACCCCATTACAGTCACTGGCCATCAGCATAGTAGGATGTTATAGAATCACTACTTGTCTTCTCTGTGTTATACAGCCTTCCCTGTATACCCCCACCCCACACCCACCCCTGCTACATTATGTGTGCTAATTGTAATATCCCTTTTCCCCCCTTATCCCTCCCTTCCCACCCATCTTCCCTAGTCCCTTTCCCTTTGGTAACTGTTAGCCCATTCTTGGGTTCTGTGAGTCTGCTGCTTTTTTGTTCCTTCAGTTTTTTCTTTGTTCTTATACTCCACAAATGAGTGAAATCATTTGATACTTGACTTTCTCTGCCTGGCTTATTTCTCTGAGCATAATACCCTCTAGCTCCATCCATGTTGTTGCAAATGGTAGGATCTGTTTTTTTCTTATGGCTGAATAATATTCTGTTGTGTATATATACCACTCTTCTTTACCCATTCATCTACTGATGGACACTTAGGTTGCTTCCATTTCTTGGCTATTGTAAATAGTGCTGCGATAAACATAGGGGTGCATGTGTCTTTTTGAAACTGGGCTGCTGCATTCTTAGGGTAAATTCCTAGGAGTAGAATTCCTGGGTCAAATGGTATATCTATTTTTAGGGTTTTGAGGAGCCTCCATACTGCTTTCCACAATGGTTGAACTAGTTTACATTCCCACCAGCAGTGTAGGAGAGTTCCCCTTTCTCCATATCCTCGCCAACATTTGTTGTTGTTTGTCTTTTGGATGGCGGCCATCCTAACAGGTGTGAGGTGATATCTCATTGTGGTTTTAATTTGCATTTCTCTGATGACTAGTGATGTGGAGCATCTTTTCATGTGCCTGTTGGCCATCTGAATTTCTTCTTTGGAGAAGTATCTGTTCAGCGCCTCTGCCCATTTTTTAATTGGCTGATTTGCTTTTTGTTTGTTGAGGTACATGAGTTCTTTATATAATTTGGATGTCAACCCCTTATCGGATATGTCATTTATGAATATATTATCCCATACTTTAGGATGTCTTTTTGTTCTACTGATGGTATCCTTTGCTGTACAGAAGCTTTTTAGTTTAATATAGTGCCATTTGTTCATTTTTGCTTTTGTTTCCCTTGCCTGGGAGATACGTTCATGAAGAAGTTGTTCATGTTTATGTCCAAGAGATTTTTGCCTATATTTTATTCTAAGAGTCTTACGGTTTCATGACTTACCTTCAGGTCTTTGATCCATTTTGAGTTTACTTTTATGTATTGGGTTAGACAGTAATCCTGTTTCATTCTCTTACATGTAGCTGTCCAGTTTTGCCAACACCAGCTGTTGAAGAGACTGTCATTTCCCCATTGTATATCCATGGGTCCTTTATTGTATATTAATTGACCATATATGCTTGGGTTTATATCTGGGCTCTCTATTCTGTTCCACTGGTCTATGGGTCTGTTCTTGTGCCAGTACCAAATTGTCTTGATTACTGTGGCTTTGTAGTAGAGCTTGAAGTCAGGGAGCATAATTCCCCCTGCTTTCTTCTTCCCTCTCAGGATTGCTTTGGCTATTAGGGGTCTTTTGTGGTTCCATATGAATTTTAGAACTATTTGCTCTAGTTTATTGAAGAATGCTGTAGTTATTTTGATAGGGATTGCATTGAATCTGTAGACTGCTTAGGCAGGATGGCCATTTTGACAATATTAATTCTTCCTACCCAAGAGCATGGGATGAATTTCCATTTATTAGTGTCCTCTTTAATTTCTCTTAAGAGTGTCTAGTAGTTTTCAGGGTGTAGGTGATTCAGTTCCCTGGTTGGGTTTATTCATAGGTATTTTGTTCTTTTGGATGTGATAGTGAATGGAATTGTTTTCCTGATTTCTCTTTCTGCTAGTTCATCGTTGGGGTATAGGAATGCAACAGATTTCTGTGTATTAATTTTGTATCCCACAACTTTGCTGAATTCAGATATTAGATCTAATAGTTTTGGAGTGGATTCTTTAGGGTTTTTTATGTACAATATCATGTCATCTGCAAACAGGGATAGTTTGATTTCTTCCTTGGCAATCTGGATGCCTTTTATTTCTTTGTGTTGTCTGATTGCTGTGGCTAGGACATCCAGAACTATGTTGAATAAAAGTGGGGAGATTGGGCATCCTTGTCTTGTTCTCGATCTTAAAGGAGAGGCTTTCAGCTTCTTGCTGTTAAGTATAATTTTGGCTGTGGGTTTGTCATATATGGCCTTTATTATGTTGAGGTACTTGCCCTCTATACCCATTTTGTTGAGAGTTTTTATCATGAATGGATGTTGAATTTTGTCGAATGCATTTTCAGCATTTGTGGAGATCATCATGTGGTTTTTGTCTTTTTTTTGTTGATGATGTTGCTGGCTTTTCAAATGTACCATCCTTGCATCCCTGGGATGAATCCCACTTGATCATGATGTATGATCTTTTTGATGTGTTTTTGAATTTGGTTTGCTAATATTTTGATGCATATTTTTGCATCTATGTTCATCAGGGATATTGGTCTGTAATTTTTTTTTTTGTGGTATCTTTGCCTGGTTTTGGTATTAGAGTGATATTGGCCTCGTAGAAGGAGTTTTGGAGTATTCCCTCATCTTCTACTTTTTGGAAAACTTTAATGAAAATGGGTACTAGGTCTTCACTAAATGTTTGATAAAATTCAGCAGTGAAACCATCTGGTCGAGGGGTTTTGTTCTTATGTAGTTTTTTGATTACCAATTCAATTTCTTTGCTGGTAATTTGTCTATTCAGATTTTATGTTTCTTTCTGGATCAGCCTTGGAAGGCTGTATTTTTCTAGGAAGTTGTCCATTTCTTCTGAGATATCCAGTTTTTTACCATATAATTTTTCATAGTATTCTCTCATAATTCTTTGTATTTTTGTGGTGTCTGTAATGATTTTTCCTTTCTCATTTCTGATTCTGTTTATGTTTATAGACTATCTTTTTTTCTTGATAAGTCTGGCTAGGGGTTTATCTATTACGTTTATTTTCTCAAAGAACCAGCTCCTGCTTTCATTGATTTTTTTCTATTGTTTTATTCTTCTCAATTTTATTTATTTCTGCTTTTATCTTTATTATGTCCCTCCTTCTACTGACTTTGGGCCTCACTTGTTCTTCCTTTTCTAGTTTCATTAATTGTGAGTTTAGACTGTTCATTTGGGATTGTTCTTCTTTTCTGAGGTAGGCCTGTATTGCAATATATTTCTCTCTTAGCACGGCCTTCACTGCATCCCACAAATTCTGTGGTGTTGAATTATTGTTGTTGTTTGTCTCCATATATTGCTTGATCTCCGTTTTTATTTGGTCATTGATCCATTGATTATTTAGGAGCATGTTATTAAGCCTCCATGTGTTTGTGGGCTTTTTCGTTTTCTTTGTGTAATTTATTTCTAGTTTCATACCTTTGTTATCTGTGAAGCTGGTTGGTACAATTTCAATCTTTTTGAATTTACTGAGGTTCTTTTTGTGGCCTAATATATGATCTATTCTTGAAAATGTCCATGTACACTTGAAAAGAATGTGTATCCTATTGCTTTTGGATGGAGTGTTCTGTAGATGTCCGTTAGGCCCCTCTGTTCTACTATGTTGTTCAGTGCCTCTGTGTCTTTACTTATTTTCTGTCTGGTTGATTTGTCCTTTGGAGTGAGTGGTGTGTTGAGGTCTCCTAAGATGAATGCACTGCATTCTATTTCCCCTTTTAATTCTGTTAATATTTGTTTCACATATGTAGGTGATCCTGTTTGGGTGCATAGATATTTATAATAGTTATATCCTTTTGTTGGACTGACCCTTTTATCATTATGTAATGTCCGTCATTGTCTCTTGAGACTTTCTTTGTTTTGAAGTCTATTTTGTCTGATATAAGTACTGCAACTCCTGCTTTTTTCTCACTATTAGTTGCATGAAATATCTTTTTCCATCCCTTTACTTTCAGTCTGTGAATGTTTTTGGGTTTGAAGTGAGTCTCTTGTAGGCAGCATACAGAGATGGGGCTTGTTTTTTAATCCATTTAGTAACTCTATGTCTTTTGATTGGTGCATTCAGACCATTTATATTTATGGTGATTATCGATAGGTATGTACTTATTGCCATCGCAGGCTTTATATTCGTGGTTACCAAAGGTTCAAGGGCAATTCCCTTACTCTCTAACAGTCTAATTTAACTTACTTCGTATCCTATCACAAACACAACCTAAATGTTCTTTTTTTTTCCTCCTCCATTCTTTGTATGTTATGAATCATATTCTGTACTCTTTGTCTTCCCTTGGGTGACATCTGTTTAGCCTTAGGAATACTTCCATCTATAGGAGTCCCTCCAAAATGTACTGTAGAGGTAGTTTGTGGGAGGTCAATTCTCTCAGCTTTTGCTTATCTGAAAATTGTTTAATCCCTCCTTCAAATTTAAATGATAACCTTACTGGGTAGAGTATTCTTTGTTCAAGGCCCTTCTGCTTCACTGCATTAAATATATCATGCCACTCCCTTCTGGCCTGTAAGGTTTCTGTTGAGAAGTCTAATGATAGCCTGTTGGGTTTTCCTTTGTATGTGATCTTTTTTCTCTCTCTAGCTGCTTTTAAAAGTCTGTCTTTATCCTCGATATTTGCCATTTTCATTGTTATATGTCTTGATGTTGTCTTCCTTGGGTTCCTTGTGTTGGGAGATCTGTGCACCTCCATGGCTTGAGAGATTATCTCCTTCTCCAGATTGGGGAAGTTTTCAGCAATTACCTCCTCAATGACACTTTCTATCCCTTTTTCTCTCTCTTCTTCTGGTACCCCTATAATGCGAATAGTGTTGCGTTTGGATTGATCACACAGTTCTCTCAATATTCTTTCATTCTTAGGGATCCTTTTTTCTTTCTCTGCCTCAGCTTCTTTGTATTCCTCTTCTCTAATTTCTATTCCACTTACCATCACTTCTACTACATCTAATCTGCTTTTAAATCCCTCCATTGTATGTTTCATTTCAGATATGGAATTTCTTAATGATTGAATCTCCAACTTAAATTCGTTCCTGACTTCTTGAATATTTTTCTGTACCTGCATAAGCATGTTTATCATTTTTATTTTGAACTCTCTTTCAGGAAGATTGGTGAGTTTGGTTTCATTTGGCCCTCTTTCTGGGGTTTGTGAGATTTTGGTCTGAACCACGTTCTTTTGACGTTTCATATTTCTGTGTGGTGCCCACTATTGCACAGAATCTGCAGTCTCTGGAGCTGCTCAGCCCCTAGAGTGAGGTTGGAGGTCGTAGGGGAGCAGAGCTGATGCCTTGGGGGAGGAAAGATCTGTTTCCTGATTCCTGTCTGTGGTGCCTGTCTCTAGTGTCAGAGCCACTGGGCCAAGCACACACGTGTAAACCTCTGTGCCTTGTGTCTCTAGCTGTTGTGGGTGGTGCCTCCCTCTGGCTGGCCTGACGCCTGTGCAGTGAGTGCGGGTTTGCGAGCAGGTGTCTGCAGGGTATTAGTAAGGCTCGGCAGGCTGTGTGTCACATTGGGGGGGCCTCAGAGCTGACTAGGTTGCCAGGGGGATGGAGTACCTGAGGCTCCTCAAAGGCTCCAACCAGCTGGGCAGAGCGCACCCAGACAACCTTGTTCACCTCTCCCGTCTCCTGCACAGCAAGCTCCATGCAAACTCTGCCCCTTCATTAGCCCTCTCGCTGCTAGGAAGCCTGTCAGACTGCCTGCCTTTCCTCTGATGCAGAGCAACCAGGTGTGGATCTTCTCCTTCACCAACGGCTGGAATGTCAGTCTCTCAAGCACTCTGCCTGTCTCAGCTCTCCAACCTCCAGAGCACCACACAGTGTAAGTTTCTGCTTGCAAAGCAGATCTCCAGGGCTAGGTGTTCATTAGTCCCAGGC
The DNA here is from genome assembly GCA_032199065.1 of Smutsia gigantea. NCBI lineage: Eukaryota > Metazoa > Chordata > Mammalia > Pholidota > Manidae > Smutsia > Smutsia gigantea. Next base: position 64,048 of record JAVSCE010011562.1, read on the forward strand.
TTCCACCCCCTTTCTGCTCTGTATCTCTTCCTTCAGCTGGTGAGCTGGGGTGGGGGAAGGTCTTGGGTCCCACCAGATTAAGGCTTTTGTACATTATCCTGTTTCATGAGGTTTGCTCTGTTCATGAGGTGTGTGTGCAGTCTGGTTCAGCCTTCTTTCTTGTTGCTGTTTTAAGGTTAGTTGTATTAATTACTTATATTTTTATACTGTTTGTGGTTTTGGGAGGAGCTCTCCATCTCACCTCTCATGCCGCCATCTTGAATTGCTTTTTCTTTTATTAATGCATGGTATCAAGATGAAATTTAATCTTATATTCAGCTGTTCAGTGCTCATGGAGAGAGAATTTTGGGGCTCGGTGTTAACCAAGTATATTGATGATGAAAGTCTTTTGTGTGGTTTATATATTAACAGAGTTTGAGTAATCAAAGATCATTTACTGGCCATGATAAGTTTTGTTTTGTCAGATTAAGTACACATTACAACTGGGCACAGATATTCTCATGCCAAGCTTTCTTCAACAATAACTTGAATCCTTGTGGAACTTTTGCCTTGAGTGCCTTGAGAATTCTTTAGTTAATGTTATCTTATTAACTCTGATTTCTACACTTTAGAAGAAAAGTGCCTGACAATATTAAGTGAAAAGCATAAAGATATTTCTCATACTGTTGCTATTTAAATAATAGTGAAATATAAATTATATGTTTTTTACATTACTAAGAAGAAAGGTCTTTAGTAATACTTATACTTTGTATTAAATGCTAATCAAACTTACTTGAACATTTGTTGGAATTCTATTTTAATTTATCTATAGTGTTTTTGAGGGCATCTCTTTATATAGCTCTCTCAGTGTTTTCAAAAACACTATGGGGAATAGATACATATTTCAGAAGGGAAATATAACATTGATAATGAATGAAAGAAAAGATAGAGTTGTAAGTGTCATAAATTTATTCAACATACAAACTTATGCATTTCTAATTCTTGTCCCTTCTTTCTCCCACTGTCTTCTTTTCTGATAAGTCTTTGTTCTTCATTTCTGGAAAAGATCATTTGATGAGGTCCATAAGTTGCCATTTTCAGGCATTTCCATATTCAGCTTCTAAACAGTAGAAGAAAAGTTAGGAATTAGGGAAATTCTGTGATCACTAAAGGAATAATTTTTCATATTTCAAATATAAGTATTTGAACTTAATATATTTTAATTCTTAATGATTATTCTTAAGGCTGCTCGCAGCTTTTTCATATTTTAGAGTGGAAAACCAAAGGTCTCATAGCAAGTGTTACATTGTTACAGGTGAACCTTGTCAACCAGCCTCAAGGAAGGTCTTGTAGGTCACATGTCTAATTCTGTGCTATGTGGATAATTACAGCAAAAAGTTTCCTGACCATACCTACTGTAAGTTTAGAAATTTCCTGGAAAGCTCTTGGGTAATAAACATATCACCATTAGGTGTAGAATGTAAACAAAATATTAGATGATTTAGGTGTTATATATGTCAAATTCCCCAATTCATCTTCAAACAAATCACCCTAACTCCTACATTTATATCTATATATAACCAGTAATTACATATAACCAGTAACCAGTAATTATATGTTACTTGTATTTTCTTTTTGTATTGTGAAAGTGTATAATACATTTGACATAGTTTAATTCATAAGTGATGTACCACAGGTTTTTATAATATGGTAAAGATATACTTAAGAAGCAGCCTTATGCACACAACAGATGTTTATTTATTTTATGTTGGCATTAGGTTTTACTGTTTATACATTACCTGAACTGCAGGGAGCACTGTACTCTTTAATGGTGAATTCCCCTGAAACAAAAAAATGATGAGGCAGAGAGTGAAGATACTCAGTAATAGGCACACAAGCAGTTAATTGCAAATTTTGTAAACTATGAAAGAACATATAAAGCACAGTCAGGGAGCCAAAGAAAATGACTTCTGTACTAACTCATTTGGAGTTGATGAAGGAGGAGTAAGAGAAAATTGGGCTTGGATACAGAATTGAGGGGAAGGTTTCACCACTGTCTATGCAGAGCCCTTTTTCATATTGGAGATATTGGAGATAACCTTCCTCTCTGAACAATTCTTCAAATCTAAGAAGGAGTATAGTCTTAACACTAACAGCATGTTATCATGCTGGCAAGTTTCTAGCTCGAAGTCATGAGCAAATGAATTTCCTGATATATTACAAAGTGCCCCAAATTTTGGAGACTATGCAAGGCACAAGTCAAAAACAGATCAAACTTAGGTCTCCCTACCACAAATCAGTATGAGATGTGGTATTTAAAGTTATTGCTACTTTTCTTATCTTTCTGGAATAATTCAGCACAAACAACTTTACAGGGAAATTTAGAAAGAACGGATCCCCTTATTGTTTTAGGATCAGTTTTTAAGAATAGTTCTAAAACCTGTTTAGGGGGCACATGAGAAGTTAATAATCAAGAATGTGATTATTTAGTGACCATAAGCTCACTTTTCTTCCACATTGAAAGATTGTGTAATTTTGTTTTAGTTAAGGCAACTCTTTACTAGGTTAGTCATTTTTATCCTTCCAAAGCTCAGGATGTCTGAATCCCACTCACCTGTCTCATAATAATCATAGGCTTTTATGGTAGCTGGTTTTAAATTCTTTACTTGGATGTCCTGTTCCACTGAGAAGGAGAAACTCAGGACTTGATTGGTTAGCTGGAGAGACAGAAAAACTGAAGTGGAATCTAAGATGAAATTTAGTTACTAGTTACCATACTGTCTTAAGCTATTATCAAACCGTGTAATTATGCCATCCATCTGTACTAAAACCTACAGAAAGAATGGGCCATTTTGAGACTTGCATCAACACACTCAGTGACAGATTAAAGAAGGGCAAAAGAGATGGTTTCATGGTCAGTCACGTGTAGTACATTGGGCCTTGTTGACCAGTCCGGACTTCATTTCCCTCTCTACTAGCTTCTCTCCCCTTGCCTGTGTCTGTGAAAAACCCTATTTGGAATCTGGATTGGTTGGTCAGAACCTCTAGTAGTTCTCCAAGACCTAACAGAGTCACAGAAAATCTCACCTTTTCAAAGTAAATCAGGACGTGGTTGGCGCTCACTTCAGTCCTTTCGATCTGCGGCATCTCTTGGAGCTGCTGACCAAGAGCAGAAGACAGAGGGAGAGGCGCGGGCTGAAGCCACCTCAGACTGAGAGCAGTTTTCAGGTACTGATGGTATAAACGGCTGCTCAGAAACATCCAAACTGCTAACTTTGATTTCTTCAAGAATAATGGTACTAATGAAGCAATAATAATAATAGTAACATTCATTGAACCCTTTCTCAATTTCTCTCCCTCTCTCTATAGCATCTCTCTCTCTCTATATCTCATATATATCATATTCAATTATATACACATCATGTACCTATATGACATATACATGTACATGAGAGAAAAAGGGAGAATATGTCATGTATATGTGTACATGTGCTATATGTGTTATATTCACCTCCCTTTTTTCCTTTTTATATAGAGTTGGAAGATAATCAATACACTCCACATACCTAGATGTCTCAGGGTCTGCTGGAGCATCATTGATCATGTCTGTGAGTCATGTCTTATACCAGAGACCACATAACTGTGATGCCCACCATTGAAATGATGGAAACATACTCCAGAGAAGCTAGTTTAAGGGATAAGCCTCTTGAAAACTGAATCAATAAAATGAAATTGACAAGCACACATCTCCACATTTATCCTGACTTTGCTACCTGCAGGGGACTTAGGGTTTACCTTTTTCACTGATGTTTTCACAGGTATGAAGCCTGATAACATCTTCACGTCAACAATGACCATGTTGGAGCTGGGCCGTTCCCCAGTGTAACTATGAAGTCAAGGCATAAGGACAAGGCATTCAAACAAAATTCTTTGGAACTCATTCAAGACAGAAATTGCTCCTTCTCTTTTATTTCTAGTGTTTCTTGTGCCTAATGACCACTCAGCTTCTCCATCTGCTCTGTTTGCCTCTCCCAGGGCTGCTTAGAAACCCGTCGTTATGAACTCACACTCTGCAGGCATGGCAAAGTCATATTCTCAATAGTAAGGTTTTTCAGTAGGAGTGAAGACAATTTTGTTGTTAATAAATATTGTAATTTCTGAATATTCATCATATGTGACTTTGAATAATCAGTTTTGCCATGTTCTACAAAGGTGTGTAGTGATTTAGGATTTACCTAATGCTGATGTGAATCTGGAATTTCCTGTGAGCATCTGTGCCTTCACAATTCTTCGGGCGAGTATCAATCTTCAGAGCAAATGGAACTTCCTCTTCTTTTTTAGGCAGAATGTTATATCGCAGGGATGCCTAAAACAGGTGGAAAAAGATTCTTTATCTTTGCACCCAAATAGTCTATCTCTTCTAGGTGATTCATACCTTCCCTTAGCACATTTTTTTTCTTTCCGTTTTAAAAATCAAATCTAATTCTTGAGACTTTTCCTCGCCTTTGCAGCACCCCTACACCCTGGCAGTCTCACCTGGAGGTACACACATCCTGACCCTGACACTGCTGTGCTGTACTCCCCTGGAATCATTGGCAGCTGGACCTCCTGTAGCAGTAGGCGATTGGCTTCATCTACTTGGAATATTTCAGAGAAGTTCTCTGAAGATTTGACAGTGACTGTAGCTGCTTTCTCCCTTTTAGTGAAAGTTGCAGCTCCATATTTGGAGAGGGCTTGGAGAGCTACCACTGTATCCTGAAAAAAGATGGGTGCAGAAATCATTGGAGAGGAGGGTCACAAAATCAAACTGGATGTGAATCATATCAACGCTACTCTCTCTCCGAGTCATTTAGCCATCAACACAGTTCATTAACTGAATGTCTATTCAATTCTGACCTGGTCACTAATCACAAACTATTTTAGGTATGAAGTGAAAATATCTCATTTAATTAGTTCACAACATACGTATGGAAATAAGACTCAGATATTTGACCCAAAGTGGAGGCTATTGCAAAAATTTATAAAATCATGTAAAAATACTTGTAAAAATTCAGAGAAGGGAGAAGACATCGGAGCTCGAAGAGTAAGAGAAGACCGTAAAGAAGGTGATAAATAAGATTTTCTCTGAATAATGAGAAAGGTTTATATAAACAAAAGAGAGCCATCAGGGAGTACCAGCGGCAGGAAATGCTGTACGTGAAAACACAGGAAAGGGAACCAGTCCCAGAAAAAGTGAACAGATCAGCCTAATTAGATAGAAATATTCATGTTTACTGGGGAGAGGAAATACTTTAGGTAAAATATTAGGTAATTTTAGTCTTTGGGTGGAAAAAAGATTTACTTTATCAGGGGAATAATCTTGTGACGGTCCACTAAGGAGAGAAGCTATGAGAGGCTGTACAGAGGCCAGAGCAATGATCCATACACAGAACAAGGAGGCTGGAACCCTTCTGGTGATGGAGGCATGGAGAAGGTATGAATTTGAAATAGTATCCAATTATTCAACTCCTAGAATATGGCTGTGTCTACATGTATATTAGTGTAGTTATTTTTCTTGCTAGGGTCTCTCTACAGACCTGAGTGGAGGAGAAGCCCCCATTGGCGTTTTGTTGTTTGGTGACCCATTTCACAATACGTGAAGCCACAGACAGGTCCTCTGAAGATGGGGCAGGCTGGGCAGTAAGATAGGCAAGGAGCAAGTAAGATGTCATCTCCACTTCAACAGAAGGAGCCCGGGGTTGATAATAGAGTGTCTGAACTTCTGGAACTTTCCCAGGACGTTGCCAGTGGATTGAGTCCTCTTTGAAATAGAAAAAAGTGTCATCTTAAGCTCAGGGAATGGTTGGTTGCAAAATCTAACTTGTGAACGATCATTTCAATTAGATCTCACTAAGAATTGATGCAACTGAAGTAGAAGTATTAAATAATCCTCAATCAAGTACATTTTTGTCAAGAAAGTAAATGAAGGCTCCAGCAAATCCCATTGTGTTTTCTTGTTCACTTCATAGTTGTGTGACATTAGAAGCTGGGCTGTATAGAGTCTATAATGCGGGCATTGATAAAGTGGATCACGTTACCTAGAGAAATGAAGTGTTGGATCAATGATAATTATTTTTATCATTCATATAATATAAAATATAATAAAAATAATGTGACCTAAGCATGGTAAGTGTGACTTCAATAGGTCCTCTCCCTTTTGACTCACTGGTGATTTTTTGGAAGTGAATTTTGCAGGAGCAGCTCTTACCTTCTTTCACAGCCTCTTTGTCTAGTGATTCAAGCAGCTCATCCCGCTTGACCTGGTTTCCTGCCAGGGCAAAGGCATAGGCCAATAACGCCTTGGTGTAGATGAGACTGCTTTGGTCCTCTGAGGTGGGTGTCCAGGCTCTTTCCAGGCAGAACAGAGCATTGCGAACAACTGGGTGCTATATGGAAGATGAAGGGAGGTAGGAAGAAGCAGAACCAGGCTAATGAACTGTCCCCAGGCTAAGCTCAGATTAAAAACCCCAATGAGCCTGGTTCTGACCAGCCAACAATTTCCTCTGCATCCTCTATGAAGATCTAGTGTTTTGAGTTCTAGCAAAATATACTAAAATTAAATAATACAAAAATCAGAACCCATTTTCCTCAGAGATTCATAGTTCATCGGTGAGGGAGGTGCAGGGAATGTGCTGGTACCTACAGTGACAGGCAGCGGAATCTCCAGCAGAGCAATGGTGATGTAGGCAGAGAGGGTCACCTCATCATCTACCCCACCCTGTATGGATCAGAGGTAGAGATGCTCAGTCACTCCAGTATTCATCGGGTAGAGCTGGCTAATTCTACTTCTCCCTGTGGGCATCTTCACTGGAAAACATATTTTCTGTTGTGCAGTATTACTGATATTCCACTTTGTTCTTCTAACTTAAAATTCATCCATCTGTCCCCAATCACTTTCCTTCACTTTAAATAATATATTGGATTTTTAAAATACTACTTTAATTCAATAAAAAACTAATTTATTGCTAGGTTTCAGAAGCTTTAGAGTCTGCCATCCTTCCTCAGAGCTATGACCCTAGGACTTGAGGGACTATTATAATAGGAGCATCACTGCTCTTACATAGCACTCCTTCAAGGACCAGAACAAAACTGAAGGCATCACCTTAATAGCATTGTTTAGCAGTGTTCCGGAGCGTTGGAAACAACCATTTTCCTTTTGCTGCTGTGAGAGCCAGGTGAGGGAACTAGTAATGTGTGATTCCTCCACAAATATGTATGACCGGGCTTGAGCAAAGGACTTAAGCACAAATGCTGTGAGCCTGTCCAGCAAAGAAGAGAATGAGACATGAGGACCCTCTCACTTTTAAAGCTCACTTGTACAACTGCCTCCAGACATTGCTCTTCACAATTCACAGGATGAAATTGGTAAGGAAATGATACTTGGATATGGAAAGTTGTGTTTGTCCAGAAAACATCTGAAACTCTTTTTTAAGTTTCTCAACTTTATTGGTTTCTCCAGAGTTGATACATCCTACTTTTTCTCTCATAAAATGTTCCTTGGAGCCTCCAAGCTTTCCCACCACCAAAACTGCTGTTTTCTGCCTTATATTTCCCTTTTAGTAGATCTTTATTTTACTGATATCTATCAGAGCAGGTGAGCTTTCATAGATGAAATGGTGAAATCACCCAGCATGATGACACATATATGGGTTTTGAAAGGCTAACAAATTTCCGTGAAAAAACTTAGCTATTTCCAGAATTCTAAAATATCCTGGGTCTATAGAGAGCATATGGAAATAATTATCTTACCAAGTGTTTCCCTGACTTCTACCATCATGATCCCCAAAGGTGCTGTATGAACCATCACTGTGCTTATAATTCAACTGTCTTTGGTACCCTGTAGAAGAAGTTTTCATAGATTTAAGAAATAGCAGAGACATGGGGAATTAATCAGTCTTTTCCTCAAAACTTGCTGGAGAATCATAGGAAAATTACTATTTTATTAATAGGTCTCCAAGACTCGATGATGTCATTGAATTTTCTGGTTGTATAGAGGGATATTTTAAAGGATTATTACAGAAGCAATGGTTGTTAAATCTTTGCCAAAGGGATGGTGACTTGAGTTCCCTGAAAGAGATATTTAGGGAATCAATTAGGGTTTCTTCTTTTGGGGTAATCTCTCACCACTGATGAGGTAGCTGATGGCTTTGGACTTGATCCTCTCTGTCAGCTGCTGTGTCTCATTCAGATAGTTCAGAACATAGATGTTAGGGACAAAAAGGACCATATTCTGCTCTCCACAACCATAAGGCATCTGGAGAAGATTCTGAAGATTTTGCATTGCAGAGCCTAATATGTCACCTGGGGAATGAAAGCTTTAAAAAATGAGAGGAACTCAGAGCTGATTTATGTTTGGATAAGAAGATAGACTGCTAGCTAGGTGAGAAATCGTATCACTCATGGATGGGAGGACAAGAAAGCATTAGTGAATAAAAGCAAGAAATAGAAAGGAAAGAGAAAAGTAAGAAAAACTAAAGCAAATGGTTTAAATATGGAAAAAAGCAGGGAAAAAAAAAACAGATGGCAGGATACATCTTACCCAACAAGCCACATGTTTGGTAAAAACCAACTATTTTCAAATTTATTTGGAAGCATCACCAGCTTGCCAATCTCTTGAAGATGATGCAGAGAGGTGAGGCTTCTTACTTTTTAGAGTAAATCAAGGTATTATATGTAACAGCATGTCTGTTCAAACCCCTTTCTGACTAACACAGAATACAATCTTTAGCTGAGTACTCTTTCTCTCAATGCAATGCCCAAAGTCAATGTCTTCATTAGCCACGGGTGGTGAGACTGCATGCACTGGAATTACGGAGACAGACAACTGCTTACCAGGGGCTGGAGACTCACCCAAAACAGAGTATGTCGCTCTGGCAGATCCTTCAACCACATTTGAAGGAACTTCTAGTGACAATTTTTCAGATGCTCCAGTTTCTAATAAGAAAGATAAATATAAAGGAGCGAAAAATGAGACAAATGTATTTCTGCTTGAATTATTTTCTTATACCCGATCAAGATTCAACCTCTCATTTCTCTTGATCGTTACATAATTTCTTTGATGCAACCCAAATTTCTCCTAAAGCCATGATTCATCTCACAGTGAAGCTCATATTAATCAGATATATTTGTTAAATTTGCTAAATTACTATAGATTTCCTTATTAGTGTGTACCTTATGGTATACATACTTCCTTCTCTTCACTGTTTGTTAATTTCTATTGTTAGTGTTTTTCAAAAATCACATTCATTCCATAAATATGTATTAAGTGCATGTTATCTATCTTCTATTTGAAATGCAATGATACAGCAAGTTTTAAAATAAATTTCTTGACTTCCTGAAGTTTTCATTCTAATGGGAGCAATGAGATAACAATATTTAGTATGATAGATGCCGGTAAGTTCTATAGAGAAAATTAAAGCAGAGCTAGTGTTCATATGGGTGAGCTAGTAAGACAAAGCAAAGAAGGAAGCACAGGGTGGGGAGGAGGCTCCCTAATAAAAATTTCAATGATAAAAAATCATAGGTAACTGGAAACTCTAAGTAAGTCAGGGAGTAAGATGTCTGCAGGAGAGACTTCCAGGAAAAAGGAACTAAAAGTGAAAAGACTCCAGAGATTAAAGCGAGCTGGGTGTGTTCCAAGAGCAGATTAAGAGGTCTGTGTAGCCAGAGCAGGGTGAGTCATGGGGGAAGCGAGGGTTTGTAGGCGACTTACAGGCATTTGTTTTAACTCTGAGAGATATGGAAAACTCCTGAAGGTTTGAACAGAGGAGGGACATGATCTGAAATATATGCTTTAAATGATCAGATCATTTAATTGATTTAAATGAAAATATGAGTTGAAAGGAACTTTAAATAAACAAAAAATTGTTTAAATAAAAATATGAGTACACTTAAACTATTAGTTGATCCCTCTTGCTGCAGGAGATCAAGGGAGGTGATCCGGAGAGCAGTCAGGAGGTTATTACATAGTCCAGGAGAGAAAGGAACATAGAAGTGGGCATAGTGAGAAGTAGGAAGATTCTGGATTTAATTTGAAGGTGAAGCCAGCTAGATTTTAGAATGGTTGAGTGTAGCCTATAAGAGAAAGACCATAACAAAGGATCACTCCAAAGTTTTGACCTCCAGCAAGTAGAAGAATGGAATTTCCATCATCAAAGATGGAGAGAATTGTAAGAGGAGCAGGTTTGTGGGGACCAGCCGAGGTTCAGTTTTGAACACATTAGTTATGAGAAGCCCACTGGACCCACAGGCCTATAAGTGGAGATAACTGGGCAGTTTGAATACTTACTTGAGTCTAAGTTCAGGAAAGAGGTACAGACCAAAGATGTAAATTTTATGATCTCCAGTATAAAGTCTTTATTAAAGTTCTGTGGCTAGATGAGATTATCAAGGGATGCTTATACAGGGAAGAAGAGATGTGTCCTCAAGATGATTCTAGATGGTGCAGAGTTGAATATTTTAATGGTAATTTTTATATGATTGTGTTAATGGTATTAGTAAAATATTGGTTTTCTATACATGTTAGTGACCTGAAATTCTTCTTAAAGTAACTGGCTTAAATAAAAATATGAGTACATTTAAGCTATTAATTGAATTGAATAGTACAGCTTTCACACAGATATTTCGATATTTTTTTAATTGTTTAGGAAAACTTTGGAAAACACAGGTGTATTGAAAATAATCCTGTCCTATTGCTAACAGCTTTAATCCTCACTATTAGCTAAGAACTTTTAGGTAATTCTTTTAACTTCTCTACACCTTCGTCAGGAAAAGATTCTTATTCATCAACTGTCCTTAGATTTGCACATGGGAGAGTATACTAGTTTTTTGTTCTCAGGGAAAACTTGCCCCAAAGGGTATTTTACAACTGTATACTTTGGCAAGTGGCTTAACATGAGAATTTTGTCTATTTTTGGCACTTACCTGATGCACAGAGGAGTGTGTTGAAAGTTTCCTCCCTTTCTATTCCTTCAGGCTTTGTATTGAAAGAAAAAAAAATAGAAAAGTAAAATAATGCTGAATTGATAGGAGAAAAATCCACTGCTTTAAAGTAGAAGAGAAAATGTTAGTGAAAAATTGAGTTGTGGATGCATCCATATTCTTGGGAATGAAATGACACTGTCATATGAGTTAATGCCACAGTACATAAGACCTCTGAGACTCAGAGAAATTAACTCACATACCTCAACTAATAAGGACTTGACCACGGTATCCTTCTGTCCAAGCTCTGGGACTTGGGGCATCTCATTACCACACAGTTCTTGAGACTGCAGAGCTTCTGCAGTAGCTGTGAAATTCACCTTTCCTGGGGAATAAGATTCTAGAGGCATTAAACAGTGATTCTATATGGAATGGTTTCTTCTTTTTAAGTTACTCTACATATAACCAATCTTTCAATCAATCATTGTTAAAGGAGGAGAAAAAACATGTGTCTGGGTCAGAGTGGAAAGCAAATCATGACAACACAAAAAGTAGGATTTGTCAATGACTTTACCACTTACCCAGTGACTTTAGGGTCACAGCCCAGGAAAGAGTTTTCTGCCCGTTTCCACAGACACAGTGAGATTCTTTTTCCTCCACCGGGACCATCGAGAGGGCAGAAGAGGTCTCCAGCTGCACACTAACCTGTCTCCCATCCGCAAATTTGAGAAAGAACAAAGGCAGAAAGGGTCTGTAAGTAGGGGAAAGAAGCTTAAGAGAGCATTGCATACTAATGAAAGGCTTTGAGAAATTGTTCAAACACAATAAATCCTGTCAAACAGTTTGTAGTTTAGATGTTTGTGGTAAGATATTGGCAATGTTTAAAAAAACTGGCAGGAATTAGGATAAATACCAAGGATTTAGACTTATGCCTAGAGATGTTTTCTTTAGTCAGAGTGAAAATAATGAAGTAATCAAGTGGAAATAATGCCCGAATTTAGGAATATGCAGACAATATAGACTCGTACTACTTTGGACCTGTCAGGTAGCTTTGCTCTTATTCCCTATTCCATTCCAAAATTAGGCTACATCATATTCAGTTATGATTTACCAGGTTGCCTAGGAGACCTAAGTAATTGTAAGACCAGAGGTATCGGAGGAAGGGACGGGCCTCACTGGAGGAACCCGACTCGAGCCCAGTAAGGAAGAGAACGGCCAATGTCATGCGGTGATTCAATGGAAGGTCCCTAGCCGCAGGTCCCGCCTAGAACATGCGTCACAGCACTCTCTCCCCAGCAACCCAGCATGACCAATCATCAGTGATCACGACACCCACACCAGCCAATTAGTTCTGTCCATACCCTCAGAGCTCTCCCAGCACCCTTGATAAGCCTGTCGCCCCTCCTGCTGGGCGCGACTTCCCTGGCCTGTGGATACACAGACCAGTGAACCTCGCCTGGGATTGTGCTAATAAATTTTTTTGGCTCCTTTGTTGCTGCTTGCCTGGTCTGGTTTTGTCTACCTTACAGTAATGAGTGATAATAGTGCTGGTTTCTTCTACTTCTGCTCACTGCCAGAGAAGTGCCCTTACCCGGATGCAGTGAGACAGATAGTTGAACACGGTGGCTTTGAGTGTAAAGGCTTCTCCTCGCACCGCAGAGTAGGGGAGAGTGATTTCAATGAAGAAGGGCTGGAAGACTTGAAGAGAGGTGATACGGGAGAGGCCAAGCCCTGTTGTTCCAGACAAGCAGAGCGCGCTGGCCTTCCATTCGGTGATGGTGTCAGGGACCTTCACTGACAGCTCACTTCCACCTGATACACTGGCGAAAGGAAAGAGAGGAGAGTGAATGAATCCCTTTTTAGCAGGAACCATAGCTGATCTTAGAGCACGGTAACTTAGTAACCTAGTGTGGTAAATGTTCAACGTGATGTAAGGTTTGGCATTCTTAGTGAGGTCTCTGAAAGTTTTTCTTTTCTTTCTAGGGTGAGGGTGGCTTGCTGCATTCTATTATTTTAGGTATCTCAGAATCAAATTAGAAAAAGTTTGCATTGTTTAGCTAGGCAATAAATGAACTATGAACCTAAATATTTGCCAGAAAGACATAGAGCACAATGGAAAGGATTGGGAACCAAGGATAACCCCAGAATCAGAGAGGAGGATTCGAATCTCCTAAATGCCAGGCAACACAGAGCTTACTCCAGGGGCACCAAGTCCCAGATCCAAGTCTCTGGGAAATACTTCCGGATTGTCTCTTTCACTTCCACCATCACCACGTCTTCTCTTGTGGTCATTGGATAATTCATTCCTTGAGCAAATCCACGTTGTAAGGGTAAGCTTTGTGAACCTATGGAAAGACAATATGTAGGATCCCATGTTAATCTCATTTTTATCATTAATTTCTTATAGTTGCCTTATTTCTCAAGTAGAATAAGATCATTTGCTCAGGGAATGTTTATTATTGGACTAATTTAATCTCCCAGCTTGTTACTTTGCTCACTTATCTATTTTTCCTATCGGAAGTTTAATCCTATTGCTTCTTCAAATAGTCTAGAGATAAGTATATTTTCCTGTAGAGATAAAAACCTGTGTAGTTCTCCCTAAGCAGATTATTCAACTGGTCAAGGGAAGATCAAAGAGCAATTTAACATACCAAATATTGCTTGCACACTGAAATGATGGTCATGTGTTCTCCACATGAAAATCAAACAAGAGGAATTGAGTAGTAGCTACAGCTAGAGGATTTCAGGAAAGACTATTTACAGTGAATGAGATATGGAGACATAAACAACAGGAAATAGCAAAGTGTGTGTTATAGACAGCAGAGACTCAATAAAAGACAGGAAATGAACTTTAGATTGTCCAGAATTTAACAAAGGAGAGCTTTAGATGATCATTGAAGTATGACCAACAGAGGAGAATGGAGAGATATTCCAAGGAAATGGTTCTACAGTTTTTACAGAGGTTGGAGGGGATGCTCCAAAGGGAAAATGAAAACCTGCCCCCTCTGGAGTAAGATGTCTATTTTGGGAGTGTGCTTAATATGGTTAACGAGTATAGTTAATGGGTAAATATAGGTTACATTATATAATAAAGCACCATGAAGATTAGGACATATAAATTAGATCTGTTAATGCAAGAGTTAGATTAATTAAAAAAAAGGTGATACTCCATAGATCAGAAGACATATAAAGATATATATAAATATGTAAATATAAGTATATAGGGTATTATAAAATAATAGAGTTGCATACAGTCTTTTAAAATCTTAAGTACAATAATTCTATAAATTCTGGCAGTCATGCTGTGTATAAGAAATAAGGGACATGATAAAAGCAATGTTTAAGGATGGTGTGCCTTTCCCAGTGTACAGGATAGACTGAAGTGGAGAAAGACCAGAGGCAAGGATGGTCAATTAGAATGCTGTTTAAATAATTTGGTTATGAAATAACAAGGGACAGGACTAAAGTGGTGTAACTCAAAATGAAAAGGAAAGAATGGAGAGGTGACAAACACCAAATGCCAAATTTGTACATAGTATTACAGTGCATTTGGGATAAGTATGTAACGATGGTGCGCTTTTCAGGTTTTTCTGGATCATTCTGTCAACGTTTTCTCGTAGGACTGGAAAGAAAAATACACAGTTGGTATTAAGAGGGATATGAAAATATAGTGGTAGTGCTTTTCAGGTTTTCTTTAAACATGGTACTCCATGGAATGGTAATTATATATTTTCATTTCATGCTTATAGCACCTCAGTGACTCTGATGTTGTTACTCTGACTTTAGATAGGAAAAAAATTGAGCCTCCAAAAAGTTAAATGACTGTGAATTTTCAAAGTCACATATGTCATACCAGAAAGAGGTACAAGGACACGTCCCTTGCTCTCAGCACAATATTTGTTTTTCATGACACAGAATTTCTTATTCACATCTCTGTTTTCAACTAGAACGTGATTCTTTGTCTTCCCAGGAGAATAATTTCTACCATATTTAAATGTGCTTATCTTATTTTTAAAAACACTTTGTGCCACCACATTTCTTATTAGAAAGTGACATCCAAGCACACCCAGAGAAATTTCTTTAGGCCTGAGAGCTACAGAAATGATTACTCAAGAGGTAGAATCCTTTTAACGTTTCTTTATTTGTACCTAAAACACACAGAGAGGATAGCAGTGAATCTGCCCGAAGTTGAACTATTCTGTTTTATTCAGTATACCAAGACCACTTTGATTTCCATAAAAGAACGTGACAGAGACAATATCTGGATGAGTCTTCCCATTTCCCCGCCTCCCCAGCAGTTAGGTCAGATGTGTTATATGCCACTTCCACTGCCGGCCCTAAAAGTCACTGCTCCTTCCTTGAAAGGCCCCCTGGGAATGGTGGAGTCACAGGATGAAAGCAGAATGGGAATCTCTGACTTGCTAATCGATAGGGAGCTGGTCTGGACAGCTACTGGACTCAAAAGCTGTTTATGTATGAGTGAAAAATTCACTGTTACATGCTTGGCCATTCGGGTGTGGGGGTTTGATTGTTACTGCAGTATAATCTATCTTATCCTGACTAATTTAGATGTTGAATCCACAGTGGATAAGGAGAATTTTTAGAAGTAACACTATGGAAAGCTAAGACAAAAAAGTAGTCAATTTTGACTTCAGAGGGTGAGAGATAGAAACAATAATCACTTAAAAAAATCTTATTTCTCAGGGAAAAATGTTATTTGAAGAAAATTTACCAAGAAGTTCCTGCATAGTCACACCATTGAATACTTAGAAAAATAGCTTTTTATCCCAGTCGCAACCCAGCAAAGCATCATTTTTCTTCTATTATCCTAGCAGACAAATAATCAATCTTACCTCTCATATAGGCCATAGGTGGTACAGGATATACATGAGGCAGCTGACAAAAACGTGGCTTATGAATTTTTGAGTTGGTAAAAATATTTAATCCTGCAGACTGGAACAAACTGAATTATTAAAGCAGACTGGCAGTCCAGTCTTGAGACTGGAATATTTTCTTACATTTGTATTACACTTTCACTATTATTATACACATAGCTCATAGGATCATCATGGAAATTCCACACAATAGGAAAAAGAGCTGTTTTATAAATATGAAAATTGAGTCACAGAAAATACATTTCATCCAGTCAGTGGATGGGAGTTGGGATTGGAATCCCCTTCTGATACCTATTTCTGAATTTTGCCTGCTGCATGCTTAGGCTGCTCTAATTAACTTTTGCATCCAGGAAACTTAGTATTTTAGCCTTCGACGTTTTTCTTTCCTTTTTGCCACCACCCAAACAAGTATCTTATATAACTAAATAAGTAAATACACACACCTATATACATATATATATATATATATATATACACACACACACACACACATACATCTCATGGCCTAGAGTCCTCCTTCCATCCCTCCACCACCAACCGGTTTATGATTCTGGAGGCTCCAGAATAGGGCGATTTAAATTGGTCTCAGCTAAGCTGCAGACCTCTATCATGAGAATGACATGTTTTCCTCAAGGTAGAATGAGAGTTTTTAGTTCTTTTTGGTAGTGATAAACTTTAATCTCGCAACCTGGATAAACTCCTTTTTCCTAACTCTGCCTAGTTATAGTTAATCCTAAACCTACATATTTTCTCTAGCGCACCTAAAGCATGCTAACATTTCTACCCCAAGCATTATCAATCTTTTCTTCATGAAAGTCTAAGTCCAGTTTTCCTGAAATTTTACTGCATACAAGGTGATAACTGAATTATTGGACTGTGTGTATTCAGTCATTTACTCATTCAACATGTATTTTATTGTGCAAATGATTGATCTGATGGCTGCCAATAAGGTATTCACTTTTCCAAGGATGTTGGAAGCACTATGTGAAATTTTTTGTTTTGTTTTTACACATATTGGAATCTCTGGGAAACACAGAGAGGGAAGTACGACCGTGGTAACTGGCTTTCAGATCAAGTTGGTTAAGGTGTGGGCCCTACAATTATACCACATGCTGTTTACAGTGCCTGAGAAATTCTTGGGTCAGTGTATGTATACAAAGTTCTCTATGCCTCAGCTTATTTTTTGGAGGGGGCTAGGATCAGATTCTAGAGCTTAGAAACTCTTCTATATCTTAACAAAGACTTAGAAGTCAATTTTGATTGTGTTTTCAGGAAGATAAATTACCTCAAAGATACTATAAACATCTTCATTATCCAGGATCTGCTTTGGTGTATAAATAATTCCGTTGTAAGTTATATCTTCTGCATTGACGCATTTTTCACCATCTGCATTCATGGGACCTCCATAACTACTGCTAAGGACACTCTTTACTGATAGCAAATTATAAACCTGCAAAATTGAGACAACAAAGGAAAAACTTATTTTATTTTATTTTAAGTGTGATAATGTTCAATCTTGGATTTAAAAGATGATTAACCCTCCCATGCCAACATTATAAAAGCAACACAGGGAATCATAGGGAGATATTATAGGTTATGAATTTTAATTCTTGTGTTTTACAAAAGAAACTAAAAGAGAAATAAAATTAATTGATCAAACTCTCAGAGTCCATTTTGCTTCAGTAGGAATAAAACCCAAGTCTCCTGTCTCCCAGCCCAAATGCTTACTTTTGAGAGGAAGCAAAAAATATGGACAGTACACAGGAATGTGATGAGAGAACAAAATCCACTCACAAACTCACCCAAAAATAACTTCTGTAAATATTTGATTCATTTCCTTTTCCTGTTTTATATGATTAAGTTATTACCAATTCTGTTTTTAGTCTATGCTTTTAGGACCACGTATAGCTTGAGAAAAACTAGTACAGGGGCAACTTAAAAAGAAATCAATTCCAGTTCAGTTTTGCCCAAAGTCTAGTGTAAAGGCACCTACCTGGCCAATCATTTCTCAGGCATTAAACACACTGGACTCCATGCAGACCTTCTAAGCTGGTTTTGGTCATCTCTTATCTAAACTACTACAATACCCTCCTACCTGTTTCCATTCTTTCTTGCTTGCTGTTATACTCCAGGCAGCAGACAGGAATTCTTAAAAGAGCATCTAAATTGTCACCCTTCTATTTAAAACTCTTCCATGATTTGTCATTGCATTTACGTCAACTCCAAACTGTACTTCCAGGCTAACAGAGTTCATCATGCTCTTCCTTCCTGCGCATTCCACCGACAGCCTCTATATCCTCTTCTCTCATTAGAACATGTTAGGCCATTACCTTTTCCTTTCAGAACATTCTAGACTTATTCTGACCTCAAGACCTTTCGTCCTGTTGCTTTCATTCTTTGTACGCCTTCTCCTGTCAATCTAAGAAGACACCCTAGTCACTATATCAGAAATTGTTCAAAAAAATTTTTTTTAATTATCTCAATAGACTGTTTATTCCTTTTACTATACTTATCAAACTTTGGAACTATTATATGTTTATATGTTTTTGTTGCTTGTTCATTTGTTTTAACACCTCACAACACTATAAGTCTAAACTGGTCAAAGGCCATGTCTGATTGTTCACCGTTACTGCTTTTCCCAGAGCAGGATCCGTCCGACAGACAAACTGCAGAGAAGGTTTCTTAAATAGGTGAGTGGACTATGAGGCCCGTAGACGATAGGGCCTTTTTGGAAGTGCTTCATTATGACAAATATTCCTAAAAGATAAGTTTGAGTGGAAATTCTCTTTTGTCTGTACTTAAAACCAATGTGTAAGTGCCTGGATTTTAGGGAAAGCTTTAAAATCTGGCATTTCACATACTACTTTGAAATCTGGTACATTAGAAGTGGCATTGAATGAAATTTGGTTCAAATTCCACCTTTAAAATACGTTCTTGGCAAACCCTTTCTATAGCTCCTTAATCTATCCTAGCTGTATTTTCTTCGCTCATAAAATTAAGGTAAAAATACCCACCTTAAGGAATTACTATTCATTAAAAATGTTGTTGAGCATCTTTTAGACATAGGTGTCTGTGCTAGGCAAAGGGAATGCAGTGGTGGGCAAGATTGCTCCCTCCTGAGAATGTATTGTAACAGAGAATGAAATGAGATGATATATGTAAAGCCCTTTGTGCAATGTCTTTTGTGGAGCTGAATTGAGTTCCAACGCATATATCACTTACTACATTATGCCTGACACTCTGAAGACCTTGTCCTTTGCAGCTGTAACTTCCAACTTCCAGAGCTGGTCTTATCATGTGTGCATTTTCAGATATCCAGGCCCTAAAAGGGACTCACTGATTGAGGTGAGAGCTCGGCTTCAGGCTTCATCAGCAGTACACTCTGGTCTACCGCCCGGAGAGCACAGAGGGAGTGCGGAGTGGCTGTGACCTTAAGGTTCATGTTTGAAGCTGGCAGGCTCTGGGCTGATGAGAAGCTCAAATTGACCTATGAAGAGGACATGACAGCACATGTTCTAAGTACTATAATCTCACTATAGACATATATGAAAAATAAATAATATTGGTTTATCCTCAAGATGTAGGTGTAGTCTGATCAATTGTTCAATATATTATGAAAATACTGTTTATGGAGCACTCTATTTTTAACATGTTTGTGTTCAGTTTTTGAAAATTTAAGTGCATTAAAATTGTGAATGTCCACATCAGATGAACAAGTGAGCTATTTGGGACTATAATCAATTGAAAATACTATTAACCAAGAAGTGGATATGTTAGGAAATGAAGATGTTTTATTGATAGGGGAACCAAAAAAGAACTCTGAGAGTCTGTATCTATCTGTGTTAATCAATGTTGTCCTTAACGAATAACTCTATCCAGTTAAAAATTGACAGGCAACTTAAACTGTTACATAATATTTAGTGTGTATGGTAAATCTGTTTAAAGTTAAGAAAGAGGTAATAGGTTTTGAGTAGAAAACAGTTTTCCTGTATCCCAGCCAAGACTGAAAAAATATTTACAGCATGTTGGTTTGAAGGAATACACATCTCCAACTTTCCTCACATCTTTCCTCACATTCTCAGCCTCTGCTTTACCTTTTTCCCCTCATTCTGTCAGGATGTCTAACTTAACTTATTTTTTCACTTTGATAGCTCCCTTTTCTAATCTTATGTGGTAAATAAAAGTAGTCACCTTTTTTGTACATATTACATAACTCTCCATCTTTATCCTTATGTTTTCACAGCTTATTTTCACCTCTGATCAATGATAATTTAAAACGCATTGACATGAAGTGATTGAATACAATGTCCACGGACTTTTGCCTCTGGAAGTTGATGATGTGGCGTAGGACTTGTCATGTTCTGCACCAGAGAGACCACTGCTAGAATTAGTAAAGTGTGCTGAAAGCTCTAGTTTACCATGGTCATTAGGAGGTTTAACAAATGATTAGTTACCCCTGATTAGCAATAAAGGCACAGACGCCTGAAGTAGAAATCTCTTCTAGGTTCCTATGAAACACACAGAACAACCAAACAGAACAGAAACGATGCTCTTAGATGTCTGTCTGGGTTTAATAACATTCTTTAGTAAGATGGAATTTAAAATATATATCAGAATCCCCCATGCATTTTTCTTAGGTCATTATATAGTAAAAAAAGTATAATCTCAATGTTGTTCTCATTGCAGAAATGTTCATTTACTATAACTGTATAAATGTGTATCGTTTTACTCTCCAAAGAATTCATGTTGAAGAGTCCTTCTAGGTATATTTTTTAAAAGATACCTGAAGTTGGTAGATTCTGATTTTAACATTAAGATTATAGCATCAAATTCTGCTGGGATAAAGCTTATTTACATCTCAGTAGGCCTCTCATTACAGCTATGTATTCTTTGGAAATACAATACTCCACTTAAAACTACGTTAGATTTTTATGCTATTGTCATTATTAGAATGCCCAGACTGTGCTTCTAAAATGGGGTACATATACCCTTGTTCTGTATTACCAAACTGAATTAAATTTACAATAAGTTTCTGCAGTAGTACACAGAGGTGTGACAGGAGAGTGTGATAGGACAAAATTGACATATCCTTGTGAAACATCATTTCTAATCCAAAATTTGGGGAACAGAACATTTCAAAATTAAAACTGTCACATATTTATAGTGGAATAGATTTTGAATTCCACATGAATTTTAAGATAAAACAAGAAACTTAACAAAAAATTGTGCTTATAGCCTTTTACTTTCGACTAGTCCACCAGACCTCCCAGGGTATGGAATCACTGCCTCTAGAGGTCCTTTGAAGGAAAGTTGTAAGAGCACTATATGGCAGGGTTTTTTAAATATACATAATCTCCTTATTTTCTACACTTAAAAAGAGATGAGTAAAAGGACTGGTCTCACACCAAACACCTACCTTATTGGCAAAACAATTTTCAATCTTGAGTCTCTCAGTATCTGCAACAATTTCTCCATTAGGTAAACTCGTATAAACAAGCAACTGGGCAGTAGGAGCAATTTCTGAGTCCACTTGGAAGGAGAAGGAAAACACCCCTCTCACTGGAAAATAAAGGAAGTTCAAGATAATAGATTAGGAGGAGGGAAGAGTTCTCAATTTGGTGAAGAAGAGGTTCTCAAATTATTTCACTTACTCCCATGCGGAGCATATGAAGCAAAAAAGCCTTTCATTTATACCATTGTGCATGTAGTATGCTCAATAAATACAAGCTGAACTAATGACATTTTTTCCTTAAAGATGTAGGTTAAACTGTTCCTTTCCTCTACTTCAGTAGAAGAAAACATTTAGTGCATTCTCTAGTTTCAAATTTAAAAAAAGATTTATTAAGAAAGGAGTCAAGAGAGAACTTGTACACATCTTTATCTCTATGACCAAAATCAGTGCCATTCTTATCAGATGCAAGTGGACAATTCAAAGAATACAACACAGGCTTTACCTTCAGACCACTTTCAATAGAGTAGAGATACAGGTTCAAATAATCACATACAATCAAAGGTGCACCTTTGATTTTTATAAATGAATTCTATCTATTTATCTTAGTGGCTGCTTTCTGTGTAAATTACATAGGTTTACATGAGGTACCTGCTTAATTTTCTAATGAATGTTCTAGGTTTGATCTTTATACCATAAAATCCTTTAAAAACTATAGATTTCCTGTATCTATGGAAGATTGAAGTCAGCTTGTGGTAAAAATACACAAAAATAGCATGGTCAAAATAAACTTGAAATTAAAATACTGAAATGATACAGGGGTAGATTTCTGGAGCAGGGTTAAACAGGAATTAATTTTATTAAGAAACTGTACAAAGTGGTTATATACTAGAGTATTTAAATTCATACTGAGTTTTCTGGAGGTCATAGATAAATGGAAAAACAACCATTTGCATAGTTATCAAACAAAATGAAGTATGTTTTTTCTTAATGAGAGAGACATTTCCTTTCCCCCGACTCTACCTCTTTAGGTGCTCGATCCATATAGGATTTAAACTCTATTACATGAGCTAATTATGAAGAAATTGCTTTATAAGGAAGTTTGGTTCTTGATATGCTATTAGGAACAAACTTACCTGCTCTAGAAAAATCAGTATAATGTTCAATCCCATAAAAAAAAATCAATGATTAGGGACTTCCGGGAAGATGGTGGCATGAGCAGGGTGGCAGAAATCTCCTCCCAACACTATATTTATCTACGAAAATACAGCAAATACATCTATTCCTAAAAGAGAGACCAGAATACACAGGAAAGCGCACAGCGTGCAGCTACACCTGAGAGGACTCGGCACACCAAGAGGCCGATAAGATACGGAGCTGCAACCCGGCGGGACCCGAGCACTCCCCCACCCCAGCGCGCCGGTGGGAGGAGAGGATTCAGAGCTGGGAGGGAGTGGAAGTACACCCCGCAAAATAACCCAACCTGGTGATCTGCACGGGGAGCGCTGACCCACATCGTGCAGTGTAGCAGAGATTGGAGAGACAGAGGGGCAGGATCTGAGTGGGGAACATGCCAGGGTGCTTTCAGCCGGCTCCCGGGAAAGGGAAAAAAAAAAGAAAAGTGTGCGCTTTCTTCAGCGGTCTTAAAGAGACAGGAGCCCAGCAGAGGAGCCAGATCACCCTGGCACACTCAGCCCAGTGGGCTGGGAGTCCTGGGGAGTTTCAGACCCCTTAGGTGGCAACTGAGAAAGCATGGCTGCACTTAGACTTCTCACTGAGATCAACAGCCTCCCATTCGTTCCCACCCTGGCCAGAGCTATAAAGGGCCCTGCTGAGTGGCACTGCCACGGCTGTGGAATAGTGGGGCAACAGTGCCACCTACAGCATCCCCACAGAATCTACTCCCGGTGGGTGTTTTTTCTGTTTGTTTGTTTTTTGTTTTCTTCTGTTTTTTTTCTGTTTTTTTTCTCTTTTTAAAGGCATAACGAGCCCAGCTGACATACGTGGCAACTACCAGCGACCACTTCTATAGCCATGAAAAGACAGAGGAATATGGTCCAGACTAAAATCAACCAGACAACCCCAGAGAGGGAGCCTGAAGGGATGGAAATGCACAGTCTTCCTGAAAAAGAATTCAGAATAAAAGTCATAAACATGCTGATGGACCTACAGAGAAATGTGCAAGAGCTGAGAGAGGAAGTGAGGAAAGACAATGCAGAAATCAGACAAGTGATCGACGGGCTTAACAACAGACTGGATGAGACGCAAGAGACTGTTAATGGAATAGAAATCAGAGAACAGGAATACAGACAAGCTGAGGCAGAGAGAGATAAAAGGATTTCTAGGAATGAAAGAATATTAAGAGAACTGTGTGACCAATCCAAACGGAACAATATTCTCATTATAGGAGTACCAGAGGAAGAAGAGAGAGAAAAAGGGATAGAAAGTGTCTTTGAAGAAATAATTACTGAAAACTTTCCCTCGCTGGGGAAGGAAATAGTCTCGCAGTCCACGGAAGCCCACAGATCTCCTTTTAGTCTGTGTATATCTTTGGGTTTGAGGTGAGTCTCTTGTAAGCAGCATATAGATGGGTCTTGCTTTTTTATCCATTCTGTTACTCTGTGTCTTTTGATTGGTGCATTCAGTCCATTTACATTAGGGTGATTACATTAGGTGAACACAAGGGACCCAAGGAAGACATCACCAACAAACATAATAATTAAGATGGCAAAGATCAAAGATAAAGACAGAGTATTAAAGGCAGCTAGAGAGAGAAAAAAGATCACCTACAAAGGAAAACCCATCAGACTATCATCAGACTTCTCAACAGAAACCTTACCGGCCAGAAGAGAAAGGCATGATATATTTAACGTTATGAAACAGAAGGGCCTCGAACCAAGAATATTGTATCCAGCATGACAATCATTTAAATATGATGGAGGGATTAAACAATTTCCAGACAAACGAAAGTTGAAAAAGTTTGCCTCTCATAAACCACCACGACAGGATATCTTAAACGGACTGCTCTAGAAGGAAGCACCCCTAAGGCTAAAAAGATGCCACCAGAGAAAATAAAATCATAGCAAAGAAAGCAGACCATCCAAATACCAACTAAAGGCAAATAATAAAACACCTAGTATATAAAGAATGGAGGAGGAAGAATAAGAAGGGAGAGAAATAAAGAAACATCAGACGGTGTTTACAATAACTTAACAAGAAAGTTCAGTTAGATTGTTAGATAGTAAAGAAGCAACCCTTGAACCTTTGGTAACCACGAATCTAAAGCCAGCAATGGCATTAAGTACATATCTATCAATAATCACCCTAAATGTAAATGGACTGAATGCACCAATCAAAAGACACAGAGTAACAGAATGGATAAAAAAGCAAGACCCATCTATATGCTGCCTACAAGACACTCACCTCAAACCCAAAGATATACACAGACTAAAAGTGAAGGGATGGAAAAAGATATTTCATGCAAACAACAAAGAGAAAAAAGCAGGTGTTGCAGTACTTGTATCAGACAAAATAGACTTCTAAATGAAGAAAGTAGCAAGAAATAAAAAAGGACATTACATAATGATAAAGGGGTCAGTCCAACAAGAAGATATAACCATTATAAATATACATGCACCCAACACAGTAGCGCCAGAATATGTGAAACCAATACTAACAGAATTAAAGGAGGAAATAGACAGCAATGCATTCATTTTAGGAGACTTCAACACACCACTCACTCCAAAGGACGGATCAACCAGACAGATAATAAGTAAAGACACAGAGGCACTGAACAACACACTAGAAGAGATGGACCTAACGGCCATCTACAGAACTCTATACCCAAAAGCAACAAAATACACATTCTTCTCAAGTGCACATGGAACATTTTCCAGAATAGACCACATACTAGGCCACAAAAAGAACATCAGTAAATTCAAAAATATTGAAATCCTACCAACCAACTTCTCAGATCACCAAGGTATAAAACTAGAAATAAATTTTAGAAAGAAATCAAAAAGGCTCACAAATACATGGAGACTTAACAACACTCTCCTAATTAATCAATGGGTTAACGACCAAATCAAAACAGAAATCAAAGAATATAAGGAGACTAATAACAACAACACAAAGCCACAACTTCTGGGGGACGCAGCAAAGGCAGTTCTAAGAGGAAAGTATATTGCAATCCAGGCCTATTTAAAGAAGGAAGAACATTCCCAAATGAATAGTCTAAAACACAATTACTGAAATTGGAAAAAGAAGAACAAATGAGGCCCATAAGGAGGGACATAATAAAGATCAGAGAAGAAATAAATAAAATTGAGAAGAATAAAACAATAGAAAAAATCAATGAAACCAAGAGCTGGTTCTTTGAAAAAATAAACAAAATAGATAAACCCCTAGCCAGACTCATTAAGAGAAAAAGAGAATCTACACACATAAACACAATCAGAAATGAGAAAGGAAAAATCATGACGGACCCCACAGAAATACAAAGAATTATCAGAGAATGTTATGAGAATCTATATGCTAACAAGCTGGAAAACATAGAAGAAGTGGTGGACAACTTCTTAGAAAAATACAACCTTCCAAAACTGACCAAACAAGAAACAGAAAAACTAAACAGACCAATCACCAGCAACGAAACTGAAGCAGTAATCAAAAAACTACCCAAGAACAAAGCCTCCGGACCTGATTGATTCACCTCTGAATTCTACCAGACATATAGAGAAGAAATAACACCCATTCTCCTTAAAGTTTTCCAAAAAATAGAAGAGGAGGGAATACTTCCAAACTCATTCTATGAAGCCAGTATCACTCTAATACCAAAATCAGGCAAAGACCTCACCAAAAAAGAAAACTACAGACCAATATCTCTGATGAACGTAGATGCAAAAATACTCAACAAAATATCAGCAAACTGAATTCAAAAATACATCAAGAGGATCATACACCATGATCAAGTGGGATTCATCCCAGGGATGCAAGGATGGTACCACATTCGAAAATCCATCAACATCATCCACCATTTCAACAAAAAGAAGAAAAACCTCCATAGATGCTGAAAAAGCATTTGACAAAATTCAGCATCCATTCCTAATTAAAAGTCTCAACAAAATGGGTATAGACGGCAAGTACCTCAACATAATAAAGGCCATATATGACAAACCCACAGCTAACATCACACTTGACGGCGACAAGCTGAAAGTTTTTCATCTAAGATCGGGAACAAGACAGGGATGCCCACTCTCTCCACTGTTATTCAGCATAGTACTGGAGGTCGTAGCCACTGCAATCAGACAAAACAAAGACATACAACGCATCCAGACTGGTAAAGAAGAAGTCCAAATGTCACTGTTTGCAGATGACATGATATTGTACATAAAAAACCCTAAAGACTCCATTCCAAAACTACTAGAACTAATATCTGAATTCAGCAAAGTTGCAGGATACAAAATTAACACACAGAAATCAGTTGCTTTCCTATACACTAACGATGAACTAACAGAAAGAGAAATCAGAAAAACAATTCCATTCACAATTGCATCAAAAAGAATAAAATACCTAGGAATAAACCTAACGAAGGAAGTGAAAGACCTGTACTCTGAAAACTACAAGACACCCCTAAAAGAAATTAAAGAGGACACTAACAAATGGAAATGCATCCCATGCTCTTGGCTAGGAAGAATAAATATTGTCAAAATGGCTATACTACCTAAAGCAACCTACAGATTCAATGCAATCCCTACCAAACTACCAACAGCTTTCTTCAATGAACTGGAACAAATAATTCTAAAATTCATATGGAACCACAAAAGACCCCGAATAGCCAAATCAATCCTGAGAAGGAGGAGTAACACGGGGAATTACGCTCCCTGACTTCAAGCTCTACTACAAAGCCACAGTAATCAAGACAATTTGGTATTGGTACAAAAACAGACCCACAGACCAGTGGAACAGAATAGAAAATCCAAACATTAACCCAAACATATACAGTCAATTAATATTTGATAAAAGTGCCTTGGATATACAATGGGGAGATGACAGCCTCTTCAGCAGCTGGTGTTGGCAAAACTGGACAGCTACATGTAAGAGAATGAAACTGGTCTACTGTCTGGCCTCATACACAAAGGTAAACTCAAGGTGGATCAAAGACCTGAATGTAAGTCATGAAACCATAAAACTCTTAGAAAAAAACACAGGCAAAAATCTCTTGGACATAAACATGAGCGACTTTTTCATGAACATATCTCCCCGGGCAAGGGAAACAATAGCAAAAATGAACAAGTGGGACTATATCAAGCTGCAAAGCTTCTGTACAGCAAAGGACACCATCAGTAGAAGAAAAAGACATCCTACAGTATGGGAGAATATATTCATAAATGACGTAGCTGATAAAGGGTTGACATCCAAAATATATAAAGAACTCACGCACCTTAACAAACAGAAAGCAAATAATCCAATTAAGAAATGGGCAGAGGACATGAATAGACACTTCTCTAAACAAGAAATTCAGATGGCCAACAAGCACATGAAAAGATGCTCCACATTGCTAATCATCAGAGAAATGCAGATTAAAACCACAATGAGATATCACCTCACACCAGTGAGGATGGCCAACATCCAAAATACAAACAACAACAAATGTTGGCGAGGATGTGGCAAAAAGGCAACCCTCCTAAACTGCTGGTGGGACTGCAAATTAGTTCAACTATTGTGGAAAGCAGTATGGAGGTTCCTCAAAAACTGAAAATAGAAATACCATTTGACCCAGGAATTCCACTCCTAGGAATTGACCCTAAGACTGCAGCAGCCCAGTTTGAAAAAGATAGATGCACCTCTATGTTTATTGCAGCACTATTTACAATAGCCAAGAAATGGAAGCAACCTAAGTGTCCATCAGTAGATGAATGGATAAAGAAGAGGTGGTACATATACACAATGGAATATTATTCAGCCATAAGAAGAAACAAATCCTACCATTTGCAACAACATGGATGGAGCTAGAGGGTATTACGCTCAGTGAAATAAGCCAAGCCGAAAAAGACAAGTATCAAATGATTTCACTCATATGTGGAGTATAAGAACAAAGAAAAAATACTGAAGGAACAAAACAGCAGCGGACTCACAGAACCCAAGAATGGACTAATAGTTACCAAAGGGAAAGGGACTGGGGAAAATGGGTGGGAAGGGAGGGATAAGAGGGAAAAAGGGGCATTACGATTAGTGGATGTAATGTTTGGGGGGCATGGGGAGGGCTGTACCACTCAGAGAAGACAAGTAGTGATTCTATAGCATCTCACTAAGGTGATGGACAGTGACTGTAATGGGGTTGGTGTGGGGGACCTGATGAAGGGGTAGTTTAATAATCATAATATTGCACATGTAACTGTAGATTAATGATACCAAAATAAATTATTTAAAAAAAATCAATGATTAAACGGAGATTGAGTGTGAATGTCCCATATTTGAGTGAATGAATTAAATGTTTTTTAAGCAATAAGAAAGCACTTGGTAAGAGAGATTTTATGTATGTAAGAGATTTTATAGACCTAAGGAGAACCTACAGTGAGCAGGGTTCCAGAGTAGTGCATCTTTATCACAGACTTGATACCTCATGTGGACTGAAAATCAAAAAGACTAGAAAGAAGGCAGTTTGCATCTGGATGTGGAGTTAGAAAAAATTCAATAGAAGGCTAATGTAAAATTCAAAGAATAACAAATTAAGATTTTGAGCACAATCTAAAATTCACGGTTAATTATAATGGTATGTTTAATCAAGTTTTATATGAGTATTTAATAAAAGAAATGTTTTAAATAACTGAGTTAGGTGACTAATCAAAACCACTTCATTTGGAAAGTTCTAAATGATATATCTTTTTCTTCATGGATATTCATGTTTGCTTCATGTTGTGTTGAACTATCTAAATAAAAAGAGATAAAGGGCAGTTAGATAAATAGAACTGAGAGGAGATGCTTCTTGGCTCACTAGTTTATCTTAAGCAAGTTGAGACATCGTTCTGGCTACTAGTTTTCCTACTTACAAAATAAAGAAACTGGACTAATGATCTCTAAGTTCTTCCATTCAGATTTTTAAGAAAGAATGGGACTTGTTTAAAGAGGACAGCAAAAGAGCACTTAAAAAGAGTAACATCTTGAGGGCACCTTGAGCCCCTAGACCATGTTTTATTGACGATTTTATCCAAAACTCCTATTACAGAGATATATCAAGACACAAAGAGATATTCTTCTCAAATGTATTTCTGACAGGGAAACTTTTTAAAAGTTTCGCCATCACAAATTGTAGAAAAAAAGATATCCTATCCTTAATTTAAAAGTATTTATTGTATACCCGTTGTGTGCCAGGTACTAAGATAACAAACAGTGTTTCAAAGATAAAAGACGGACACATTCTAGTCTTTATAACACATATTCTTACTTTTTTCCTGGCTCTATGAACTCACCTTGTGTGAACAGACTTTCTGATCTTTCTAAATATGCTCTGTTAATAAAAAATTGCTTTAGTAAAATGACAGTCTATACAGTATTCAAATGAACAGGAAAAAAGGAAGCCTCTTATGAGATTTAGCCTGGGGACTTGCAACAAATAGACAAGGTGTACTTTTTGTAACAGACGCTTTTCTTGAAAGGTTACTTTTTCTTCCTGAGCTAACAGAAATCAGTATTTATGATTCAAAGCAATCCAGGAGGAAAGTGTGATCTAAGGTATAGAAGTGGTATGAACCAGCTCAATATTTAGAGAGAATTCCACTTAACAGCAGAAGAATATAAATTCTAACACTTTTTCAAGATAGACCATATTTTGGACCATAAAACATGTCTCAACAAATTTTAAAAATTAGAATTATATAATCACAATGACATTATATTAGAAATCAATACAAAAAAATTTCTGAAAAATGTCCCAATATTTAGAAACTAAATGACACATTTATAAATTACTCTTAGTCCAAAGAAGAAACAAAAGGAATATTAGACTCATTGAATTCTACAGGTAGGAAGGAAGCAGATAAAGCTACTTAGCTGCACACATATGCTGTCATTCATGGAAGAAAGGATGATCAGAGAGTGGAGGCCTGAGTCCAGAGGGCGAGACCCAAACCACAGTGCTATTACCAGGTCTTGAAACTTAATGTTTGTCCAGCAGATTTCAAAATTCTTTGGAACTGCTGACCCTTTCTGTTAGGTGAATTATGCCCAAGGCCTCACCAACACCTACTTTAGATCATTGAGATGCTGATATTTGGGACTTTTGAGCTGATGAGACTTCTGTGAAATTTTGGACTTGAGTTAATGCTGCAATGGATTGAGATTCTTAAGGATGTTGCGAAGGGGTGCATGCATTTTGCATGTGGGATGAATGTGAACCTTCGGGGCCAAGGGAAGTTTGTGGTAAGCAGAATAATGTCCCCCCAGAGATATCCATGTCATAATCTCAAAAACTTGTGTATATGTTAACTTTATATAACAAAAGGAGCCTGTGATTAAGTCAAGGTCCTTGAGATGGGAAAATTATCCTGGGTTATCCAAATAGGCCAATGTAATCCCAGTGATCTTTAAAAGAGAGAGGCAATAACG
Source organism: Smutsia gigantea (assembly GCA_032199065.1). Classification (NCBI taxonomy): domain Eukaryota; kingdom Metazoa; phylum Chordata; class Mammalia; order Pholidota; family Manidae; genus Smutsia; species Smutsia gigantea. The sequence continues at coordinate 94,933 of JAVSCE010011562.1, forward strand.
TAAGAGAGACATTTGAAGGTGATGGGCAGCTGGCATTGAAGATAGGAAAAGGGGCCATGAACCATGGAATGCAGGAGTTCCTTAGAAGCTAGAAGGGGCAAGAACCCAGTCTTCTAGAGCTTGAGAAAGAATGTAGTCCTGCTGACACCTTGGTATTAGCCCAGGGAGACTGTAAGGTTATACATTTTAAGCCAGAAACTGTATAGTCATTTATTACCATAGGAAACAAATAAAAAATACACATGGTAAAGTTTTTCTTTGGTGATTTTCTGCATTTAAAAATTACTTTTTGCATGTTAAAAACATTCAGTTGTAAAATGAATTTATTTTACTTTAGGAACAAAATTTGAAATAAAGAAATGCTGTAAAAAGAAGAAAAAACATTAAATGGAATAAAATGAACCAAGTTTGCCTTCCTTTTGTATCAGCTTCTTCATCTTTGGCTGGTGGACGAAGGTTGAAGACCATTTCCTCTACTGTAAAAATAACTCCATCTTGCTAAAATGTCCAAGATTTGAAAATATGAGAGAAAAAAATAGGAAATTCTGAAAGTACTTACTGTCTCCTTGTTGAATGGACAACACATGGACTCCAGACTGGGAGATGGTTCCCCTTGCTTTGATCTAAAGACAGAAGGAAATACATTCATTACCATTTTAAAAGGTATATATTAAACATACTTAAACATATTTATAATTTATAAATAAATAATAATAATCTTGCTACTCCAACCCAGAAGTTACTTTTGATCACTAAGTTTCTCTTCCACTAGTTTCCTATATGTATAGTTACATACTTTAAATAACAAAGATATAATTTTACAATTGTTTAGTATTTTACTTAATATTTATTTATCTTGAATATTAATATTTAAAATTTTGATTTTTTTAAACAAATATTTTAAACATATACTATATGCAAAGCAATATATAGTGAAGGTAGATATAAAATATATGCAAGTATTCTCTATTGTTGCCTCTATTAAAAAAAACACATGTATTGATACTCACTATGTGTCAGGCACTGCACTAAATAATTTAGTGTTAAGATTTTATTTAATTTGCACAATAACTCCATGAAGAAGGCACAAATGCCATCACCAGTAGTCAGGTGAAATGAAATGACTGACATTTCTCTTTACAGATGAGATTAGGTAAATTATCCAAGGTCACATAACTAGGAAGCAATAAAGTTAAGATTCTACCTCATTGTCAATTTTTTTACTTTTTCATAGAACTAAAAAGATATTAATTATAATTAATGTTCCTATACAGAATTCTCTACACAGGTATTTTTCTTAAAACGACTTTTTTAGGTAAGTGTGGTTGATACACAATATTAGATTGGTTTCACGTATACAACATAGTGATTTGACAGTTGAATAAAGTCTTGATTCTTATCCTTTGCATGTTTACCTACTGAGTTTTAAGAAAAATATTCCCTTTGACTCACGAGGCATTTGTCCTAGACTTTTTTCTCTCCCACTCAACAGCTTTCCATTACAGCTCAGAAAAAAACTTAAAAGTTTAAGTGGAAGCCAGAGCATAAATGAGAAACTAAAGCATTAATAATTTGTTAGGAAGCAACATCTCTTCAAGCATAAAAATGAACAAAAAAAATACTAACACTGATATCTTATAAAGGGCATTACTTAGGAACCCAATCTTGGGGTTTATACAATTAGAAAAAACTACAGTGGCTTTTATTCTTACCAAATAATAGAAGGTCAGCTCTTTTTCATCATTCAGAATCTGTCTATTCAGGATGTAGTGTGCCCGGATCTCCTGGGTTTGCCCACAGGCCAGGGTACCAGCAATAGGTTCAAGGTGAACATAACTCTTGCTTGGGGAGAAAATATGCCTTACACTCTGCTCTGCTTGTAAATGAATTTCTTCAAGCCACCAGTTATCAAAACACGGGGTAGTCTGTTTGTAAGTGACCTAATGGAAGGAATAAAAGTCTTAAATAGGTTGTTACTAATATATGTTAAGAAATATATTTGTCATTCTTGGTCATTTACTGAAGATCTTATATAACCCATGCTTACTTGGTTCTGCTATAAACTTCTCAATAAAGTATAACTATGAATGACTTTCCCTTATGTTTATTTAAGGTTATGCTGTACTGATTTAGTAGACATTACTCATTCACAATGAAGACCAATTACTTTTTTAAATACCCTTATGGTTGTAAATTGCATAAGGATATTTGAATATTCAACAAAAAACAAAATATTCAACAACAAACCACAAAAATCCAAAGAAACCAAGCAAAATCTAATTTGTAATCAAATGGAAAAAATACTGATTTTTTCAAGGGACTCCAGGATGATGTAATAAATATCTCCTGAAATGGAATCATGCTGTAAACAGAGTTCTATCTGAAGTAAAAGTTTTCTAGCACAGAATCTTTTGCTTCTTATAATTTAGGTAATTACCTTGCTTGCTCTCTATTTTACTCTTTATCACCTTTTCTTTGATCCCTGGAGTTCATATGCATCCCATATATCCTCAAGTTATGCAGCCATGTGATTTCACGCCTTTTCCACTTACCGTAACTGTAATGAAAGGAGATGTGAAGTTGGTGGTGTCGATGGAAATGTCCGCCACACCATGCTCATTAGTAGTAAAGCTGGAATGGTATGCCGTAACATCCACAGTGACAAGTACGGTTTTATTGGGGATTGGCTGGTCCTTCTCATCAACTAGAAGCACCTAGAAAGGTGACAGTGATACCTGGTTTCAGGTAATATATAGCAATAACATTTTCCACCTCTTGACCTTGGGCCACGGTCATCTACGGAAGATCTTAGAATGTGAAAATGTGTTTTCTGGGCTCTGAACTTGTTGATGTTTTTGATTTAGCTGTTTCATGAACATCCAATTCAGAATATCCAAAAGTGCACTCATGATGTAACTTTCCCAAATTTTCTTCATCCCTGGTATTCTCTGTCTCATTATATATGCAGTTCTATCCATTTGACCGTGTATGCAGGAATGCTGGAGACCCTTTTTCTAAAAATCATTTTCTTCTATATCTAACCCATTGCCAAGTGCTATCTCGTCCTGTACTGAAAACATTTAATTCTTACTTCTCTCCAAATCTACTGCTACCATTCCACTTAAAACCACACTCTTTTTTCCCATTTGGTTTCCCATCTTTCTATTTAATTTATGTAGTCCAGCCTATTGTAGTTTCATTTTTGCTTCAAACCATTCTCTATACAGCCTAAGATAAATCGATCATGTTTCTCTTATTAAAGCATTCAGTAACTTCTCCATCCAAAATTCTGAACATATCCTAAAAGGGCCTTCAAGATCTGTTCTGGTCAATCCATTTGGTCAGTTCACGACCTTGTTAATCCAGTCACACAACAGGTATTCTGTCTCAGCCAGGCTACCTCCTAGTTCTTTGCTCTTGAAAAGCAGTTTCACACTTAGAGCCTCAGCGTTCTCCCATCTGCTGTATTTCTGGGCAAACCATATCCTTCAAGAATTCATGTTCTCCAGGTTTTCTCTTGCCCTTCTCTTGACCTGAACTGGCCTTGCCTAATCACATCTATGCATTTCTTATTTCCAACTTGATATGAAATATTGGAATAAATGAAGAAAATATAAAATTCATAATATGTCACTAAAATGAGGAAATTGTCTATACACTGTCAACTCAAAGATTAGTTTCTATGAAAGAAAACTAAAAAATGCTTTAAAATCTTACTTTTATATGAAAGAAAATTGATTGTTTACTAAATTAGGTTATCAGCCCTAAAAATTTCCAATATTGTTACCAGTATGGACTCTGAACCTGAAAAAAAAAACTTAAAAATTATCAAATTAAAAAAAATTCAGTCATCTAGATGAGGGTATGTTTTTATTCTATGGAAAATTATGGTATAAAAGTGCTATAGTAGGTTGCTAGCCAGACATGAGCAGGGAAAAGGGTTGGGGACTTCAGCCAGTGTTTACATTCAACTAGATACTTGACTGGGTTCTACACCTGTAGTTAAACTGAGCTGCTCTCGTGGGATTTGGGGAATGACAATGTGGGTAACTGACCAGCCAAAACTGGCTAGCTCCAAGATGGAGGAAAGGTTAATCCAAACTTCTCCCCAAAGCTCATTCTCATTACCACGACATTAGCATTGCAGTTTGGCCCCTTTTCTGGAGACACCATGATTGTTCCCATGGAAACCAAATACAGCCAATCCTCCCTCCGCCCTCCCCCCACCACAACCTGTGTGAGGGCGGGGCAGGCCTAAACTCCAGAGAAAATCACAGCTGTACCCTTTGACACCTAATCCCACTTAGTGAATATTCATCTCACTTTATATAAAAAAGGCTCCCTATTGCTTCTTCTGTGCAACTTCCCCTGGGTCTGCCTGTGTCCAACTCTTGGGCATGTACTTGTGTCTTTCTCTGAACTCTTACTCTCCAAATAAACTCAGTGCGCACTGGCTTTTTTGTGGGTCCCTTCTTGAGTGCCTTCTCATGATGACCCCAAGAACCCATCTCTGGTAACAAAGCACTGCTTATAAAACGGCAATCAGAGTAGGCAGCCAAACTACGCAGGAAAAATGTCTTATAAAGTTAATTCATAAAAGCATGCTTTATTTTTCTGGATTTTGTGATGGTATTTGCCTTTTTTAATATAATTTATTTTATTATCATTAATCTACAATTACATGTGCAATATTATGGTTATTAAAGTACCCCTTCATCAGGTCTCCCCCACCAACCCCATTACAGTCACTGTCCATCAGCGTAGTGAGATGCTATAGTATCACTACTTGTCTTCTCTGAGTTGTACAGTCCTCGGTATTTGCCTTTTAAGTTTGTAATTTGGTGTAATATCTTTTCTCACTCTACATATTCATTTTTATAATAAAGTTTGATTTTGTTATATAAAAATTCATTTTCTTAAAAGCCACATCCCCCCAATTATAATTGTATCGAAAAGATATTTTACCTGCCCAAAGAAAGGGAGTCCACGTCTGTAGTTTGAATCCACTTTTGTAAATTTCAGTTTGCTTAAAGTATTTGTTATTTCACTTGATCCATGCCCATGTAATTCCAATTCTGAAAAAGAAAGAAATGAAGCGAAACTGCCATAATTCAACTCTCACCTCCTACCTCCATCCCAGCTTCATTCCATAACAAAATACCACCCATATTCTCTTTTTAAATTTTTTTCAGCATTTCTCACACTTAGAAAATACAAGCAATTTAACATTTGCTTCACCTTCATATAAAAAATTATTGGTGTCCATATTCCCCCAATTTGCTGGTTTCACAAGAAGCCACCCATGTCCTTAAGTTATGTCCACTGCGATCTTGCTCCATCTTTGTTTCTGTATCTCTCCCACCACTGTCCCCCGACTTCACCTTTCTGCTCACAATGAGAGTCTTCATATTGACCCCCAAATGTGCTTACATTTCTACCACACACTACTTCCCCAGCAAGACCCTTCTTTTGCTGTCTGGCCTATCCAAAGTGTAGCCAAAGTGGTGCTTTTCATTCAATGAAGTGTTACCTGTATTTTATCTTTATCATCTAAATGCACCATGCTATCCAAGTCCAAAAGATCTCTTATTTGCTCCAATGTAGTATTCTCATTTCAGACTTCAACAAAATGAATTCTCAGAAGTACTTCATTCGTAAGTCCCACCCTTCCAGGGGCTTCTAACAAACTATTCTTTTTAATTTTCCCCCATCTTGATGACATCTAATTTTATTATGCTGACTTACTTGATACCATATCCTAAATGTTGCATTTCTGTCCTTGGGCCCCTTCTTGCCTGTTTCTATCCTGAATATAGCAATGCTAAATGAGCTCAATTTCAGAGCAATCCCATTTACTCTTATGAGGATATGGTCAAATGGGAATGGTCTGGATTTACATTTCTGGCCCTAATTTTGTTCTGGCTTTCTTTTAGATTATCCACTGAATGAATCCTTCCTTTTTGATGCTCCAAATTATACTTAATTATTTCTGACACATTCTTATCACCATAGTTCTTTCTCATCTACTCCTTATCTTGGTTAATGGTATTTCCACTTCCCAGGACCCAGATTTGTAATCTTAGGGGTCATTTATGAGTAATATTCTGATATATCACATTGTAACATGTTTATCCTTTTTCATCTAACCTGTCCTCTACATATTTGCTAGAATGATCTTTTAAAATACCAATTTATTTAGCCCACTCTCCTCACATACATCTGAAGATATCCAATGCTTTTCACAATAAAGTATGACCTCTTTAGTATATGATTTACTTCTGTACACTCCTAAACACCAGCCTACATTTTCAGAGTCTTCTGGAACTGAACACGTTTTCTTCTTACCATGTTTCCTCAGTCCATCACTATCTTTCATAATATCCATTCTATACAATAGCTCAAATGCTACTTTACAAAGCTTTCTTTGGCTCTATATTAGAATTAATTATCTCTCTTCATACTTGTTTGGCTCTTAAGGCTTTAAATTTCTTGTGGAAATTTTATTATGGTTATATATACATACATACATACATACATACATATGTACATAAATATATATATGATTTATTATTAGATTTCTAATTCCTTGAGGGCAGGGACCATGTCATTTTTATAGTCCCCAGAAACTACTGAGTGTGTTTTACTTGGTATAGAAGTTTGATAAACATTTAATAAATTAATTAATTAATATTTTGAAACAATACAAACCTGTTCCCTCCTCTCTGATCTTGGCTTCCACTTGTATTGTCATATCATGTCCTCTTTGTCTCAGCTGAAATATTTTAGTATTTATGAGTTTTTTGAAACAGCCTTCATTATCTGTCTGAAGAGAAAGGAAAAGTATTCTTGGTCCTCTGATTTTTATGAAGAAAGTCAGCTACTAACCTTGTGAAAAATTTTTGTTGGCCATGGAAGGAAATTTTCCAGATGTTCTGATTATCTTTTAGGTGCTTACCTTTTCCCAAGCCCCAAAATGACATAAATGTTCTTCATTAATCATTGAGTTACTCATGGCCAACCTTTGCCTTCCCCCACTCTTCTGAAACCTATCTCATTTCTGCCATATTAAACTTCCTACAGTTTCCAAGTGTGCGACAGATAGCATTTTGTAATGCTATTTTTTTGATATGTTCCTCAAATGATAACATTCTTTCTCTCATTCTTATTTTGGCTAACAGTTCCTACTCTTCTAACCTTAACTCAGACACAGAACATCTTCCAAGAAGCCTCTGTAACCACCTTCACTTAAATATCTACTAAGGATTGTATTTTGTAAACTGTATTTTCTCAGTGTCTAGGACATTAATTGGAAACATATATATTCATTGACCAGATGAATCATCATAGCAATCATATTTCCAAATTAAATATCGGAATCCATGTTTTAAGAGATTTGTTATTATTTTTGTACTTATTTACATAAAATGTTTATTGCACAATAAAATCCAATTGTCTTTAATTTACCTGAAGATAAAAATGTGTCCTAGGGTTCCTGAGTTATTAATGATGTAGCTGCTAGATTCCTTTCATGTTTATCTTGCTTATCAATGTTTCTCTTGATAGTCATCATCATATTCACACCCACCCTATCCTTTCATTTATTTGCTCTCTGCAGCTTCATTAATTTTCTCTTCCATGCCCCCCTTAAAATTAATAAATTTTTAGTGAATTGCCACAGCCTGGGCTTTTACGTACTCTTTCTCTGAAATCAGTACTTCGTCCATTTCATTTTCTAATACAATATATTTTGCTTCCCTTATTTTTATTATATGACTCGACTCCTGTGATGTAATCAAGGCATGCAGTTCATTGTCCCTCTAGATCTCCTTCTCCTCAAATTGATGCCATTTCATATTCTTCCAAGTGAGGTTTAGATTCCATAGCATGTTATCTGATTATCTCACTAGCCAAATTTTAGCATCTGGCACCTTCTTTTTCTGTTATCTGTTTAATAAAAGCCAACTTTGGATACTTCCACATTCTTGCATGCCCTTATCACTGGAATGTTGATTGCTGTAGAGGGAAATTACAAAACTGGCCAACCACTATAAATCCCTAAGCCCCACCCTCAGGTTGGGTCCTCAAATTACCAGGTAATCTTATAATGTTTCATTTACTCCACAATTTTCCTAGGTGACTATTTCAGACACTACTATCTATTGTATTCTCAATACGACTCAATTGTATTGTATTCCCAATGCAACCTGGTATTGTACACTCGATCGTGCTGTAATCCATGAGAAAACAAGATCTGATGTCAGTGTCCTGGGGAGAGTGTTTTCCATATACCTGTTGACTGAATTCTTCACAAATACTTTGCGAATATTTTCCATGGCAGATGGAACGGTATTGTGAATATTTTCTGCATACATTAATTGTCACCAGACCAGAGACAGGCTTCCCATATGTGTATCTATAAAAATAAATAAGTCACATAAGACGATATTTAATATAAATAACTCAGATGTTTTTTCACGGGATTTAATGCCTTCATAGACCCATCTTTTGCATCTCTAGCAATTGTATTTCCTTTCAGAACATTTGTACTTTAGAAGCATTTACTCTGAATCTTTGCCTTAATTATCTAAGTGGGCATACATCTATAACTCTAAGAGAAAATACTCACTGAATCTTTTTGAAACACCTTCAAATGGAAAATTAACAATGTAATTTTTCTCAGAACTTTCCTTCTTTTCAGATGAGGTTTTACTATAAGACTGTTTTATTTCCTTCTTTCCCTCAGAATATCTAGGTTATGATTCTGACTTTGACAACACCTCCTAAGTTGTTTTGGGGAAAAAATTAAGGTTATGTAAAGAGTGTATGTTTAAGTCCTCCCTAATTCATATGTATTTTAGGAAGATAAATGAGAAGTTAAATGGGAAGGCACTAGCTGTCAAACAAAACTATAAATGAGCAGTATCATAAAGACTTAGTCTGATTCTGCCAAATCTGATGGAAAGATATCATGTACTATGGTCTGATTGTTTGCATCCCCCCAGAATTCATATATTGAAACCCTAACCCCCAAAGATGATAGTATTGGGGGTCAGGAGCTTGGGAGGTGTTTCAAACATGACGGTGGATCCTTCGTGAATGGGATTAGTCCCTTAGGCTCCAGAGAGCTCCCTTGCCCCTTCCGCCATATGAGAATATGGTGAGAAGGCACCAGCTATGAACAGAAAGACAACCCTCACCAGAATGTGACCATGCTGGCACCTTGACCTTGGATTTTCCAGCCTCTAGAACTGTGAGCAATAAATTTCTATTGTTTATAAGCTACCCAGTCTGTGATACTTTGTTTTGTCATAGCAGCATGAATGGACTCAGACATGCAAAGTTGAACTTAGTCTATAGTTTCTCAAAGTATACTATATAGATCACCTACATTGAAATTCCCTGCGGGACGTACCAAGATTCAGAGTCTTGAATCTTTTGTCAGATTTATGATTAAAATCTCTAGAAGTAGGGGCAAGGAGTCTACCTTTTAACTATGCACCTCCATAGCGTCTGGTGCACACTGAAGTTTGAAACCTACAGCTTTAACTCAAGCTGTGAGGCAAGTGAGGTTTCAGGGACCCCAATTTTCACCTTCTTGTAGTTTTTTTCCTCCGCATTTCTGTAAGTGCTGATAAACTAATAAATTATTTACCAAATTTCAGTCACTTTGTTGAATCTTATCTTTAAACCTGAATAAAATGGCTTTCCCTCTGATGGAAAAATTCAAAGCAGCAAAGCTGGAAAGAATCACGGAAGTATGTTTCTCATGCTGTTTTCAAAAGCAGGAGGTAGAGTCTCCTCAGTGCAGGTGGAGGGCAATTTACTGAACTAAAGAACAATCAGGGAAGGAATAACTATGACATGAATTTTTAATCCTCTATTATGTAATCCAGCATTTAAGAGAGTTCTACCTAGCTTCTTTCTAATTTTCCATAGTTTAAGAAATTGAGAGCAATTAAAAGATGGGGATAATAGGATGCAGAATAACACAGAAATTATGAGCATGAGCTCCAAAGTTGAATGTCCTGTGTTGAGTTTAGCCCAGTGCCTGGGATGTATCAATGCTTTCATGAAGCTAGCTTTTTTTTAATTGCAGAGGCAATATAGAATAGTGGTGAAGAGTTCGGGGCCTGGAGCCAGACTGTTGAATTTAAATTCCAGTCTGTCATTTACCACCTGTAGGAACTTGGACAAGTTTTTATGCTTTATGTGTTATAGTTCCCACGTTTGTAAAATGAGGATAACTATCCCCATCTCATAGGGTTAGTATAAGAATAAATACGTGAGTTAGTGCAAGGCACTTAAAACACTGGCACATTTTAAGTGTTCAGTAAATGATTTAATCATTAGTGGTAATAGGGTCATATACTGCCACCTCTGCTCCAAATCAGGGCTTAGGCAAGTTGGAAAGATAGTCATTCCATCTCTAATTAAGATACTTCCCAGTCCGCCAACAGTTATTTACAAACAGAATGGGGAAATAAAAATGAGATGCAAAAATGTAACTCACAGGCCACAGACGGAGACCATAAATTCCTCGTCTAGAAAACCAATGGTCTTGGGCGTCTTCACTTGGACCTCGAATTTGGGTAAAACTGTTGTGAATAAAAGAGAAAAAGAGGTGAGAGTGAGCAGGAGATCCTGCAAATATTAGTAACGATTCTATTACAGAACCATACAGCATAGGATCACGTGGGATGATTTCAGTTACAACGGCAAACAGCAAGGCCACTATGAGCGATGGGCAGCCTCAGAACCTGCGGGCAGTTTGTAACATGTTGACTTGGTTAAGCTGCTGCTACATGCCCTAGAATCTCCTTCTCTGAATTTGTTCCAGATTTCAAAGGTGAAAGGAGAGCAGCACCGTTAGTTTCGGAAAATCGGCCCGGTTAGATCTGGTAACAGGTGCGGAGGGGCCAGTAAGTTCCAATTTGTCCTTATTCTTTCCCTCTGTGTGTCCACCTGTTCTTCTACACTTGGCCCTGCTGATTCACAGAAGCCCTACCTGACCACCAGATATGAAGAGGTAACAGCCTTCTACAGACTCTTCTCTTCACTGTCCACTCTGAAGGTGCCCTTGAGATTTCTGCTTCATCCATCCTCACCAGTGCTTCAAGAGAATTGGTTAGTGATTTCTTCTGATCCACCAGCTCCTCCCGGTGGGACCTTACTTTTCCAGCCTCTCCCACAGTTGTCTAAGGTTAGTTATTCCCATAATAAAGCCAACTTTTATAATTCTCATGGTAGTTCTGGTCAGTTTGGGGGATCATGTTTTCGTGATAGGTCTCCTCATCCATGGCACGATATATTTAATTTACACTGGAAATTAAAAATTTAATTAAAAACTGAAAATCCACATTACTGATAATTAACAAGATGGCTTCAATTTCTGATTACTATGATCAGAAGAGTGTATGTGTAGGCTCTAGACAGCCAGCAGACAATCCCAGGAGATCCCTCAGTTGTAAGATATAAGTCAACAGATGTGTATAAATAATACAATGTGTTGATTAACACTTTATGTTTGAAAAGGGTCAAATGGATCTAAAAAATCTTTGTTGCCTCTCATTGGCTCTGTGATTTTGGTAATTGCTAACTTTTCTAGTATTGATATGCTCATTTGTAAAATATAGGTAATATAATATCTGCCTCAGAGAGTTGTTGTGAGGATTAAATGAGATAGTACATGAAAAGTGCTTAGCCAATCTCGAGGCAAATATAAAAGCTTGTCAATTTCAAGTAGTGATTCTATAGCATCTCACTACGCTGATGGACAGTGACTGTAATGGGGTTGGTGGGGGGGACCTGATGAAGGGGTAGTTTAATAATCGTAATATTGCACATGTAATTGTAAATTAATGATAATAATAAAAAAAACTAAAAAAAAAAGCTTGTCAATTTGTCAGATCTTATGTGCTAGATTTTTGCTCTTATCTATGTGTAGAAACTATCCAATCTTAAGTACTCTACTGTCATAAATGTCTTGGCCACGTGCAGAATTCTTACCATATTCATTCACCTCAAAGGAGTGCTCGATTTTTTCCCGTGATTCTTTCTCCAGTATGATCTTGTAGTGACCCAGAGTGGGCTCCACTGAGAGTGGGAAAGAGAGCTGGTTGAGTCCCCCTTGCAGCTGGAGATTTTGCCATTGGAAAATTCGGTTCCTCTTGGGATTCTGTAGGTGAAAACATTATGAGTTCATAAACAGAACTGAAATGTACACTTCTGAGTAAAGGGACAGCTTTTCAGGGAGGGTAAATTGGAAGTTGGGTAACAGATGGTTGGTAAATTGGCACCAAAGGGATTATTAGCAAAGTTTTCTAGGAATTCTGGACTGAAAAAAACCCACTCTCCAAAGGATTTAAGGTAGATAAGGAGAACCATGTTTGTTTAGTTTTGGTGAAAAGCCAGTGGAAAGGGAGGAAGCATAGAGGCAATTTAATATCACCTGTGGCAAGTCCTCATTCCAATTGAGATACATGATATATTACCTACCTCAATGTAAACCACCGGGAACTGAAAAGAAAGAAATGGTATGAGTGTGAGAAAGTGTTTGGAAAAAGAAAACCATGACATCAGCATTAATAGAGTATCTGGATCAGAGGTAGTAACTCAGCATATTTCTTGTCTAAACAAGGAAATGTGCCCCAGTGTGGTTCACAGCACTTCGTATGTAAAAGCAGGCTTAAGGGACAAACATCTCTTAAGAAGTCATGCCTTTCCCTTTATGAAATAATGTAGAATTGAGGAAACCTATACTCAGGTAAAAAAACGTCCACATAGTAAGTTTATTTTGCAGATGATATTTATCCAAGAAATGCTCCATTTCTCTAGGAGAGAAATCAAATGCACTTATTTTCTTTTGTTTCATAAAAATACTTGGGATCGTTAAGAGGATAACTTCAACTGAATAATTGACTTATTTTAAGAATGTAGTTGATGAACTGAACTCAACTGCAGTGGTGCTCTTATGAGATCTTTCTGTGCAGATTTAAGTATCTCATATAGGTTTCAGGTTCTCAAAAAACAGGCTTTTTTTTCCTGCAGTGGTGCTCTTATGAGATCTTTCTGCACAGATTTAAGTATCTCATATAGGTTTCAGGTTCTCAAAAAACAGGCTTTAAATTTTTGCCTCTTCTCCCAACCTCACCCATTGTTAGGAGACTTACGGTTTCATTCAAAGGGTGAAAATTGACATCCACAGAGACAATGCGGATTCTCACTGCAACATAGAGATTTTCTCCATGAAACTCTCCAGTGGGGATTGCAGGGTAATAACACACATAACAATGTGCCAGGATTTCCATGACTGCAGAATAAAGTAGTAGAGAAAACCCCACACCCACCCCTTAAAGTTGTCCTTATTCATTTGGCTCTTATACCTTTTTGCCCTGGTTTGTAGATGGGTTTGTCTGTCTGAACAAAGACTAGGCTCTCTGCTTTTCTTATGTACATTGGCTTCCTCTTTACGAAACGGTGGGTTGGCCCTTCCACCTCAACGGTGATGAACGTGGAATAAGTTGGCATCTCTGAAATCTGTAAAAGGGAAATGAGCTGAGAATCTGCTCAGAATGTCTCAGCCTTTATGATTTTTCTCATTTCTCTGGTTAGTGTTGGAAAATTAGTAAAGAATAAGGTTAAGGATTATGTTCTCTGTTTTATAGATTGTTATGATTGTGTAACATGAAAGTAAAAATTCATCCATGTAGTTAAAGGGAAAATGTCATTGCAATAAAATGAACCAATTCTTCCACCAGCTTTGACAGTGGAGGAAATAACACGCTCCCATTTTCACAGCAATATGGTGGTATTAAAATAATTATTAAATGTTATTTTTCAGTGGTCAACATCAACAGTATATGTTATCACTGGCAATAAGCCAGTATGAGTAACTAAATATTTAATACCTTAAGTAATGAAAGGTTACAAGGACAATACACATTAATCAACTATCCGTGAGGTCTTAGATAACTGACTTAAATTTATGAATCTCAGTGTTTATATCCATAATAGCATGAACACTATTTACCCCAGAAGTTTACTTTAGGAGAAACAAAATCTTTCCTATAACTACTGTTACCTTTTTTATATTGCACAATTATGATGAATATTATGAAATATTGTATTTTTATATTATTATACTTATTATGATGAAATATTATGAGAGTATAACTTTTATTTTTAGACTCTAATCTGCAATTTGCTCTGTACTATTCATTTTTCCTTTATTATACTCTCTTTGTTGTTGGGGGTCAGAACACAAGGCATCAACTGATATGCTGTTTCTCCAACGATCTCCCTTATCCCAGGGAGAGATGCTAACAGTGAAAGGACTGCAGTAAAAGGAGTCCTCTGCCACCAGGTCTGAGAGAAGAGCCCTGATCTGTGCGTTGTGCTCCAGAATGAGGTTCAGCGTCACTGTCTCGTTCAGGTGATTAAGCATGACACAGGCCTTCTCAGGAACCCCCGCATACAGCTGTGATGGGACCAGCACCACGTACTGCCTGTGGAGAAGCAGAGAAGACAGGTCCAGATCAACCACACAGGGGCTGCAAAGACATCATTATTGGAACTGTCTTCTAGGTAATCTTTGCTCTAGTTGCCAAACAAAACAGACTTGGATTTCAACAAGGGTTTAGAGAAGTGTATTCTTCAAAGGCCAATCCGAAAAAAACTTAGAAACTCAGAAATCCCCAACAAATGTTAACATGCTTCTCTTGTGTTGTGGAACTACTTACCCTCATAATATTTGAAAAACTATTGATATGCTATGGATAAGCAGTCCATGAGGGATTATGTATTTTGGATAGAAATAACTTTCAAATTTAGAAGTGGATCAAGAAAATGTGATTATAAGTAATGGGATATTATTCTCATTCCTAAAGAAAAAAAGGAACTCCTGCCATTTGCAACAGCATGGATGGACTTTGAAGGCTTATGCTAAGTGAAATAAGTGAAATAAGCCAGAGAAAGATAATATTGCATGGTATCACTTGTATTTGGAATCTAAAAAAATAAAAAAAGAGAAAGTCAAATTCATATAAACAGAGTGAAATGAGGTTGCTATGGACTTAGAGAGGGAGGTATGGCGGCAGGGGGATATAGGGAGAAGTTGGTAAAAGGGTACAAACTTTCAGTTATAAGACAAATGAAGTCCAAGGATCTAATGTATAATGTGGTGACTGTATTTGTTAACACTGTATTATGTAACTGAAATTTGCTAAAAGAGTGGAATTTAGATGTGCTCACACACACAGTAAGAGTAAATATGTGAGAGATGAATATGTCAACTCAATAAGGAGAATCCTTTCACAATATATATGTATACCAAATCATGACATTGCACTTTACATATCATATAATTTTGTCAGACATATGTCAATAAAGCTGAAAGACATTTTTTAGCAGCAACAAAATGTGATTAATTAATTAATCATCATTGAAAGTGTTAAGAACCTGTCTGCAGGTGGTTTGGGGTTTTATATGGATGATATCACAAATTTCTTTATTCCAGGAAACACAAACAACATACATGTAATACATAGGAAGAAGCTAAATTGCTTTTCACTACTGTTTCAGAAGCAGCTTTACCTCTTTTCTTCCTGTGGTGATATTAGACAAGACAAGCCAAGCTAGGCTATCATATCACCATACATACCACAAGGAAATGTCACTCTCCTGTCACTCTTTGCCCATCATTTATAATCACCCAAACATGCTGCACTTGGCAATACTCTGCTTACCCACGTCTCTCTGTCCACTTCTATTGGCATCATAAGACTCATCTCCAAAGCAGCTCTCTCTCAGGTGCCCCTTTAGCAGTGGATCAAGAAACTCTGATTCCCTTCCCTGAGACGTCCTGAGTATCTTTGTGTGTATTCTCACAGGATCCTGCATCACCTGCTTCTGCTTTGGTTCTGTATTCCATTCTCTATGCACCATCTCCATATTGTGTAGTGAGAGCATGGTCCACAGTTTGTTAATCTGTATAGTCCCAGGATCTCACACCAGCCCCTAAAGGTTTGCGTGAACTGATACACAAATCCTGGCTTGTCTAAAGGGCATGCATTCATCTTGGTGATCCCTCACCTGGGGAAAACACAGACACCGAGTCATTTCACTATGGACAAGACATGGCTGCCCTTTCCATGAGCCCAAGAATTTAGCTTTTTTTTTTTGGTAGGAATGTCATGCTCGCTCTTAATGAATGTTGTAGAATGCTGTATCTCATTTGGTGAACGTTTCGTAACTATTACTGTCTTATGTCTCTTAGCTTTCTAGAATTGGAATATGCCTCTTTCTACATGAGCAATAACAAGTTAACAACCCTTCCAGGCCTTTTGACAACAGATAATTTCTTAGGAAATCAAAAAATAAATAAAAAGACAGACATCAAGAAGCAGAAAACACAACGGGAAAGAGGAGGACAATAGAGTTTTCTGGAAATGCTGCTTACGGTTTTGAAGTAGCTGAAGCATCTCTGGGAAGGAGCAGGAAAAGTAGAATCAAGACAGGATTGGGTAGTTGACTTCCCCTCATGGTGTGGAGAGGAATAGGGAAAAATGGGAGTCTGAGCTCTGATTCCCTGAACTCTGTCCTTCTTCCAGAATCACTGGTTTTTATCTGACCTGATGTGAAAGCAAACTGCTAGCCATTTGTTTTTGTAATATATTAACTACCTCCTGTATAAAAAAATCAATTCCAGATCATTTCCACGACCATCGCTATTATTTCACCCACTTTCTCAAATTTTCTAAATGCTTGAAAAATAATACCTTGAGGCCATACTGGCTCTGATTATTAACTGGTACTTTAAATATTTTAGGGAAAACAAAATAAATTACATGACTTGATGAAATCAATTAAGGTTCTCATTTTCTTTTTTTTTTTTTTAAGAGCTATTAATGTAAAGACATATCCCAAATCCCTCCTTGGTAGTCCACGTAGCATTACATATTCTCCCGAGTTTTATCCTACCTGTACGGTTCTTTAATGAAACAAAGAAATGAAATTTATCACAGGATTTTAAACAAAATAAGTTTGAAGACAACATCTCCACTGTGCAAAAGCTTAACGTTTGCTTATATTTGTTTATAAAGAAAGTGATAGTGCATTTGGATATAACAACCCATGTAGTATGTATTTGTTTCATAATTCATGTAACACCTAGAATATAATGCTAATTCATTCATCTTATTGCCTAAGGAAATTACCTTTATTTGGTGAACACTCTTATTTAATTCTATCTTGAACAATATAAACATATTTTATTGATACTGGTTCATTTTCCTATTTGCTTTCCAAGGGAGGTTGGGATGTTACAATCTATTTTTACAGAATTCTGAAAATAAGGAAAATCCATATTGTTACATTAATGTAACTAGGACCTCACAAAATTGAAGCATGTATGTTTTGAGTAGACAATTGGTTTAAAGTGTAAAATATATGATAAGAAACAGACACTGCTGTGGATGAGGTATATATTGTTCTTGACATATGTTTTTGTATATGATCTGAAAGAGTAAGAAGTGAAGATAATGTATGTGACAGCCCTTGGTGAACCGCAAAACTGTAGATATGTAAGATATTAAAATTCTAATGATGATAATCAACTACCACATATAGGGTGATATATATCAAATAAAGCAGAATAAGTTGTAATTTATTGTGCTAGCCCTTGGTAGTTGGCAAATGCTTGCTGAATGGACAAATAACTCTTCTGCTTTATTCTAGTTCTTTCTCTCACTAGAGAGATACATCCACTAGAATGTTTATGTTCTCTTCAATTCCACTGATCTACCCAGCCTCCTCTATCATTTACTGAATTATTGCTGTCTCAGTCACTATTGAAAATAAAAACTCTTATTCTCCACCAGTTTAATATGATATCAGTTAATGTATAATACATATTAAATAACTTTTAAGAGGTCTCTACATTATTTCTCCCAGGCATAATAATAATTTTTGGATATACACAAAGCCTATATTTTGGCCAAATGCCTAATAGTTAAGTTTAAAAATCCATATTGGGATGATGTAAAAATTATCATCATGGCTTAAATTTTCGGAGTGGAAGAATAAATGTGAAGTGTTATCAAAACTTTACTGCTGTGATTTTTAATTGAAAAAATTTAGCATATACATTTTAAATATCTATTGCATTTAAAACAGCATAAATAATACTTTCTTAGAATTCTCAGTTAGGCTTTTATATTCTTGTGGTCTTCAACCTTTTGCCTTGTATTTCTTAGAAGAATTTTTTTAAACATTTAACTCCTCACACATACTTAACTTGACAGCTAAAATTATTCATCATGAGAAGATGATAAAAAGTATACATATAGACATTTAGAAAATAAAACTGCAATATCACTTTTTAAAACATATCCAGTGAAATGTAAGTACTGTAGTCATTTGTTGTCTACCATCATCCATTTAAAACATATTTGATCTCTTTTTTATACCAGTGAAAATTTGTTTCTTCTTGATCTTGTATTTCCATTCTAATTTTGCAGATAATTTTATTCTGATATTTTATGCTTCAGTATATTTTAATGGTCACCTTATCATGCATCTTTGTGACTAAAGGTAATCAAAATTATTAAAAAGATTTTGTACATATAAAATTCTGAGTAGTAATATAATTTTTCTAGTTTAAATTATCATTACAAGCATTAGTATATTACTTATCAAAATGATACATATCTATTACAATCCTAATAAATATGAAACAAAAGAATGTTTGATAAAAAGTTTGTTTGACAGAAATACATCCTGTGCTCATGGATAGGAAGAATTAATATTGTCAAAATGGCCATCCTGCCTAAAGCAATCTACAGATTCAATGCAATCCCTATCAAAATACCTACAGCATTCTTCAACGAACTAGAGCAAATAGTTCTAAAATTCATATGGAACCACAAAAGACCCTGAATAGCCAAAGCAATCCTGAGAAGGAAGACAAAGGCTGGGGGAATTACACTTCCTAACTTGAAGCTCTACTACAAGGCCATAGTAATCAAAACAATTTGGTACTGGCATAAGAACAGACCCACAGATCAATGCAATAGACTAGAGAGCCCAGATAAAAACCCACACATATATGGCCAATTAATATACAATAAAGGAGCCATGGATATACAATGGGGAAATGACAGCCTCTTCAACAACTGGTGTTGGCAAAACTGAACAGCTACATATAAGAGAATGAAACTGTATTACTGTCTAACTCCATACACAAAAGTAAACACAAAATGGATCAAAGACTTGAATGTGAGTCATGAAACCATAAAACTCTTAGAAGAAAACATAAGCAAAAATCTCTTGAATATAAACATGAGCAACTTCTTCCTGAATACATCTCCTTGCGCAAGGGAAACAAAAGCAAAAATGAACATATAGGACTACGTCAAACTAAAGAGCTTCTGTACAGCAAAGGACACCATCAGTAGAACAAAAAGGCATCCCACAGTATGGGAGAATATATTCATAAATGACATATCTGATAAGGGGTTAACATCTGAAATATATAAAGGGCTTACATGCCTCAACACCCAAAAAACAAATAACCTGATTTTTAAAAAATGGGCAGAGGAGCTGAACAGACACTTCTCCAAAGAAGAAATTCAGATGGCCAACAGGCACATGAAAAGATGCTCCACATTGCTAATTATCAGGGAAATGCAAATTAAAACCCCAATGAGATATCACCTCACACCAGTTAGGATGGCCAACATCCAAAAGACAAGAAACAACAAATGCTGGTGAGGATGTGGAGAAAGGGGAACCCTCCTACACTGCTGGTGGGAATGTAAATTAGTTTAACCATTGTGGAAAGCAATATGGACATTCCTCAAAAAACTCAAAATAGAAATACCATTTGACCCAGGAATTCTACTCCTAGGAATTTACCTGGAGAAAACAACATCCCTGATTCAAAAACACATATGCACCCCTATCTTTATCACAGCACTATTTACAATAGCCAAGATATGGAAGCAAGCAACCCAAGTATCCATTGGTAGATGAATGGATAAAGAAGAGGTGGTACATATACACAATGGAGTACTATTCAGCCATAAGAAGAAAACAAATTCTACCATTTGCAACAACAAGGATGGAGTTAGAGGGTATTATGCTCAGTGAAAAAAGCCAGGTGGAGAAAGACAAGTACCAAATGATTTCCTTCATTTGTGGAGTATAACAATGAAGCAAAACTGAAGTAACAAAACAGCAGCAGACTCACAGACTTTAAGAGACTAGCGGTTACCAACGGGGAGTGTTGGTGGGGACAGAGGGAGAAGTGGATTGAGGGGTATTATGATTAGTACACATGGTGTGGGGTCGATCACGGGGAAGACAGTGTAGCACAGAGAAGACAAGTAGTGACTCTGTGGCATCTTACTACACTGATGGACAGTGACAGCAATGGGAAATGGGGAGGGGGGGGACTCGATAATATGAGTGAATGTAGTAACCACATTGTTTTTCAGGTGAAACCTTCATAAGATTGTATATCAATGGTACCTTAATAGAATAAAAGTTTGTTTGAAAATCATTTCTTAATGAAATAAAGTATACATTTCATCTAACTGACTCCTTCACATTATGTATCCTTGGATGAAATTACTTATTTGTAGATTGAGGCAAGTTTCAACTATCTATTCACTTTTTTTTTCTATCCTACTCTATTTCTATTTTAGATGGATCCTATTTCTTATTTAGTAGATGTAAGTACAAAGAAGCGTTGCTCGCATAAAGAGAGAAATGAGAGTTCTCTTGTAACAATATCATTTAATTGTGTAGGCATCTAAGTTATAAGCCAAAGATCACATTACAATAATCATTAAAAAATAATTTTAATAATCTGTCAGTTGATAAATCAAATATATCCTCCTTAATTTGTTGAAAACAAAGCCCTGAAAACTAGATCAACTGCAAAAGGATTGGAACTCAGTCATTAGAATCATTCTCATTCTCAATTTCTAGGAAGTATGCAAAAAAAGGCTTACTGGCACTTATAAATGGCTACTGATTTTTACTTTCCTACTTACAGACATCTAATAT
Organism: Smutsia gigantea; assembly: GCA_032199065.1. Taxonomy (NCBI): domain Eukaryota; kingdom Metazoa; phylum Chordata; class Mammalia; order Pholidota; family Manidae; genus Smutsia; species Smutsia gigantea. The sequence continues at coordinate 115,999 of JAVSCE010011562.1, forward strand.
ACTCAAGATATTTGGGAAAGTTGAAATATTATTAATTCAATCATACTATTGTTGGTATAAAACCTCACATGATGCTTTTACCTTATCTGCTGAAGTTATTACCTAGACTATTATACATTTAGCTGATAACATTTCTAGAAAATGTCCGCCAATAACCTAATTTGCAAAGCCAGTCCTCCTTGTCAAAATAATCAGTCAAGTTAGACTTGTTTCTGATAGGAAAAATAATGCTTCGTTTTTAACTCTAATAAGCTCAACTAATATGCATCCTTATGACAATTATCCCACTTCTGAATTCTAAGATGAGGCAGACTTGCCAGCTATTTGTTACCTACATGAAGTAGGACACTTCCACTTCAGTCTTTCTTTCCACGTGCTCTGCCTTATTCTTCTGGAACTTTCAGGGTCAATACAAGCATTGACAAGAGTTGGAGGAGGGAAGAGGTGGGGTTTTTAAATGAAAATTGTCATTATTTCTGCCCTCCCACTCCAGTATGTATGAGTATAGGAAATTCGAAAGTGGGACAAATTTACCCATTTCCAATTTCATACATTTTACACCAGAAATATATTTAAAACAGATGGATATATGAACATACCAGTAGGCTTCTGATGTCTTAAGAGAGTTAGCAAATATCCATATTTTGAATTACCTTTTTGTAAAAGATAAGCAAGTTTTTCACTCCAAAATACCTCTAAAATACAGATAGCAATAAGTGAATATTCATATATGAAAATGAATCTACAAGTCTTGCTTTGATGGTATTATCATTATGATACTGATTTTATATAATTATTACCTATAAAGATCATAGGATATTGATCATGCACAATTTCAGGGACTCTAGAAATGATGTTGAAATAGATTGAGGCCAAAGCTGAACCTGAATGGCAGATTTTAGCCAAATGTCAAATTCAAAGATCAGTGTCACAGCATTCCAACTTAAAGTAGTAGTTAGTCACTTAACTCACATGAATGAAAATATACTAATGAAATTCTTGTCATCATTTTAATAGGCACTCAATAACTATTTTATGAATTAAAGAATAAATAAAATAATTTGGTGTCATACCCTGGCTAAAGTAATGATCATCTAAGCAGGAAAAGCACCTGGGAAAGAGACAATCTAAAATACAATATGGGAAAATTTTAGATGGCCTCAAAGCAACATAGCACAGTGGTTAAGAGAAAAGACAACTGTCAAAAACTGCCTGAGATGGAATCATACGTTCCCCTTTTACTGTGCCATCTTAGGAAAATTACATAACCTCTCGGTACTTCAACTTCCTCAAATATAAAGTTGGCTTAATAATAATTCCCCAGGATTGGATTACATTAATTAACATAAATAAAGCAGTTGGAAAGTATCTGGCATAGAGTAGGTACTATGTAGTTGTTTTTATTAGTAAGAATGCCTTCCCAGTTATTGTTGATTTTTTATCTGAAATAATATTTGCTATAAATAACTGGTGTGTAAGATCTATGGTTTTAAGCACCAAATATAACTGACTTAATAAGAAATTCCCATAAGTAGTTAAAATGTACACACCCAATTGTTCACAAAATTACAAATTAATATTAGTAAAACTTTAGATGAACTGAAATGTTTACAACAATTAAGAAATACACTGCCTTTTGGTAGAATATTATACATCTATCAAAAGTGAGAGACACGAAGATTTATCACATGAAAAGCTTTAATTATTTACGGCTATATGAAAAACAATAAAACTTAAGTTCTGACTCTAATAAAAATTTTGGGTATATAAACAAGGACTAGAGAAGAATAAGTGTGAAAAGAGTTGACTTTGTAGTTAATTGTAATTTTGATATAATATTAATTGTATAAAAATGGATTTTTTAAAATTCTCAAAGCTATTGTAAAAAAGTGAGAAAAGACATCATTACCTTTGGACATATTTCTAAACCAATGTTATTTCCAAAGAAAAATATGTTTACAGAGCATTGAGCAACTGTGAGTGGGAGAGAATGAAAGTGTCCTTGTCATCTGCGTGTACATTGGGGGAGGGAGAGCTCCAATCACTGGCATATGTAGAATGAAATTGAAACCCATTTAACACAGACGGGACCTTCATAGCAATATTTTTAGTGAATAGAAGAAGCAAGAACCCTGGTTGTGATCACTGATCCTCCATTATAACTTACCGACAATTCTGTATATTTTTCTCCATGTGAATACTTGACCTAGGAGTGGAGCAGGCTGGAAAATTCCGGGGCTTCCAGGACACATTTCCAACCTTTAAGAATTTCCCAGCACAGATTCTGAGAGGCAGAACCAATGATTAAAAGAATATGTATAAAGGATTTGCTAGTTTTTGTCCTGTTAGATTGATACTTTAAATTACATGCTAATCCAGGGATCAGGCCAGTGGGACTGTCGACTCGGTTGTGGTTCCTTATTCCCTATCTTAGACTTCACTTTGATTCTACTCTGTTTCTTAATTCTGAGTTCTCATCTTTTTACTTTACTTTAAATTTTATTGACACTATATCTCTTCTCACAATCCCTACCAAATTATAAATTACTGAAACATTTGATAGGAAAGATGCTTTTATCTTTGTGTCTTTCTAGCTTTCATTATTATACACACTGAGTGGGCTTTAACATCAAAATATTTAGAGGTGGAGGAAGCAGGATACATGAATTAATGAGTGTTTAATTTACTCAGGATACATTAATTAGTCACTAGTTTAATTTACTTACAAAATGTTTTTGCCACTTTTCCCCAACTTCACTGATAAGCTTAGAAACATGAGCCCTGTAATACAGATTTCAAGTTTAAAATGTGCACATTGGTTTTATCCTTGAATGTATGGTGACACCTATGTAGAAACTCACTTACCCAACTTCTCTTCCCCCTTTTATTTCTTCCATTCTTCCTCTTTTTACTTCATTGATAATTTGTTTCCTCTCCATGTTCTTCTCCATGTTTCTTTTTCCTTTATATCCATATGTATTTATTATTATGTTCATTGTGTAATAAAACACAAAAGATTTCAGTCTGTTCCATAGTCTCCCATACAATTTCCTCTATCAAAATCAAGTTATTGTAAAACTAAATGATAAATAAGAGTAAGAAAAAGAAATAAGGGGAAAATGAAAGAAAGGAGAAAGTAAAAGGAAGACAAGAGAACTTAATAGAAACTAATCAGAGTTTCCATAGAACTTTTAAAACACTCAATTTTCAATCTTTTGACTCTTTTGATAAGGCTGACATATTATGAATATTGCTTATTCTCACTTATTCAGATAAAAATAAAAATTAAATTAACAAAAAACATCTCACTGAGTTGTGGTTAGATTCTAAACCCAAGTTTCAGGAAAGTGTTCTCTCAGAATTTTACTGTAAAATTAATCAGATTGCTGATCAATTATATCTGACTATAAAAGTAATTGTGGAGGAAGGTGAAATATAGTATTGAAAAATAATTATTTGATATATGAAAAGTCAAATTTAACTTCTTAGCAAATTAATTTATGTTTTGAGAATAAGATTTAATAATAATGGCAGCTATCATTTATTGAATTATTGCTGTCAGTCACTATTGAAAATGAATTATATAAATATTAATTCATTTAATCCTTACAATAAACTTTTGACAAACTTTAAGATTCCTCTTCTCAATATGCCTTATGTTTGGTGAGTATTAATATTTTACAAGTGTTTATTAAAAATTAAGTGATTTAATTATTCATCCCTGTAATCATCTATAATTGATATTTAGTTATATTTACTTAAATACATGAATAATATGGAAAAAGGCTATCCAATAAAATGATTAAAAGACTGAAAATAAAATCAAAGTTCCCCTTGACCTTTACTACCAATCCCCCACTTCACTTCTCTGAATATCTTAACAGTACAATATCTACCCTAATATCTTTTTCTTATCGTTAAATTTTTGACTTAGCCTCCATGTACCTTCCTTTGTCTACATTTTGTTTTTCATCTTTCATGAGCTTTCAAGGTCTAAGCTTAATGCTTAGGGGGTCTACAGTTCTAGGTCCCAGATCATATTCAGTGAGATTTATCTGGGTTTATTTTTTCATTCCACCCTATACTATTCTAAGTTATTCTCAACCAATGGTAAGCACTTACTCTTTTCCTGTCAATGTGTTACCATCAAGTAATAAAAGATTCAAATATCCTTTTCTACACAGGGTTCACTAAATTCTTTTTTTCCTCTCCTGCTCTCTTTATTATTATCATTACTAATTATTATTCTTATTATTAAACACTAACATGAGATCTATCCTCCCAGGAAATTTTTAAGTACTCAACACAGTATTGTTAACTGTAGACTATGCTATGCTGCAGATCCCTAGAACGTACTCATCTTGTATAACTGAAATTTTGTATCCTTTGACTAATACTTCCCTGTTTCTCCCTTCTCCCACCCTGACAACCTCCTTTCCACGTTTTACTTCTCTGAACTTGACTATTTTAGATTCTTGGTTTAAGTGGGATGATGTAGTATTTGACCTTCTGTGTCAGGCTTATTTCATTTAGCATGTCCTCCAGTTTTATCAATGTCAAAAATGGCAACATTTGTTTCCTTTTTAATGTTGAATAATATTCCATTCTATGTATATATCACATTATCTTTATCCATTCAACCTTCAATGGACACTTAGGCTGTTTCCGTATCTTTGCTACTGTGAACAATGCTGCAGTGAGCACAAAAATGCAGATACCCCTTCAGATTCCCATGTCAGTTCCTTGGATATATGCCCAGAAATGGGATTGCTGGATCATATGGTAGTTCCATTTTTATTTTTTTGAGGAACCAAAAAACACTGGGAACACTGTTTCCCATACTGATGGCCCCAATTTACATTTCCATCAACAGTGTACAAAGGATTTGTACACCTTTGTCCATATCCTTGCCAACAATTACTATGTTTTGTCTTTTTAATGATAGACATCCCAACAGGTGTGAGATGATATCTTACTGTGCTTTTGATTTGCATATCCCTGATGATTAGTGATGCTAAGAACCTTTTCATATACAAGTTGGCCATGTGTATGTCTTCTTTGGAAAAGTGTCTATTCAGGTCCTTTGCCCATTTTTTAAATGGATTGTTTTTTGTTTTACTATTGAGTTGTAGGAGTTCCTTATATATTTTGGATATTAACCTGTTATCAGATACATGGGTTGGAAATATTTTCTCACATTATGTAGGTTGCCTTTCATCTTGTTAATTGCTTTCTTTGCTGTGCAGGAGCTTTTTAGCATAATGTAATCTCAATTGTATATTTTTGCTTTTGTTGCCTGTGCTTTTCATGTCATATCCAAAAAAATCATGGCCAAGATAGTGTCAAGAAGCTTTCTCATATGTTTTCTTCTAGGAATTTCACAGTTTCAAGGTTTTAGTTTAAGTCTTTAATCAATTTTGAGTTTATTTTTGTGTATAGTATAAGATAAGGGTCCAATTTTATTCTTGTGCATGTGGATATTCAGTTTTCCAAGCACTATTTATTGATGAGACTATCCTTTCCGCATTGTGTATTTTTGGCCCCTTTGTTGAATATCACTTAGCCATATATGCATGGGTTTATTTCTGGGCTTACTATTTCTTGCATTGCTTTATGTGCCTGTTTTTATGCCAGTATCATACTGTTTTGATTACTGTAGCTTTGTAATACATTTGAAATCAAGATGTGCTTTTTATGAATTTTTCAGTTCAGTCATTGTATTTTTCAGCCTCCAAATTTCTGTTTAATTCTTTTTCTATTATTCTTTTTATTGAACTTCTCATTTTTTTCATGTATTGTTTTCCTAATTTCATTTAGTGATCTGTTGGTGTTTTCATGTAGCTCACTGAGCTTCTTTAAAATGATTCTTTTGAATTCTCTGTCAGGCAATCTGTAGATCTCAATTTCTTTACAGTCAATTACTGGTGCTTTATTTTTTCCATTGTTGGTGTCATGTTTCTTTGATTCTTTGTGACCCTCACAACCTTGTGTTGGTGTCTGTGCAAAGACTTTGTAGACTGTCTTTTGCAAGGAAAGCAGTTCATCATTCAGCCTAGCCCAAGATTTTGAGCAGGCCTACGGTGAGGTTTGTGGCTGACCCATTGGCCTGGTCCATAGGCAACCCCAGTACTGGGATCTAAAGCCCTGCTCTTGGGAATCTGTGTGTTAGTTGTTAGGAGTCTTTGCCTCTTTTCTTTGTTCTTGGCTACCTCTCTCCAATCTAGCCATACAGATTCCCTCAGTGTTCTAAGTGAGGTGTGACATAAACAAGTCTCTCAGGTAGCACTCAAAAGGCTGCAGAAGTCAAATACTCTGTTTCACCCATGAAAGAACTTGTGGGCCAAAGGGACCTCCCTTGCCAACCTGGAGAGGGGTGATGCAGGTAAAGTGAAACTATTTTTCTACCATTTTCAATGCGTCTTTTAAAAGTTTTTGTGTTCTATTGGGGTGCTGTAATTTCTTACCCAGACTCTGGAGTTTTCTTGAAGGGATTTTTGTCTATGAATGGTTTTTAAATCAGTTCTTCTGTGTGGAGAAAAGGGCTGAAACCTATTCTGTCATTTTGCTGATATCACTCCCATCTCTGGGTTCATTTTAAATTGCAATAGTATCTCAACCAGACAGTTTTATTGTTATGGTAGGCAGATAGCCAGACATGAGCAGGGAGGGGGTTGGGGACTTTGGCCAGTGTTTACATTTGGTTAAATACTTGTTTATACTCTAAATATTCTGTGTAAACTGTTCTTTTGGGATATGGGCAGTAAGGATATAGATAACAGACCTGCCCAAACTGACTTGTTCCAACATGGAGGGGAAGTTGACCTTGACTTCACCTCAAAATACATTATATGCTCTTCAGCATTCTAAAGTCACACCCCTTGGTGCCCTGACAGTTCTGAGGCAGACCATCTAAAGACAAAAAGAGGGCATCATGCAGAAATCCCCTGCTTATCCAAGAAAACCTCACCTATCCCAGTGAATATTCTACCCCCTGCTTAAACTCCAGCTATAAGACCACCCAACCTGAACCCCACTGTGCTGCTCGTCTCTGGAGCACACCCACACTCCCTCCTTGTGTGTGTACTTTTGCCTTATTAAACTACTTTTTGCTTGTATCTGCTTGACCTGCTCATAAATTCTTTCTTAATCAGAGTCAAGAACCCCTTCAGAGTTGAGGAGGTTACACCTAACATACAGGGAGATCTCCCCACATTGGAGTGCCTGACAATGTCATGATTCTTTTGATTCCAAGTACTGGCTCTGGGCCTGCAGCCATACCCACGCTGATGTACAACTGCAGCCCCTATTCATGAGCTGTTGATATAAAGACATATCTTAGGTCTCAACACACTTGGGTTGTGCAATTTTAGAATTTAGTATTCACCCATTGGATTAAGTCAGGCCCCTGTTCAGGACTACTACAAATTGGACAGTATTGGCCCCAGCTTAGAGCTGTTAGTTATTTGCTTGTTTTAGGAATACCCTGTATATATAGACTATAATCTTTGTTGGTTTCTCTTTCTTAATTTTATCCCATATATATCTCAACAAAGAAATATAAAATAACATGTACTGATAATCCATATAACATATAAATATTTAAATATTATCTCCCCTCTTTCTCCTGAAGTACTTCAGCCTTCCATTTTCTAACACTCAAATATATTTTATATATAACTTGGAGATATACATATTTTTTCACAAAGGTGTAATTTTGTTTAGTATTGATCTTAAACTCATATCAATGATGTTGTAATTGAGATCATTCTGTGTTTATTAAATTTTCCCTTTAAAACTTTGTTCTTAAATCAACCAATGTTGCTTCTTAGTGTTGCCTAATATTCCACAGAATGTATCACCACATATCATTTAGTTCATCTTCCCAACAATGGTCATCTAGGTCATCTCCACTGCATGTTATAAATAAAAATAGGCTAGATATTTTATAACATTCATGTTCTCTTATGGACTTGAGTCAAATGACTTGGTGTTTATGCCCAGAAATTGAATTGTTGTTTGGAGGATATATGCATATTGAAGTACTATCAGATCCCACACAATGGCCATATCACTTTACAGTCCCACTAGCAGTACATGGAAGTACTCTCATTTGCTTCATTTGAATAATAAGCAATGGCAATGGGAATATAGAAGTATACTTTTCATTGTAAAAAGGTAAACAAAGAGAAAGAAAAGTAGATGGAAGTGAGGATAAAATGTTAATGCAAATTTATTTATGATTTTATAAATATACCTCTTACCTGAGTGGTAAAGCTTTTATAGCATAAATTGAGAAAATGTCTATAAACACCATAAGCAATAGATTCCACGCATATATTAAACTAAATGTTCCCTTCCACAAGGTTGCCATATATATATCTAATAAAAGAAAATAATAACAATAAAATTATAGAGATCAATGTCATTATTAATCTGTAAATGCTGTTTTGAAGCCTTTCTTTAGTTGCTGAAACCACCACTACAGCTACATTTATTTATTTTTCTTTTTTTAATATAATTTATATTATTATCATTAATTTACAATTACATGTGCAATATTACGATTATTAAACCCCTTCATCACGTCCCCACCACCAACCCCATTACAGTCACTGTCCATCAGCGTAGTGAGATGCTATAGAATCACTACTTGTCTTCTCTGAATTGTACTGCCCTCCCCGTGCCTCCCCAACATTACATCTGCTAATCGTAATGCCCCTTTTTCCCTCTTATCCCTCCCTTCCCGCCCATTTTCCCCAGTCCCTTTCCCTTTGGTAACTATTAGTCAGTTCTTGGGTTCTGTGAGTCTGCTGCTGTTTTGTTCCTTCAGTATTTTTTCTTTGTTCTTATACTCCACATATGAGTGAAATCATTTGATACTTGTCTTTTTCGGCTTGGCTTATTTCACTGAGCATAATACCCTCTAGCTCCATCCATGTTGTTGCAAATGGTAGGATTTGTTTTCTTCTTATGGCTGAATAATATTCCATTGTGTATATGTACCACATCTTCTTTATCCATTCATCTACTGATGGACACTTAGGTTGCTTCCATTTCTTGGCTATTGTAAATAGTGCTGCAATAAACATAGGGGTGCATCTGTCCTTTTCAAATTGGGCTGCTGCATTCTTAGGGTAAATTCCTAGGAGTGGAATTCCTGGGTCAAATGGTATTTCTATTTTGAGTTTTTTGAGGAACCTCCATACTGCTTTCCACAATGGTTGAACTAATTTGCATTCCCACCAGCAGTGTAGGAGGGTTCCCTTTACTCCACATCCTCGCCAACATTTGTTGTTGTTTGTGTTTTGGATGTTGGCTATTCTTACTGGTGTGAGGTGATATCTCATTGTGGTTTTAATCTGCATTTCTCTGATGATTATTGATGTGGAGCATCTTTTCATGTGCCTGTTGGCCATCTGAATTTCTTCTTTGAGAAGTGTCTATTCATGTCCTCTGCCCATTTCTTAATTGGATTATTTGCTTTCTGTTTGTTAAGGTGCATGAGTTCTTTATATATTTTGGATGTCAACCCTTTATCAGATACGTTTTTTATGAATATATTCTCCCATACTGTAGGATGTCTTTTTGTTCTACTGATGGTGTCCTTTGCTGTACAGAAGCTTTTCAGCTTGATATAGTCCCACTTGTTCATTTTTGCTTTTGTTTCCCTTGCCCGGGAGATATGTTCATGAAGAAGTCGCTCATGTTTATGTCCAAGAGATTTTTGCCTATGTTTTTTTCTAAGAGTTTTATGGTTTCATGACTTACATTCAGGTCTTTGATCCACCTTGAGTTTACCTTTGTGTATGGGGCTAGACAGTAGTCCAGTTTCATTCTCTTACATGTAGCTGTCCAGTTTTTCCAACACCAGCTGCTGAAGAGGCTGTCATCTCCCCATTGTATATCCAAGGCACTTTTATCAAATATGAATTGACTGTATATGTTTGGGTTAATGTTTGGATTTTCTATTCTGTTCCACTGGTCTGTGGGTCTGTTTTTTGTGCCAATACCAAATTGTCTTGATTACTGTGGCTTTGTAGTAGAGCTTGAAGTCAGGGAGTGTAATTCCCCCTGTTTTATTCCTCCTTCTCAGGATTGCTTTGGCTATTCGGGGTCTTTTGTGGTTCCATATGAATTTTAGAATTATTTGTTCCAGTTCATTGAAGAAAGCTGTTGGTAGTTTGATAGGGATTGCATTGAATCTGTAGATTGCTTTAGGTAATATAGCCATTTTGACAATATTTATTCTTCCTAGCCAAGAGCATGGGATGCATTTCCATTTGTTAGTGTCCTCTTTAATTTCTCTTAGGGGTGTCTTGTAGTTTTCAGAGTACAGGTCTTTCACTTCCTTCGTTAGGTTTATTCCTAAGTATTTTATTCTTTTTGATGCAATTGTGAATGGAATTGTTTTTCTGATTTCTCTTTCTGTTAGTTCATCATTAGTGTAAAGGAGAGCAACAGATTTCTGTGTGTTAATTTTGTATCCTGCAACTTTGCTGAATTCAGATATTAGTTCTAGTAGTTTTGAAGTGGAGTCTTTAGGGTTTTTAATGTACAGTATCATGTCATCTGCAAATAGTGACAATTTGACTTCTTCTTTACCAATTTGGATGCCTTGTATGTCTTTGTTTTGTCTGATTGCTGTGGCTAGGACCTCCAGTACTATGTTGAATAACAGTGGAGAGAGTGGGCATCCCTGTCTTGTTCCCGATCTTAGATGAAAAGCTTTCAGCGTCTCGCGTTAAGTATGATGTTAGCTGTGGGTCTGTCATATATAGCCTTTATGATGTTGAGGTACTTGCCATCTATACCCATTTTGTTGAGAGTTTTAATCAGGAATGGATGCTGAATTTTGTCAAATGCTTTTTCAGCATCTATGGAGATGATCATGTGGTTTTTGTTCTTCTTTTTGTTGATGTGGTGGATGATGTTGATGGATTTTCGAATGTTGTACCATCCTTGCATCCCTGGGATGAATCCCACTTGATCATGGTGTATGATCCTCTTGATGTATTTTTGAATTCGGTTTGCAAATGTTTTGTTGAGTATTTTTGCATCTACATTCATCAGGGATATTGGTCTGTAATTTTCTTTTTTGGTGAGGTCTTTGTCCGGTTTTGGTATTAGAGTGATGCTGGCTTCATAGAATGAGTTTGGAAGTATTCCCTCCTCTTCTATTTTTTGGAAAACTTTAAGGAGAATCGGTGTTATTTCTTCTCTATATGTCTGGTAGAATTCAGAGGTGAATCCATCAGGCCCAGGGGTTTTGTTCTTGGGTAGTTTTTTGATTACCAATTCGATTTCGTCACTGGTGATTGGTCTGTTTAGTTTTTCTGTTTCTTGCTTGGTCAGTCTTGGAAGGTTGTATTTTTCTAAGAAGTTGTCCATTTCTTCTATGTTTTCCAGCTTGTTAGCATATAGATTCTCATAATATTCTCTTATGATTCTTTGTATTTCTGTGGGGTCCGTCGTGATTTTTCCTTTCTCATTTCTGATTGTGTTTATGTGTGTAGATTCTCTTTTTCTCTTAATGAGTCTGGCTAGGGGTTTATCTATTTTGTTTATTTTTTCAAAGAACCAGCTCTTGGTTTCATTGATTTTTTCTATTGTTTTATTCTTCTCAATTTTATTTATTTCTTCTCTGATCTTTATTATGTCCCTCCTTCTGGTGACTTTGGGCCTCATTTGTTCTTCTTTTTCCAATTTCAGTAATTGTGTCTTTAGATTATTCATTTGGGAATGTTCTTCTTTCTTTAAATAGGCCTGGATTGCAATATACTTTCCTCTTAGAACTGCCTTTGCTGCGTCCCACAGAAGTTGTGGCTTTGTGTTGTTGTTGTCATTAGTCTCCATATGTTCTTTGATTTCTGTTTTGATTTGGTCGTTAACCCATTGATTAATTAGGAGAGTGTTGTTAAGTCTCCATGTATTTGTGAGCCTTTTTGATTTCTTTCTAAAATTTATTTCTAGTTTTATACCTTGGTGATCTGAGAAGTTGGTTGGTAGGATTTCAATATTTTTGAAATTACTGAGGTTCTTTTTGTGGCCTAGTATGTGGTCTATTCTGGAAAATGTTCCATGTGCACTTGAGAAGAATGTGTATCCTGTTGCTTTTGGGTATAGAGTTCTGTCGATGTCTGTTAGGTCCATCTGTTCTAGTGTGTTGTTCAGTGCCTCTGTGTCTTTACTTATTTTCTGTCTGGTTGATCTGTCCTCTGGAGTGAGTGGTGTGTTGAAGTCTCCTAAGATGAATGCATTGCTGTCTATTTCCTCCTTTAATTCTGTTAGTATTTGTCTCACATATGCTGGTGCTCCTGTGTTGGGTGCATATATATTTATAATGGTTATATCTTCTTGTTGGACTGACCCTTTATCATTATGTAATGTCCTTCTTTATCTTTTGCTACTTTCTTCGTTTTGAAGTCTATTTTGTCTGATACAAGTACTGCAACACCTGCTTTTTCTCTTTGTTGTTTGCATGAAATATCTTTTTCCATCCCTTCACTTTTAGTCTGTGTATATCTTTGGATTTGAGGTGAGTTTCTTGTAAGCAGCATATAGATGGGTCTTGCTTTTTTATCCATTCCGTTACTCTGTGTCTTTTGATTGGTGCATTCAGTCCCTTTACATTTAGGGTGAGTATTGATAGGTATGTACTTATTGCCATTGCTGGCTTTAGATTCGTGGTTACCAAGGGTTCAAGGGTTGCTTCTTTACTATCTAACAATCTAACTTAAGTTTCTTGTTAAGTTATTGTAAACACAGTCTGATGTTTCTTTATTTCTTTCCCTTCTTATTCCTCCTCCTCCATTCTTTCTATAATAGGTGTTTTATTCTTTGCCTTTAGTTAGTATTTGGATGGTCTGCTCTCTTTGCTATGATTTTATTTTCTCTGGTGACATCTTTTTAGCCTTAGATGTGCTTCCATCTAGAGCAGTCCATTTAAGATATCCTGTAGTGATGGTTTATGAGACGCAAATTCTCTCAACTTTCATTTGTCTGGAAATTGTTTAATCCCTCCATCGTATTTAAATGATAATCGTGCTGGATACAATATTCTTGGTTCGAGGCCCTTCTGTTTCATAACGTTAAATATATCATGCCATTCTCTTCTGGCCTGTAAGGTTTCTGTTGAGAAGTCTGATGGGTTTTCCTTTGTAGGTGATCTTGTTTTTTTCTCTCTAGCTGCCTTTAATACCCTGTCTTTATCTTTGATCTTTGCCATCTTAATTATTATGTGTCTTGGTGTTGTCTTCCTTGGGTCCCTTGTGTTGGGAGATCTATGAGCTTCGGTGGACTGCGAGACTACTTCCTTCCCCAGCGAGGGAAAGTTTTCAGCAATTATTTTTTCAAAGACACTTTCTATCCCTTTTTCTCTCTCTTCTTCCTCTGGTACTCCTATAATGCGAATATTGTTCCGTTTGGATTGGTCACACAGTTCTCTTAATATTCTTTCATTCCTAGAAATCCTTTTATCTCTCTCTGCCTCAGCTGCTCTGTACTCCTGTTCTCTGTTTGCTATTCCATTAACAGTCTCTTGCATCTCATCCATTCTGCTGTTAAGCCCGTCGATCGCTTGTCTGATTTCTGTATTGTCTTTCCTCAGTTCCCTCACTTCCTCCCTCAGCTCTTGCACATTTCTCTGTAGGTCCATCAGCATGGTTATGACTTTTATTCTGAATTCTTTTTCAGGGAGGCTGTGCATTTCCATCCCTTCAGACTCCCTCTCTGGGGTTGTCTGGTTGATTTTGGTCTGAACCATATTCCTCTGTCTTTTCATGGCTATATAATTGGTCACTGATAGTTGCCACGTATGTCAGCTGGGCTCTTTAAGACTTTAAAAAGAGAAGAAAAAAAAAGAAAGAAAGAAAGAAAGAAAAAAAGAAAGAAAAGAAAAAACAAAAACAAAACAAAAAAAATGCCCACCAGACGTAGATTCTGTGGGAATGCTCTAGGTGGCGCTATTGCCCCACTATTCCACAGCTGTGACTGTGCCGCTCCGCAGGGCCCTTTATCACTCTGGCAGGGGTGGGAACGAATAGGAGGCTGTTGATCTCAGTGAGAAGTGTTAAGTATGGCTACGCTTCCTCAGTCGCCAGCTAAGGCGTCTGAAACTCCCCAGGACTCCCAGCCTGCTGGGCTGAGTGTGCTGGGGCGATCCGGCTCCTCCGCTGGGCTCCTGTCTCTTTAAGACCGCTGAAGAAAGTGCGCGCTTTTTTTTTTTCCTTCCTGGGAGCCGGCTGCAAGCACCCTGGCGCGTTCCCCGCTCAGATCCTGCCCCTCTGTCTCTCCAATCTCCGCTGCACTGCGCAATGTGGGTCAGCGCTCCCCGCGCAGATCACCGGGGCTGGCTACTTCGCGGGGTGTACTTCCACTCCCTACCGGCTCTGAATCCTCTCCTCCCGCCGGTGCGCTGGTGTGGGGGAGGGCTCAGGTCCTGCCGGGTCGTGGCTCCGTATCTAACCTGCCTCTTGGGGTGCCGAGTCCTCTCGGGTGTAGCTGCACGCTGTGCGCTTTCCTATGTATTCTCGTCTCTCTTTTAGGAATAGATGTATTTTCTGTGTTTTCGTAGTTAAATATAGTGTTGGGAGGAGATTTCTGCCACCCTGCTCACACCGCCATCTTCCTGGAAGAGCCCTACAGCTACATTTAAATAGCCAATTGCTTTTTGGTTTTTTTGGAGGAAATCAAAGACAATGTTATTGGGTTAAATGCTTTAGGCAAAGATACTTTTAATTAAAAAGTTAGAAATAAAGAACCTGTAGATGTCATATATCTAAGTCACTAAAATACAATGTAAGCAAAGAAAAACATTCATGAAAAATAAAATGATCAGTTACTGTTTAATTTCTTAGGATAATATTTTGTTTCATTTAGCTTTCCTGTATTTATAAAATATGTCATAAATAGCATGTATTACTTATATTTTTACTTTTAAAATACAAATTATATTTATTTTTAATTACATAGACTACATAAATGTTTTCATTGTTTAAGAAATCAAGTGATAGGTAGAAAAAACAAAAAAAAGTTGTAAGGAATAACAGTAGATTCCTCTGGGCTACATTCTGTGACAATTTCCCATTTTCATCTTCCACCTTACTAATTCTCTCTTCAGTGCTATCCATTCTTCGAATCAGTCCATCTATATATTTTTATTTCAAAAACCAGTATGCTGAATTCCAAGATAGTTGAATATTTTAAAAAGATTTATTATTCACTCATTTCTCATTGAGTATATACATTTTACCTATTTCTAAATTCTTGTTCTGGTTGATTTTTGACTGTTTTTTTTCAGGTTACCTAATTTTTTTCCATTTACTACCTTGATTTCAAGTTGTTAGCATCTGCAACCATTTGATGATTCATGTTTATGTTTTGGTATTCCCAGCTGGCCTGTCTTGTGCATATCTGCTTATTGCAATATGCAAATAAAATGATACAGATGCTGTCACACAGCCAAAAATCATACTTGGCTATGTAGGCTTTGGGGTTTTCTAGTCCTCAAGGATGTTGGGGATTTTCATTCCTCAGGTGTGTTTCCAGCCATTCTGGCAATTCCCTGCTTCCTCAACTCAAGTAAAATTGAGGGTAAGGAAGATACTTGCTTTTTTGTGTCATAAGAGCCTTCCTAACAAATTAATTACTTTAGATGAATCATAAAGCATCAGATTATTGCAGTCTGTGACATACAATTCTCCTTTACTCCAACACTATTTCTCATTGTCTTCACTGAAGACATAATATTTTGTTTGGTCTTTTGCAACAGAGTCTACCTGGATCTCTGCCAATGACTTTGTCCTAATCTAACTAATTGTTCCCTGGTTAACAGTGTTACCTAACAAAAACTAAATTTGATCTTATCTCTTCTCTGATGAAAATTTCCTATTGCATAAATGTCAGTGTCTTAATATCTTAACATGCAGCAGGTCCATACATGACTTTTTGCCGAAGTCCTGACTTGCCATCCTCTTTCCAGTCACACTCCCTACTATGCCTCCTAATCTGAAATCCCATGGTTTGTCCTTCCTGCAGTTATTCCCTCATTAGCATTCCCTTTACTTCTTTCATTGCTATTTATCTGATATACTCAGCCCTTTTCTCCCACATAGTGGGGGAAGCTTTCTCTTTTACCTAGCCATTGGAAGCCTGGGACAGCCCCTTCTTTAATTCCCCCAAACACAACTGGAATCTGCTTTGCTGAAGACTTGGTGTATTACTTAATTACATTACCCCTTATTTCTCCAAATACATTCCTGTATAAGCCCAGCAACATATTTGTTTTTTACTACCAGAAGAATTATTCATTTATTAGAGAAAATTAAGGAAAAACTATGATAAAGTTAATTAAAAACTAACTACAGAAACAATATCCAAAATGACTGTATAGTTGGGAACTTACATCTATGTGTTATTTCCCATGTAGACTCTCCTTAGTGATACTGCATTTTGACTTTTAACAAGCTTTCTACATAATTACTTTTATTACTGAAATTTGACAGCTACTGCTTGTAGCTTCCCAAGTTCTTGGGGTGTTAGCGGAAATACTTGGATAGAAATATTTCTAAAAAAAATGTGCTTGTTTTGAAGAGGTTTCATCATTTTAAAAGTATGTTTTTGTTCATGCCTCATAATTATAGCTATTATTCTTAGAAATGTTTATGACGAAGAACAAGTTAAGTCCCAGGTAACAATAATTGATAGGCTATTATTTTTCTTAGTATTTGGTCAGACAGCTAATATTCTTTAAAGAAGATATAGCATAAGAAATACTTGCATCTTAAACAGAGAAGTACATTTATAAACTGACATAATAGGATAGTTTTACTAGCACATTTTATTATACCTTAAACGTACGAGTGTATGGAATGTGGCTCAAAAGTAAAATATGCAATCATATATTATTTTGTACATGAATAAATACTCAAAACCAAATATGGTGGTCAGTGTGATCATTATATTTCCATGTTATATTCTTATGTTTCTAAAAATCTATGAATACAATTGCAAGTTGAATAAGAAATATCAGTCATGTCGTCAATCAAAAGAAGTGATACTTTTGATTTCATTCATCTCTTTAAATGAGGTCTATTTGAATAACAGGAATAGAGAAAGACACTCTATTACATTTTTTCTCAAAACTTTCCTCTGTTTTCATGTCCACTCTCCTAACCCAAGCATTTTGTGCTATTCATTTAAAGTATTGTGAAGAACTATTGATGGGTTCAGAAACTCCCTTTGTGCTTCATAATATGAACAGATTGTTCAGAATAGTCTTCTTCAAACTGTTTCCATTACAGCATAATCCCCAAATGTATAGAAAATAGCTCTTCGGCCCCATATTCAGTCATCTCCTTTAATAATTTCATTTACTTGAACTTGTTTTCTCCCTTCCATTTTTTTCCCCGTCACTCCAGGTAAGTCTATCCAATGCTCATCTCAAGACATATTATTTGAATTATTCTACCTCTGTGCTTTCTCATGTGTCATTCAACTCATCAGAAATGTCTTTCTTTTGGCTGTAGTTATGTGTCTAAGAGCTTCTTCCACACTGAGGAGATAAAAGGAAACTTTCAGCTTAATTCCATGTCATGCTGATCACTCTGTTACTGGCCAAGGGTCCATGTCTGATGCACCATAAGCCAAACTTGGGACACTAGTTTTTGCAAAAGGAAAAAGATTTATTGCAAGGCTGACCATCAAGGAGACAGGAGGCAAAGCTCAAATCCGTTTCCCTGAATTGAAACGCAGTGCAGAATTTATTCAGGAGGTTTATGCAGATTTAGTAGAGTTTAGGCATATTCAACAAATTTGCTGAAATAAATAGGAAATTAACAAGATTGGGGCAGGACTTTTTTCCTGCATCTGCATAGAATGTTGTAGAAATTTAACATGCAACTTTATACACCGCATGTCCTAACAATGGCACTAACCCTTGCCCAGTTGAAGACTTTATGTGGTAATAAGGAAAGGTGAATTGAGGACATCTGAAATGTTTCCAAGTCTCCCAGTGCATGTCTCCCAGTCCAACTTAGAATGGTTCTAGGTACAGTTTCAGCTGCTCACAGCTCCCTGAATTCCTACTGGCTCTAAAAATTAGCCTGACACATTTTGTTACTTTATTCTTTTGGTGTTCTCAACCTGGAGGTTCAGCTTGTAGTAACCCTGTGGGGTACAATTTCAATTCTATCACTGGGCAATTCTCTAGTTAGTAGGGTTTTCTTAACATATTCTTGATATACTTTGATGTTGTTTATCTTTAATTCAACTTTAAGCTCACAAATTTGCATAATTATCACTTAGTGATTCCAAAACATGGGTAGCATTAGAATTACCTCAGAAGCACTTTAAAAATACAGTTTCCAAGACACCCCACCCTAACCCAGATCCTCCAAAATGAAATATCTAGCTTTTACACTATATAGTCTATAATTTTAAACCACTTAGTTGAGATATGGTTGACATACAAAATGCCATACATCTTTAATGTATACAACTTGATGAATTTGTGGATAAGTATACACCAACCTTCTTGTTGAACAGAAGGAACCAGCAGAATATACTGCCTACAAAATTTAAGCAAGAGCACTAAAATGGATCAGAAGGGTCAAAGAAATATTTAGCTACTTAGCAATTATTTTTTTAATTTTTGAAGTATTTTGGAGTTTAAGAAAAGTGTTTTATTTTATAATGAGAGAAAGACATCAAAAGGCTAAATCTGAGGACTTGAATGCATGAAACATAAAAATGGTGACCTATAACGGAATTGAATTTTGTAGACCCACAAAGAATATCCCAATAAGAAAGCAGCAATTAATTAGTCATTAGGTCCATAAAGGTTTAAGTGTCAGACTCTTCATACAAGGCTTTTTCCTTTGAATTGACACTACACATTTCATTTCTTATTTGCTAATTGCTTGCCCATATTCTTTCCTCAGCAACCCACTGAGGCCTCTTCCTCAACAAAAGTACAATGTTATAACTCTTAATTAGCAATTAATGTTAATTTTGGAGCATAACTTCTGTTCTATATCCTTCCCACCTTCCCTGCTTCACTTTCCTTAAAATATGGTTCCTCAGGGAGTATTTGCAATTTTTAATTTTAAGGAAATAAGAAAGTTCTGGAAAGAATTTTCACCACTTTGCACACTTTGACTGTCATTACTTTGCATAACATTCAGCGTTAGGCAATGTTTCTTCTCAGAGGCTAAGGGCGTAGGGGAAATCTGCCAGGAACTTACTGAGTCAGGTAACAGATGAGAACTTGTCCTTCCCTCTGCAGAACACATTCTTGATGAGAATTCTACCCACAACCCCTGCAGGCAGTTCCACCCAGTAGACGGGAAGCAATACTCTCACCTGCCTTCTCCCTTCAGACCTCTCTTTGTGTGAAGATCACAGGAGTCTGTACCTGCGGTGGGGATCTGTCAGTGTAGGCAAGTTCACAGTGTTCTCTGAATTACTGGTACTGAAAGTAACAAAGTGTCTGCAAACTTGTTTTGATTTTGGCATCTAAGCTGTCACAGCAAGTTATAAACATTTCCAGAATCTTTTTGCCAGCAGAGGCAGTCTTTCAGGCAGAGTGCTGTGGGAACGGATGCACCCCCTTGGGAAGGGTTACAGTAAAGCAATCCCTTTCCATGCAAGTTGTACTTTTGTGGTGGCCCAAAGGAAACTATATTTACTCATCCTGTCTTTTCAATATTAGTAAATTAAGAATTGGGTTTGTGTATAGAATTGTCCTTCCTTTCTTTGCAAGGCAGTTAAAGAGAAGGGCAAAGGCCGGGGAGCCTGGCAGCCAGTGTTTGATCCTGGTTTTGACTTAACAGATGGGTGGCCTTGGACGGGTTACTTCAATTCCCTGTGCTTCTCTTTCTTTGTCTGTAAATGGGAATAAAAATAAAAACAATACATTATAAGCTTGTTGTGGGGATTAAATAAATGTATTCAAATATATTTAAAGTGATTATATTTAAATATATTTAAAGTGATCATGGTATATTTAAAGTGACCATAATCTATTTAAATATATTTAAAGTGATAAAATAAATATATTTAAATAAATTTAAATATTTAAAAAGTGATCAAGATGGTGTCTGACACAGAGAAAACAATCACCAAGTCCCTATTGAGACTGAGCATTACGTGCACAGAAGCACCCCCCGCCCCGCGAAGTTCCAGTCATGAAGATTCCTGTGAGCAATGATTCAAGCCAGCCGAGCACATGCAGAGGCCTCTCTCCATGATGATTTCCCAGATTTCATAATCTAGAGAGAACTTTGAAAAGGAGATATCACAAGGTCTATATAAAGATAAGATAGGAAAAATGAAGCAAGAAATTGGGGGAAAAAAAGAAGGCTAAGAAAATATCAGCTGTAAATAACAGACTGTTTAACTAATAGAGATTTAAATATAAATATATCAAACATTTATTACCTCCTTTGGTGCAAATTTTGAGGAAGGAGGTACCAGCATTGGTTCAGTGGCTCACCAATGCCATTAAGGAGTTTACTCCATTTTTTTTTCTGCTCTACTTCTTGGTGTAGCAATACTGTCTGGCTTTTTGGTCACAGTTTGGCTCCTCAAGTACCAAAGGTTATTTCTTCTCAAAAAAAATCTCAGTTTGAAAGAAAGGAGACAGCAGAAAAATAATTTTCTTCTGAATCAATCTCTCTCTCTCTTTCTACCAAGCAGCAAAATCATTCCAGTTGCTGTACCTGGAGACACTCCTCTATCGGTCATTAGTCAGATTGGGTTCATATTTCTCAATGCTAGACCCAAGCAGTGATCTGTGGTGTGTCCTTTAGATTATCCCCTCTGTGGCTCACGTCCTCATTACCCCAGCTGCTAGAACGTTTCGTGGCTGTTGGCTCTTGGATGAATTCAGCCCTGAGAATTTCCTCTGTATCAGAGAGACTGGTAAGTCCCTCCTCCTCCTTAGGGGCAGCTCCATGTCCAGGTATGTGTGCTGGGAGGTATACAGACCTGGCTCCCTTGCCTTAAGGTAGGAGAATTCAAAAACACCATCGCAACACCAAAGCTCCATGTGAACTAAACTTTTACTAGGACCCATAACAATTCCATTCTGCTGCCTGGACAACGCTGATTCCTTTATCCTCCACTTGTGTTGACTTTGAAAGTCTTCCCCAGTCAGCCCCCCTGCAGACAAATCTCTGTCTCAGGGTCTGTGTTCTAGGGAAACTGACCTCTAGACACTAGACACTGTCAGAGGAGACTGTGATAATGTACGTGGCTTAAAAAAATGATGGTGCCCCTGAAAACACCCTGAAGCCAGAGCAAAACATGAGATCTCTAAATCTAGAAATAAGTGAGAAAGCTCTTGAGTGAGCAACTACAAACACAGACGGATGCATTTTTCCAACATATTTTATTTTGAACATTGCATTGTATCAGAGGGATGGGGAACAGAAAGTTGTGAGCAAGATAAAATGTCGAAATATTATTCTTTGGTACAGTAAAGAGACAGGGAGAGCTCTCAAAGACCAGTGACCAGCAACAATGTAGCATTCTCTAAAGAAAAATTCGGAGATGGTCTGAGTGCTTCTCAAACTTTGATGTGTACCATGTCCTCTGAGGATCTTGTTACCATGTGGATTCTGATTCAGTATGTTTGGTAAGACCCGACATTCAGCTCTTCCAAGAGGCTCCCAGCTATGCCAGTGCAGTTATTCTGACAACGCTCAGAGTAGCGAGGTTCTCAAACAAGATTTCAACTTCCCATTCAACGCTCCTAAACTGGAGTGTCCTTTATGCCCCATTTTCTGTTAAAATTAGGACCAGGGAAAAGACCTTAGTTTTCTGTCCAAAATAAACTGATGAGAAGTTCCAGTGAAAAGATAAGTAACAGAGTAGCATTGTTCATCTATAGTCTTTTATTCTCTAGAAGATCTTTTTATCTCAGTTCTCTGTTACCTGCCATACTTACTCTGACACAGAGACATCTTGCAAATGGAAACATTAAGTCCCAAGCTTTCCTGTGTCTTGAAGTACAAGTAGCTGACATTGCCAAGCCCTCCTTGCCTGATTATAATTTGAGGAACAGTGTTATTATGTGAGCAGATTAACTGAATACATATAAAGTAAAATGTAAACTGAGAATTGATTATTTATTTAGGCAAAAAAAAAACAACTAGAAGTCTTCCACAAAGAGACATTACTTACCATAATGTAAATTTCCTTCATTTTTCTTGAAATGTACTAGGAAAGTCACATTTTCCTCAAGTGAAATCTCTGAATGTCTACACAGCCTGAGATGTTTTTAAAAAATATGAGTATTGATATTTTATCTACACATGTGATATGCCACATTTTGGTAAAACAGGAGAATTGAAAAGGTATAAAGGAATTCTTAACACAGTGAAATAAACTTTTATATCACCAGACATGGACTGACATCAGCAGTTAATTGATGATGAATCAGTTAATAAACATTTCCTAAGGGCACAGGTGCAAATTAAGGCACTATTGGCAATATACACTGGACAGGGAAACTATAAAAAGTCAGTCTAACCATCTTCTATTAAAGCAATGTATTTTTAATTTTTGAATACTGGTGGAGTCTAGGACACTCTGTTTCTATTTTCTTAAGTCCACAACTGGAGAATTTATCAATACCTTTTTCTTATCTGTAGCAGTATCTTAGCTAAGCCTGTATTAAAGCCAGTAAAGAAATTGTTTTCATTTCCATCCCTATTTTCTCCAGTTTCTTCTTGCCTCTGTCTTCTTAATATTAAATCATTGCTATAATAGTAGTGTTAAGCAAAGGGTAAACACAGAATATTGCTTTTCAGTAATAAGTGATAAGCTCAGAACAATAAAATAGTTTTTAAAACTATAAAATGCCTTTGGATTACCCCCTTGATTGTGGACATATACTCAATAAATTGATCAGTTAATCTGTGATTTTCTAAGTACTTTTCTCCGATTCCTTTGATGATCTTTTACTGAGAAGTCTGTGTGTCTTATGTGTTTCTTTTATTTCCTTGAGCTCAAATGAATTCCTTTTTAACTTGTCACTTTTTTTCCCCACATCCTCACTGACCCTGCCTTTCTCTCTCTTTTTGGCTGTTGGAGGATTCCATACTCTGTATCCCATAATATCTAAAAACTTGCACTGGAATTGACAACAATAAAGCAAATTATTAGAGTTGTTATCAAAGAAAGCCCTGAGTTTTCTAGGATGAATACTATGAACAATGTACTGAAGAAAAAGAAAATCACACACTCAGATTCAAAATTACAGCATTTAATGGGATACTAAGGAAATAAAATCTGATAAGAAGTCATAGCAGATTGCAGACTATTCAGGATTTGAGGTGGTTCATAGTTTTCTTCCAGGTGTGATACATAAGAATGAGTTTGTTCAAAGTAAATAGCTTTCCACCTGGGATTTAAAAACATAGTTTAAACAATAAATAAATGTATGTATGTATATATAAGTAAGTATATAGATAGAGCTAAACAAACATACATATACATACCACACAAGTACATATCAATTTGTATAAATATGTGTACATACAGATTTAATTACCTATCATTCATAAAACAAAGATGAAATTTTTAAAAAATGGAAGTTATAAAGCCACATATACATAGCCATAAATTCTTTGACAGTATTTTAAAGAAATAAATAAAATCTTAATGACTATCAGAATTCTTATCCAGTGCACACAGCTAGTCAAACCTTGAGAACAACCAGAGACTTGTCTTTGCTTCATCCACTGCTTTCTCTTTAGGTTTTCATTTTCTTACCAGATGTGTTTTCAATGTATGTAATTTTGTTACCTTTTCCAGTGCTTTGCTTTCTTTCACTGGGAAACTGGAACACTGTTAATGTCGTAAGAAACAAGGGCATATTCATCTGGAAAGTAAAGCGACAGTTGATCCTTCTTAAATCTCCAACTTTCTACATAAACGGATTATGTCAGGGAACAGAGATACATTAGGTCTGACGTTTCCAATAATTTTGCAAAAGTCAATCACTTCTCCATTTTCTAAATCCAGAAATATTCTATTAAAGTTTAAGACACTAGATGAAATGCCTTCAGTTAGCAAATGACAGAACCAGGATTCAACGACTTCTTGACAAACTTTGTATGACACTCAACAAAAAACTAATAGCACTAACCTTCCTGGGAACATTTTAATGGTTTTTACAACATCTTAGTAGTTGTTCTGGTACCTAATCTATCAAGATTTTCCTATAATATTTCAGAATATTGTCCATTCCCCTTCTCAAATCAAAGTCCATGGAGGTAGCATGAAATGTAAGACTTGGTGTTAACAACACCAAGAAGACCTGCAAGCTTAGCAGAGTTTGGATTTCAAGTTAAAGGGGAACTTTTTGACATTGTATCAAAAGAATTTTAGGTCTTGAAAAATTCTGGGAACTGGAAAAGGGCCCAGTCAGAAAATATACCATGGATTTATATATATATATTATAGTCAATATATGTAAATGAATATATAAAGTAAAACCAGGTATTATGCAGTCTCTGAAGACTGAGGATAATTTTGGTAAACTTAGTAGCTCAGGGAGTCTTGGATGCTGTTGCTTGCTTACCTTTTTCATAATAATCATAGACCATGACTGGGGCTGGCTGAATGTTGGACACAAGGTTGGTTTGTTCAACAGAGAAAGTGAATCTGTTTGCTGTGCCAAAAACCTGTAAAGACAGAAATTATAAATAGACCAGAGCATGTCTGCAAAAAGAAAAACCACTAGGCGAATTACTTCCAGAAGTTCATGATTTACCCAATTAAATAGATTTAGGGTATTCATTTCTTACATAATGACAAAATGATGAGTTAGGTAAACATTAAACATCAAATTGTATACAATTTTAAGTTCCATTGCATATACTGAGGTGCAAGGAATCTAGCTGAAAGCATTGGGGTAATGTAGGCATTTATGTGAATTGTAGTGATGTAGACCTAGAAACTCATGCCAGTCTTCACTGAAGTTCAAGTCAAACTATAAAAGAACTATACATCTACTCGGTGACCAGACTATGCTAGATGCTGTGAGGACTAAACAAGGAAGCAGTATTTCTAAATTTGACAGTCATCTAGTAAGGTAATCAAGGCATATATATAAGATAATTGAAATAACAGGGAGAAGATAGATTATAAGTAGGACGGAAGAATACTCATCATCTTTGTGCCCCATATTTTTTGAAAAACCCTATCATGTAAATATTCAAAGCATCCAATTACCCTCAGAAGAAAAAAAAAGAAAGTCCTTAGAAAAATTGCTCCACTTACGTTTTCCAAGTAGAAAACAACATGGCCACTCCTGACTTCTGTCTTCATCACTTGGCCATTGTTTTCAAGCTTTGAACGAATTGGCAGGGAGGGATGATGGGGGATAGACGTTAAAGAGTAGCCTGCCAGGATGGAAAGCTTTATGCTTTTTGTTTAACCAATTGTGAGGAGTCTATTTTATGGAATGTCCCCTTGTGCCATGATATTTTTATACACACAAATAGGAGCTAAATAAATAAATTATGAATTGTAGGAAATAATGTCTACTAATTGCTACAAATTAAGAACACCATCCCTCCAGTCAGTATTAAAGCAAAAGTAAAAATGTGAACTCTGAATAAGTTTGTTTAAGGGAAGAACCCCATGGTTTGGTTTTGCTAACAAATCATTTCATCTATACGCTATTGATTTTTCTGTGCTTCAAGATTAGGCTTATTATTTACCTCCTCAATGGATGCCATGACTGGAGTAAATCCTGATAGCATTTTTACATCAACAAGGACCATATTCGAGTTATTGCGAATTCCAGTATATCTGAAATTTAAAAACAAAACACTAGTTTAGACATCAGTTTAGAAATCTTCTGGCCATGGTGGTGGGTACATAGATGCCAATTGGCTATAAGTCTGGAGAAAATGCAAAAACTGAAGAGGAAACATCTGAAGAGAGTCATTCTCAAACATCTGAAAATAGGCACAACTAGAGCAATAATGGATGGGATGGTGCAAAGCAGCATAAGCTGGAGTAAAGAATGAATTATCTGGACCTAGAATCTCCCCAAATTCTGCTTTTAGGCTCACCTGAGGCCTCAAAGTCAGAACTTATAAACAAGGCTTACACATTTATATTACATATACTTACATTAGCCTTAGATTTGCACAACACTTAAGGAGATCTTTGTTTTGAAAGCAAGATATTGGCAGAATCATATAATAGGCATGTCTCCAAGGGATCTTCTAGGTTATGTCCTTGACTCTGGATGGGATTTTTTGGACAATGAAGTTAAGGGTTCCACAATGTTATTTAGTTCTTAGCTCTGGTGTCCAAGAGGTTTTCATTTGGAAATCTTAAGAAAAATCTCTCAACGATGTTCTAGTCAGTGTTTCTCCACATGTTAACCAGGGCCAAAACTCTTTGGCATCTATAAATTATATATTTTAATTCAGGAGAATTATTTTGTCTTTCCACTCTGAAAAATTAAAAATCTAAACTTTTTCTCAGTATAGTTATAAATTAAGTGATGTAGGTTTTCTTCTCTACTCCCATTTGTGTTTGTCTTTAGGAGGAAAAACAGGATCTCCATTGTCCAAATCTGACAGTGCTTTCACATAAAACAATGGAAGCATCACTGGAATCTCAGTGTGGCAGAGGCTTTCAAGTTATACTTGCATAATTCTAGCTCTAATTTAGTTTAAGATGTACTAAATTGTGGTGTGTGAACACAGATAGATATAAAGTGACTATGCTATCGAAACATCACCACCAATGTATGAGCTCATCATGGTCACCATCATTAATATTTTGTTATTTTGCTGCTGTTTAAAATAATTCTTCTCTGATTTGTTATGCTGTCTCTAACCTGGGAGTTAGTATCAAAATAGAAGACTTACGTGAGGGTTATTGTCAGGTCAAAATTACTCTGGAATGTAACTGAGGAGTTTTTCTTTACCATTTCCAAGGAAAGGGAAAATCCAGATGCCTTCTTAGGTAGTATCACATTGTACTTTAGGGTAGCCTGGAAAGGATAGCAAATTATATGAAAATCCACCCATTTATCCTGTAGTAAAAATGGAATGACTTAATGTTTCTCTATGTCAGGAGCAATGCACTTTATTTTATGTCTTCAGCATCAGGAAATAAGGTAACTTTTTTAGTTTTCAGAAGACACAGAATCTTTAACAACAAAATTTAATGAAAATACCAGAAAACGTTCTAACAGTGACATTCCTCAAGAAACTTCTCAGTTGCCCAGATAAACTTAAGCATAAGTACCTCATCATGAAATAACTTGCATTTTCAGCTATTGATCAGAAGATATCAATGAGAGAAAGAATAGAGACAAATACAGAAATAGGCAACATGGTGAAATAACAGTCTATCTGTAACTGAACAGATTGACTCTTTTACTAACAAACATTCATCTCTCTCTCAGGTAGATTTCTATTACCTGGATAAAGGTACAACCTTGTCCTTCCACGTTTACTGTGTATTGTCCACGTGCTTTTGTTAATTCTGAACGTTGGACCAATAAGCGGTTGTGACTGTTAACCTGGAAAATCTCATTGGATTCTTCACTGCTGAAGATGACAGTATTTTGATCATTAGAGAAAGTTAACTTCATGTAGTGGGTTATGGCAAGAAGACAAACTGCAGTGTCCTGCAGGAACAGTAAAGCAACCCACAAACTCTGTTATGGCGCAATATCAGCCGTCATTGGTCCATGAACTTTACATCAATCCATAAGCATATTCCCCAGGAAGTTCAACCAAACATGAAGAAGCAATACCCTACACAATAGCAAAATGTCTTTGCTTGCACAAGTTGTTGCCATTTAATTTTTTTCAATAAATATTAGATTTTTAGCTTTCCAAAGGATTTCATAAAGTATAATCTCTGCTGTTGAAAATAGTGCCAAATATTTCTGAAAAATAATTATTATTATCATTTGGTGGCCTTGGATAAGGCTCTGCCCACCTGTATTCAAAGAAGGGAAGGATGCTGGAAGATTCACTAACATGGTTTTACTCAGAAACTAAGACTAAAACGAAAATGAGGAGGGAAGTAAAGATTCTTCTCATGGGAATGAATTTCTTTGCACTTAAAAATTTGTTTCCTTTTAAGGAAAAACATAAATCATTGTTTTCCATACTCATTCCTTCTGTTTCTCATTCCTTTCATTTGCTTTTCCCAATGTGAAGACCATAAAAATAGGGAGAAATCTTTCTTCTTGGCTGATGTGCAGTTTGACCATAGTCATCAGATTTCTAACCATCAAACTCTGGTGCTTATGACAGTATCTGTTTTAGATTTACATTCTACTTTTACAAGAGATACAAATTGGGCACAAATTCCTTGAAAAGGGGTCTTCTTTTATTCATTTATGTAGAGAGAATTCTTGGTAGTGTGTGAATAACTGCCCAATAAATAATTAGTGACTACATAAAGTAGGGTTTATGATACCAAAAATTCTTCATCTGAGAAGGCATTTTATATGATTACTTTTGCTATCTGTGTTATTGTAGCATAGCATCATTTGCGTTAAATATATTGTTATTAATATCAGGCCCATATCAGTCACCTGAGTGGAAGAGAAGCCCCCATGGGAATTCATCTGTTGGGCAAGCCACTGCACAATCTTACTAGCATAGGTGAGGTCAGGAGTTTTCTTGGAAATGACAGCCAACAGCACATAGCACGTCTTCTCAGTTTCTGCAGAAGGTGCCCGGGGACTAAAGGAAGGGAATGTTTCAGTCTTGGGTTTCTTTGGTCTTTCCCAATATATCACATTATCTGAGAAAAAGGAAGAATTTTCAGATGGTCCCTATAAAAAGCATTGATTGCACATGAGAAGAATACAAATTTCATTTTGGGTTTCTATTATGGGCTGAACTGTGTCCTTTCAAAATTCATACATTTAAGCCCAACTCCCCAATACCTCAGAATGTGACACTATTTAGATAGGGCCTTTAAAGAAGTGATTAGATAAAATGAGGTCATTCAGGTGAGCCAAAATCCAATATGACTGGTGCCCTTATACGAAGGGGATATTAGAACACAGACAACACACAAACTTGGGGTGAACATGTGAGGACACAGAGAAATGGTGGCCACCACCAGTGAGGGAGAGAGACTTCTGGAGAAGCTGACCTGCTGACACCTTGGTCGTGGACTTTTCTAGCTTACAAAACTGTGAGGAAATAAGTTTCTGTTGCTTAAGCCTCTGAGTTTGTGATATTTTGTTATGGTAACCCTAGCAAATGAATAGACTCAAATAGCAATTTCCTGAGATCAAAACTTGTATGTGATTATGTTTCACAACGAGTTCTTTTTGTCAAGGGCACCACCACCAGGCTCGACTTCCTTTACTTCATTAATTTGAAAAGAAACTAGCAGAAAAGATAAAGAGAGAAATAGAAAATGTATAATGTTTTTTAAAGATAAAGGGGCACTGGGAAATCCCTAAGGAAGCAGAAATATGCGAGTAAAGAGAGGCCTCTTATATGATCCCTAAGTAGGTGCCCTCACTGTATTCTCAAGGTCATCTCCATTAACAACAGGGATAATAGTACTTGCTTGTTTTTGTAGCAGATTGATCCAGGATCTGGAGTAAGGCCTCTACTTGCTCCTCTTTTCCAGCTAATGCAAAAGCATAAGCTAGAATTGCGTGATTATAGCCATTAGTGACACCATTTTCCAATGCCTCCTCTAGGCAAAAGAGCCCATTTCGTACAGCAGGAAACTAGTGATGAAGAATAATGTATTTTAAAATAGCACCTAAATACCTTATAAGCTTACTGAATATTTAAACTAATCATTCTTTAAGATGCATATATATCCTTGAAGTATATTTTATATACAAACCTATTCATATATACACATATACTTTATAAATCATTGAAATTCACTTTTAGTGGCAATGTTACTACCTGAGAAATAAAAATTTAAGTATTATGGGAAATGGAAGTTTTATTCTGATCAGTAATATTTTAATTAATAATGTAAATTTCTTATATTGGCAAAGCACACAAATTTTAGACCTAAGATGTTTTATTCTAATGCCTAAAATAGAGGCTTATATTTCTAAAGATGATTGTTAAGATATTCTAATGACCCTGAAAATTCCTAGCATCCTAGTTAAGGTATTGATTTTGCAATAAGAAAAATCTAAAATTTGGATTGGGAGGTAGCTGAGATGAACCACACTTAAGCTGACAATGTTTACATAGTGAATTGGTTAGAAAAACAGAATACTAGGTTATGGCTATACTTAGAACAGAGTTTCTTAATACAAAATTAATGACTGAACTTCAGGAGATATATAAATACTGGTCATAGTATGGAAAACTTGTGTGTGTGTGCATATGCATATCTGTCTAAGAAAAAACTCAATTGTGTTCATCAAAGGTTACTGTGAATTGAAAAAGCTTTGAGTGGAATCAATTTGAAGAGTGGTAATGAGTTAATGTTCTCTTGATGTTTCTTTCAGTCTAAGAATTTCAAATCACTCTGAATCGACAGTTTATTTAAAGTGCCTTCAGCTAACTGATAGATAATGAGAATTAACTAAAAGATAATAGGAATCCATACAGTGAAATTGAGGCCAGCTTCAAGGAATGCTCCAACAATATATGCAGTAAATAAAATGTCCTCTTCATTTCCACCCTAAACACAAAGGAACAACGAGTCACACAGGATTTTAGAGCACAAAAGAACAGCTATTCTAAAATGAAGCTGGTATGAAAAAAACACTGAAATATCATTATTCATATAGTATCGATATCAAATCTCATTATTAATAAAAAACACCTCAAAATGTATAGTTTTAAAATTATATGGTTAATAACCATGCTATCTGAGCAAGAATCCATCAAGATCCAATATAGTAATAAAGTGAAACATAATTAATCTCAAGTATATTTAATGACATATATAATCATATTTATGTGGCCTGGTATTAAGCATGAATTCCAAGCAATTCATATGACTTTATTTTTACTCTGTTTGGTATTAATTTGGGAAAACAAAGAGAATTTCTGATGGGGTGAAGCGGAAAGTTGCTTGAAGTTTCCTGAACATCCTCTAAAGAATATCCTAGCTGAATAACAAGAGTAAGGCCTCCTAGATTCTTATAATGTAAAAGTAGAAAGACATTTATAAGTTCTGTGGTTTGCAAACTGTGCCTAAAAATCCCATGGGGAACTTTAGCATTTAATAAACCAGTACCCACACAAGAGATTCTGATTCAAAAAGGCAGGAATAAGATACAGAGGAATGAATTTTAATGGATCTTCTAGCGATACCCATGCAAATAGCTCTCAGATGACATTTGGGGCCCATTGATATACTATAAACCTCTCATTTTATCTATGCTATGTAACAGAAAGGCAACCTCTCTCTTCTTCAGAAAAAGAATATTTGTGAGGAGCTCAGTTTTCAAGGTGCAAAAACTAGGTTATTGAGTGTAGACACTCAAATAAGATGTGGGGCGCCAGAACATACTGAAATTATAAGCGTTGTATCACTATTCCTCTGCAATGTAGGTTTTTATTTTTCCCTTGCGTCTCACTCCCTCTCAACTCAAAACACATGCACACACACACTTAATTATGTAAAAAGGACTGGGTAATATCAGACAAACTGAGGTAATGATCAGTAATGAACCCAAGAAGAACAAAGTTGTGGGTAACATGGAAAATTCTCATTTTTCTACATAGGAACAAGAGCTCTTCTCCATCAGCATTCTTCTGTTGTACAGAATGGGTTCAGAACAATTTAAAGACATTTTCCCACACTACATAATAGTAAAGCAACATTCACATTGAAATACTATACAAAGTTGTTAGCCATCCACATTTTGAAGTGATTTGCTTTACATTCCAAGACCCAAGAATGAGAGTGTTGATTAAGAAGGATACAGAGAGAAAGCAGGGGATTATTTCAGGGGATATCAGGGGATGCTAAAATATTGTGATCAGGGATTGTGTTTTCAGAGGGAAACATGCAGGTCACAGGAATAAAGGACACAGAGGATGGGCTGAAGGGGGCAGCTATCTGCAAAGAAAGGAAATCAGAAGGAGAGGAGAATGCCTGGTGATCGGCCTCAATAGTCAGAGAAAGGAAAGGTGGATACTGCCAAGGTTATGCTTCATCCCATCTGTGTTCTGAGTTAGGGCAAGCTGGACCTTCCTGCTCTAACTTGGGAGGGTAGTGGAAAAGTGCTTCGTTGAAATGATGTAAATTGCTAGATACTCTCCCTGAACTTTCTTGCCTTCCATAACCAGGAATGAATGACTTCATCAGGGCCCCCCTCCCTTAACATATTCTCTAGTTCCAAATTTATGAATGTTTCCTCTCTGGGTTCCTTTTCTCTCCCCCTTCTTCTCTTTCCACTTTATCTACCAAAGGAGACTGGTCCTATGGAAGGACCAAAGGCAGTAAGGCAAACAATAGACTGATAAGGACTTAAATCTAGGCTGTGGTTGACATGCATGCCGCAGGAATGGTGCCCTTGACCAATATACCACAGGCCTATGACTACAGCAGGTGCAGAAAGGAGTAATATTCACACGAAAAACACTCATGCTCCAGATTAGTTACGCCACGGGTAGGGAAAGGAAGGCAATGCAAAGGACCAAGGAAAGCCTGTTTGGTTAATCTCTCACCTCCCAGGCATTGTTGAAAAGTTTGTCATCACTTTTAAAGCAGCCGTTTATTTTCTGTTTGCTTGAAAGCCAGATCAAAGTCTGCTTTTGAACTTGTTCATCAGTGAAAACATATTTCTTCATTCCCTCAAATGTCTTAAAAGTAAGAGCACTGAGCCTGTAGTGCAAATCACCAGTTAGACAAGAGTTAGGTAAGAAAGAAACGAGGATGCTGTTTACTCAGCAGGTTCATCCCCATTGCTCCCTCTGGGAATGGAGGCATCTAATCGGCTATTTGGACTGCAATGGGTCTGTTGATGGTGGCTCTTTCTTTTGGGTCAGTAAAATGTTATGAGTAGTAATATGTGAAAATAAAAGTGGGTAACTTCCAGCATATTTACACACACATTTCTTGCTGTATGTTCATTAGATTATCCATAGTGAAGACAGAATGAGCATAATTAGGTGCTTTGGGGCCTTCTGGTTTTACTTTCCTGAATCTGGAAGGGTCTCTGGGAAGTGTACAGTAAGAAATACCATTTTCCATGGAATTAACAAGCTGTGGAAGGATAAGGGGTGCCATTAAATGACCAGACTCCTAAGCAAATTGCCATGAGACTGTTAGGTATATTGTGGCATTAGAACTGGAATAATTTATACTTTAATTTTATCTGATCTACCTCTGTAAATCCACTTTGAAAGCCATGTTGTTTTCAAATCCCCACCCAACTCAACTCCCTCTCTGCCCTCCCAGCCCCTCTTCAGATCATGCCTATATCATTTAAAATAAAAATTCATCTCTCACCATAGGCTTCCTTTCTGATTCCTCTGCCAAAACACACTATATGAACCATCAGAGTTTTTGAAAGACAACTGCTTTTGATAACCTAAAATACAATATTACAGGACATTATTTTTTTAATCTAACAAAGAAGAAAAAGGATGGTGCAGTGCCAAGTCCTGGGTTTTGGTGTTAGACAGACATAAATTACTGGGATGGATCATTTCAGCTTTAATTTCTGAAACCCAGGTTCTCTACACATAGTGAAAAAAAATAACTGCTACCTTATAGAGTTTTAATGACAAATAGGATTACATGTGACTATGCCTAGCTCAGGTGGCACTTCCTAATTATTTAGTCCCTTTTCCTTAAGGTTATTTCGCTCCAATCTTATCTTTCTGAAAAGAAAACCCTCAGGAATTCTACCCTAGGCCTTTTCTTGATATCACATTTTATAAGGTTTATATGTCCTTTTCCTACATACAAATCCAGTATTTCATTACAGTGGAATGCAACTGAGCAAACAAATACAGAAGTTGAAAAATGAAAGTAGTTTGGCAAAATATTACATGTTAAAAAATCTGAGTTCATAATTTGAAATGTTACCATCCTAAATTGTAAAGCTCAATGTCCACACAGATACTGAAGTCCACAAAAAAAAAAAATTGCTAAAATTCAGAGTACTTCTGTAGATCCACTTTTTTCTCCATGAAACTGCAACATGTTAACAGCTTTATGACATGTTGGTACGAGTGACAATTGGTTTCATTTATTATGGGCTGAACATACTTGATCATCTCACCATTTGATAAGAAGGAGAAAGCCTTGGATTTAGTTTCTTCTGTCAATTGTTGAGTAGATTGCAGATAGTCAAGGACATAGGTATCTGATGCTAGTAGGGCAATATTTTGCTCTCCACATCCATAGGGCATTTGGAGAAGATTCTCTAGATTCTGCATTGCAAGTCCTAGAATATCCCCTAAAAAGATGAAAAGCAGAAAGTTACTATTACTTATAACTAGCATTTCGGCTTTAATTAAAGGTGAAACTAAGGAAAGCTTTCATGAAGTAATTCTAAAGAAGAGATAAGCATGAAGCATGAAGTTAGTGGGGTTGCTGGTATGAATAGTATTTCTGAAAATCTCATTACCAGAGTGCAGGGTAGGGTGGGTGGTTAGGAAAGTGTGTCTGTTTGCTTGTTTGCTTACTGGTTGATTCTTGAAAAATTGACCTTATGAACTATAAACTGTAATCCATCCCTCCCCAAAAATGTTAATGTCAGTGATAGACAAAGAAGTTGCCTTTTGTAAAACAGATTTCTCCTATTACTGAGTAAATTCCCAGCATCTTTAAAGTTTATTCTGATTCTCCAAGGGGGTATTTAATGTTTCAGATTAATTGCTATAGTAGAACCCTTTGTTTCCTAAACACCAGTTATCATCCAGCAGAACAAGTGTTTCCTAAGTGCACAGATTTGAAAATGGTACCGTAATCCCTTCAGATCCCATAAGAAAGCAAGCATAAGAGGATAATCCTCAATAATAACTCCCTCCAATTGATAGTTTAGGAAAATCTCTTCAACCTGTTATTTGAAGAATTTTTTTTTTGAGACCACCTCAATCAAGATCTTCAAGTCATTGTGAAACACAAAATTTAACCAACTTACCCACAACAGTGAAAAAGGCCCTGGCTGATCCATTTACTACATTGTCTGGCAAATCCAAAACTACCTGCTTGGAGGCATTGGTACCTGTAAAGAAAATATTAATAAAATAAATAATGTGATGGTTTCTTTTTATAAACGATGGCATGAGTTTTATAGGACAAACATATGAGGAAATATACTCCATTATTTATTTTTATCTTACAAGTTGCTTGTTAGAAGAGATGAAATTGAGAATTTAGTCTAGTCTAGAATAACAATATATTCAGGAAATGGTATGCAAATCTGTGGGTTACATAATGGCCTCCCATTCTCCATTAGTTTACTATCTAACCCACTTAAACATGAAGAAAATGTAAAAAAATCTCCTATGACATATAAAACAACACCCACAAAACATAAAGCTTGGAGACTTCTAATAAGTATTAAAATCAGATCATCAACCAGATGAAAACAATACTGGTGATGGTCATAAAGGAAATTGAGGGGTAGTGATTTATTTATGGGTTGCTTTGCTCCAAGAGTATGAAAACAAAGGTTATATTATGTGCTAGGTGGGCATAATCCTGATTTCCCACTGTCCACATTGTACTACAATCATATGGTAAGAGGAGCTAAAAGTACACAGGTGGGAAAAAAAATTCCAAAGTAGACCAATGTCAGAGGTGAACTAAAAGGAAAAAAAATCTCATAGAGAATACCTTTTTTTTTTGCTAAAATTACACAGTGAACTTAGGGCATGAAATAAAATAATTCTCCATTAGATGTTTAGAATGAAATCACTGAGGTGCTCTGCATTGCAAGTGGACAAACATGGAAGGAGAGGAAATACATTGACCCTGTTGATAAATTTTCAAGGACTATCTTGATCACCTAAAACATCTTTTTACCTTTTGTGCAGATAAGGAAACTCTGAGTCACTTCTTTTCCAACACCTTCAGGCTGTCAGAAAGTAAACAAAAACAAGCACAAAATAATGAATCTGGGTCATCTTTCGATGAAAGAAAAGCAGTCAGGCATCAGCTGACATGGGCATGACTGGCACGTGTGTCCCTGGGAGAAGGTCCACTCATTGTCCCCTTCTGTTTAAATCTAGAAGTTACTATATGTCACCAACAACCATTTTAGGCCCTGTGTTCTCATGGTTTGGACAGAGATAACTTTGACATCACTGTGGGACTCTCTCAAGTCCTCTGATCCTGTTAGCATCTCCAGTGGACAAATTATAAAGAGTTCTGCAGAACAAGAACATGCCAAGAGGCAAGGTGAGGATTTTCCACTGACAGGTGTTGGTTCTGCCTGAGGAAGATGGAACTACACAGCAGTACAGGACAAGTAGATGTGCTTCAGATTTGAGAGTCAGTTAAGAAAGGGGAAGGAAGAAGAATTTGTGTACAAGAAACACTGTGAGTCAGGAGCACACAAAAATCATCAAGCCTGTTTCAAGGGTTAAGCTTTACTATCCTGGGTCAGGTATTAATAAAGGAAAGAATGAATTGTTTGCTGTTTTAATTCATTTAAAATGATATGTGGTACACATACACAATGGAATATTATTCAGCCTTAAGATAAAAGAAATCCTGCCATTTGCAAGAACATGGATGTATCTAAAGGATATTATGCTCAATTGAAATAAGCCAGGTAGAGCAAGACAAACATCATATGATTTAACTTATTTGTGGAATATAAAAGCAAAACAAAACAAAATGAACAAAACAGTAGTAGACTCATAACACCGAGAAGTGACTGGTAGTTACCATGGGGGAGGGGGAGAGGATAAAGGGGCACAAAAATTCTCTATCATAATATAAGTTGGACACAGGGATGGTAGTACAGCATGAAGAATACAGTCAATGATTCTGTAACATCTTCCTATGTTGACAGATAGTAACCGCACAAGTAGTGGGTGAGGATTTAATAATATGGGTAGTTGTTGAACCACTGTGTTGTATACCTGAAACCAATATAAGATTGTATATCAATGATACTTCAATAAAAACAATGACATGTCTTGTGTCAAAAGTAATTCAAGTAATTGAGTCCCTTCAAGGAGAATGTTGTTTTATATTTAACTATTAGACACTGTCTATTTATCTGGAAGAGCTCGATAACTTAGCATGTACTTACCTCGACCAACAAACTTTTGACCACAGTATCTTTCCAGTTTAGATTTTGCTTCTCAGTTGCTTCACCCGGGCAAGCACTGCTTTGTTTGGACTCAGCAACTACAGTGATATTCACTTTACCTGGAAAACATTCCCAAATATAAGTTGAATTGACCACTGGCCCCTTTCATAAATTTGCTAAGCCTGGCAATCATTGTGATTAGGAGCAATTTTGGTGTAGGTGACAAGGATTTACCATGTGAGTGAGAGGGAAGGAACTGGACAGCATTAATGAAAATATGGCATTCATTTGAGATGTAAGGATTTGATAGGTCATGGAAATTAGCATTTACATAGCATTTCAGTCATTATACAAATGAAGGGTGGTTTTGCCCTACATAAGCATTAGCAACCAGAAATTAGATTATAAAATAAGATTATTTTGAATTGAGAATTTTTTAAATGGAGGATTAAAATGATAGAAAGTTATGTTTTTACAGAGGATTTAAGGAAAATAAATGGAGGCAATAAAATTGGCTGGTTTTCCATGAGACACTGGCATAGACACATAGATACATACCCAGCTTCTTTGGGATAAGAGTCCAGATATACGTTTTCTTCTCTCCAGCTTGGATAATCTCACTGCTATCATTTTGAGGGGTGCTGATATTTGCCTCAAAATTCTCAGATGCTTCCAGTTGAACAGAAATCTAAAAAAAAAGTCATGGCAATGAGGGAGGCACCATAAATAGTTTGTTATTACTATTCCTCCTCCTAGAGAAAATTCTGCTTTATCTAGTTTAAGTTAGCCAAAATAAAATATCAAATGAGTACCCTCACAAGAAGAGAAATATGGTAGAACACACATCATTATGAAATGACATTCTCAAAGCAGTATTAAATCATTGCTATGGATTAAATCAATTGTTTCTGTTTGTGTAATGTGGAAATAAGTCTTACCACTATACAGTACCATTTTGCATTTGCGAATTAAAAGAAAATGCTGATATTCGAGGAAAATATTAAAGAATCTTTTGGCCCTTAGATTTTGTCTGCAGATCAGAGGGAACAGCTTACCTCTACACATGTATTTTGGTAGCTGAAGACATTGACAATCAAATCAGATTGTTCGTTTCGGACAACTGCAAAGGGGAGGGTCATGTCAACAAAGAAAGATTGGGAGACTTGCAGAGGAATTGTGGACGAAATGCCAAATCCCACATCACCATTCACACAGAAGCCGTTTGCCTCCCATTGGGTTAAAGTACCAGGGATGCGGTATGACAGAGTGGCTGAGCCTGAGGAGCTACAAAGAGAGATGATTGGTAAAACGCATCCTTTGTCTAAACCAGGGACCTAAGTTTAGTCAAGAGCAAACAAAAGAGTACCAACTGAAAGTTAAAATTGAGTTATCATGTTTGGACAGGGCATTAGATAAAACTCCTGAGAGCTTGAGTTCTATGAAATGTAACCTTAAAAAGATCACAGTTTTTTAAACACTGCATTATTTTTTTAAAAAATTGAGGCAGCTGACATCTATTTGCATGCAATTAGTAGATGAGAAATAATGGTAGAGAAAAAGATAAAGTATGTGGTAAGTACATATAAAGGAATGGTTTTGCTTATTTTACAAATGTAGTACTGCTTTCTATACCCAAAAAGGAAATTTAAGAAATAAAAGCAAAAAAAAAAAAACCCAGAAATAAAGACACAGGAGAGAAGACTGTTAAAAGCTCACTTGACAGTGACTAGGTCCCATATCCATGTCTCTGGAAAGTTTGTTCGTACTGTTTCCATTATAGCCTGTTCTGCATAGTTAAAATCCTGCTTCAGGACTTCACCAGCTAAAAGAAAAGTGAAATGCTTCATTTAGAGAGAATAAGGTACATGTTTCAGTGACACACCTATAAGCTACGTCTTTAACCACACATGCTTAGTGTTAAGCAATGTAGGTGTTTCATCTTGGGGTTCACTGCCAATAAATGTACATCACAAGTTAGGCATCAGTGTTTTGATGCTCAGATCTCTCCCGTTATTAAAAACAACAACAAACAAAAATAACAACCAGCCTACATGGTTTCTTCACAGCTAAATTTAGAGAAAGTGATGTCAACTCATTGATTAGAATTTCTCATTTGACATTCAGACATCTGCCAGAAAGCGATCCAGGACCCAGCAATTCCACTGTGCTAACATAACTTTTGCTAAATTTCTAATGACATTAATCTTGCTAATTCTGAAGAGCACTTTCTTTCACTTGCTTGGCCTCTAGGCTGTGTTTGACGTTATTAATCACCCTGTCCTTTTCTAAACAGGCACTATTGTTACCTCCATAACACCACAACCTTCTAGTTTTCTTCTCATTTCCTTTGCCACTCTTGTTTTGCTATTCTCCTTTGAAAATGTAGTCCCCTTATCTTTGAATTGTTCCTAGGAGCTCTGTTTTAGGTCATCTTTTTTCTATGCAGTCTCCTCATTGATAAACTCACAGGCAGCTTCATTGCAATAGTTATCCTGTTGTCTCTACATCTGTGTCTCCGACTTGGACCTCTCTTCTGAGCTTTGGATTTGTGCATGAAGCTCCCTTGGGCACATTTCTTTTTGGGTGTTTTCCAGGTATTTCAAAAATAAGCACCGTTCTTAAAGTAAACTTATTATATCCTTTCCCTGCTTCTCTCCAGTATTTCCTATCTCCATGGAAGGTACCAAAATCCACCCACTTGCCCATACTAGAAACTTAAGAATTGTCCTTGACACCACCCTGCCCTTCAGTATTTCCAGTCTTAACCAACCAAATGAAATGGCTTGAAAACAGCTTTCAAATCTATTTATTTTATCTATTTCCTTTGTACAATTGTGCAAGCAGCACGGTTTCTCAACTTAATTACTAGCAATTATGACATTTTATTCAGGCGGTCTTAAACAGATGAAATTCCAATCCCTTTTTCCACTGAGCAGCTAGAGATAGCTTTTTAAAAAATGCATATTGTGTGAAAAATTTTCAATGGTGCATTATTGCATTAGAATGATTAGTGTCAAATGTCCTACAAGGTCTTCATGGTCTGACCATTTACCCCTCTTCTTTAATTATCTTTACTCTTGCCCTTGACCTACCTTCTGCCATTCTGA
The DNA here is from genome assembly GCA_032199065.1 of Smutsia gigantea. Taxonomy (NCBI): domain Eukaryota; kingdom Metazoa; phylum Chordata; class Mammalia; order Pholidota; family Manidae; genus Smutsia; species Smutsia gigantea. The sequence goes on from JAVSCE010011562.1 coordinate 156,325, forward strand.
AGAGCTTTTATATTCTTACTTTATCTTTTATAATACCTCCCTCTGCTTGGAATGCCCTTCTAACACTTTTTGTGGTGTATTATCATTCATTTTTCAGGCATTAGTATAATGCTACTTCCCCCAGGAGGACATAAGAGGCTCTTGAGAAATTTAGGTTTCTTCTATTCATATTATTTCCATGTAAGGCACTCTTCCAAGGTTTTTGGAATTACCTGTTTCTTTGTTTTTTGTTTTTTTTTTTTACTGTCATGATTCCCTGATAGACTAAAAGTTCCAAGAAAGCAGAGATTAAGTTACTGTATTTACAATATATGACTCAGTTCCTGGCCTCAAATGAATGTTTGTTTGAATGAATGAATAACTAAAGAAAGAAGAGATTAAAATGAATGACTTTGGGTTTCTGCGCTTTTTACTCAAAAATACTAAAATGCTAAGATGTTGCTGAAAAGCTCACTAAATATAGTTTAGTAGCATTAAAGTAGGTAGTTTTCAACCTCTTGACTAGATCTGCAAAGTGGTCTCAACTTCTGAACTTTATAGGACCCCTTGAGTACTCCCTGAGTCTACCTATGTACAAAGTTGTCAGGCTTTTCATTTTTCTCAAGTAGAGATTCTGACAGCCATCTTCAGGATCAGCCCCACTTCAGTTACTGGACTGATCTCAGTGTTAGGCCAGCGATTGAAAGAATGCTATTCAAGTATTTTCAGATCTGGAATACAGCTTTGATTTTGTTTTATTCTGATATCTTGCTTCATTTTGTTTCTCTGACAAATTTCTATGTTGGAAATCTGACTAAAATTACCTTATCCATCTAAGACTATGACCTGTGGCTGAGTTCTGTGCTTACAGTCCTTCCAGTAGGAAACGGACTATTCTCTGAACACACTTCTCTGATACCAGCTGTTCGGCGCCCTGGGAACCAAACTACCCTCTCCCTGGAACTCTATGTGTTATGATCTACACGTAGTAAGGGCACTTTGCTCTCCTGTATCATACTCACTTATCATGACTGTTCTCACATATCACCACACATTGCCTGCCCCATATACTTCTAATACTGTGTTCTACCAATTAAAATAAACATCTTCTCAACTCTGAAGCTAATTCTTCCTTTCAGCCCAAACCATTTCCAGTTTATTTCACTCTGCTTCATTCAACTGCAGGCCATCTCCCAGACACAAAATTCTAGATTACCCACCCGCAATCCTAGATGCACCACTGTACATTGGTGCATAGCCTTCTGAGGCTAGATACAATGACCTGGAGAATGGCATCCTTTCAGGTGTTGGACATACTTCCGGTTTCCGGTAATGGAGATTAGTAAAGACTTTCAGACCCATATCCTTCAAAAAATCAAACAAAGAAAAGTCACACATTCCTTTCATGTAAGACCTAAAAGAAGTCTATCAACTATTACAATGATAGATGATAAATATATGTATTTCCTCTGCTAGCAAATGTCTGGGATTTTAGAAGTCAAGTCACGTCTATTTGATGAATAGAAAATCTCTGATTTGGAGGAAAAATGATAATCACTATGATTTATCTAGCAGTTATGTGTTAGGATTTTGCTAAGTATTGTACATCATTCTCCATTTTTAATTACAAGGGGAAAATACTTATGAGAGTATTTTTATGAGAGGCACTTATCCTAATTGACATCACACACACAAACACACAACACACAATGTACAGTAATTTGGAGAGCTGGAACCTAAAGTCCATCTAATTCTATGTCCCTTTTCTTCTATACCTGTGACTTCAATTATAAAGATCTTTCATGGAGGCCTCAGTATATCTAATCATAGCCCAGATATAGAGAGGGCCCACACTATATTATGGTCCCTTGATGTGATAGTTTCTGCATAAAATTTATCATAATAAGTTGAAGACTGCCTCATTACTTCGAACATGAGGTTTTATAACTTCAGCTGCCATTTAATTTATTTCCCACAAAACAGAGAAAATTAACAAAAATTGTTAACTCCTTTCTGTAAGATAATTTCCAAGATCTCTTTAACCAGATTACTGACACGAGTCTCAAAGAATAGGAAGACAATGATATAATTAATAAGTTATAGGTATACATTATGAATACTAACATTAAAACTGATGAAATAATTTTTAAAATCTTAAGTGCTCTTACCCTGACAATATTATTGGTGTCTCCATCCCCATAGTTGCTTACAGGCGCATAATACAGACCATTGAGGAACACATCCTTCTGAGGAATGCAAGGGTCTATCTTGCCATCATCAAGGCTGAGATCATGATAGACATAACCATGTAGTTCTATATTTGGAAGCAGGTTGTATACCTATGGGAAAAATCACATGGTTCCCAATGATTTGGGGCATCCTTTTTATTTTAACAAAACTGGCATATTTATGCGAAACCATGTATTCTCGTTCTTTTCTTTGAGAGCATAGTCATAATATTTAATTCAACACTTTTGAGTCAACTCACTCTTCCAGAAGAGGAAAGTAGCAATTTTGGTTTAGGTGGTCAAGGTTAGGTTCACAAAATTTTTCAGCTTTGGTGCAGATTTAGGACAGCATTAAGAAAGCTATGTCTGAAGATTTATGGAATAATCCAAGGCCTAGTGTACAGATAATTCATTGTGATTATAATGCTGGAACTCCCAGGTCTGTAGGAAAATGGTAGCTATCTGATTCTAAATCTTCTTGTATATAGAAAGTCAGAAAGGAGTAGTACACCCATGACTTGTGTCTTTAACATCACTAGGATACAAATAATACAGTGACCTTCAAATTACTTGTTCATAAAGAAATAAACACCAGGTTCCAACAGAGATCCTACTGCTGCTGAAAATCTGAGGTTATGGAAAGCTGGAGCAGGCTTAAGAGACAATATGAAAAAAGAGGGACTGGCATGGAGAAATCAGAGGAAATACACATCAAATCAACTCCAGATAAAAGTAAGTACATTGTCAAAATATCAGTTATAGTCCTGGGATAGTACTCAGTGTAAGATACAGGGAAGGGACTTGAATGATTGGACCTGGAACTGGAAGCTTCCAAAAAGCATGGCTGATGGGAAATGATGAGGTCATGAGAGCTGCGGTGGCTCTTGGAAACAGGGCACTTAAAGGAGGAAGGATGCGAGAGGGCAAAATTTAGGACATGGCAGAAACAAAAGAGAAATAAAATATGCCAATCTCTCCATCCCTGTTTCCATCATGAACAACATTTTTATTAAAGAAATAGCACTTCACTAAAATAACAGTGAAACTGTCCACAAAATATCAAGGACTGGAAAAAATTAATTTCATACAATGCTGCTGTAGGATAAAAGAGAAAATGAGAATTGAAACATTTCAGCTGGTGAAACTTCTCTGCTAAAGTAACTAACTAAATAGAGAAAAAATATACCAAATAAATATTTATTATAAATTAAATACTCTAAATCATTCCTTTGAGGTATTTTTTAAAGTTTCATTGATTAGAAATTCAATAAAGAATGGAAATGAACAAAACCCAGGAAGAAATATATTGAGAATTTATTGAAGTCAGAAATAGTCAAAATCACATTAGAAATACATTCTAACATATAAGAAGCTCAAGAAAAAATAGCATAGAAGAAAACTTTTAAAAGCAGCATAGGAAAAAAAAATAAAAATAAGAGAAAGAACAAGTTAAAATAGATGAATTGGAAAGCAGACAAAGAAGATCTAATGTATTTATATATTTTCCTAGAAGAGGAAAAATAACAGTGGAGAAACTAATACTTAAAATTATAATTCTGGAAATAAAAGATTTGAGTTCACACATTGCATGGATCCACCAAGTACCTTGCAAAAATTCCCCCCCAAAATACATTCTGAGAGATATTTACTAAAACTATTAGATTTTAAATATAAAGGAAAAAAAGCCTGCAAAGCCTGCAGGCAAAAAGATCAAATAATTTACAAGGGCAAATGAATTAAATATTTATCAGAATGCTTAAAACCAATATTCAAAACAAGGTAAAGTCTCGAATTAAAACAGTGTGGTGCTGACACATAAAGAGACAGACAGACCAAAGGAACAGAATATAAGGTCCAAATATAAACTTAACTACAAATAGAAATACAGCATATGATAAAGGTAGTATTTCAAATTATCAGAGCAAAGATGGCGTTGTATCTACCGGATAGCCATTACATTTTTTTTAAGAAAGATTATTATATAATACTATGCTATAGTCCAAAGAACTAGTCCTTCCTGGAGAAAAACAGTTGTCAAGGCTGCTACAAAGAAAGTACAAGATGGTTCTAGAACATCCTGTACCAGAAAATTGGCAAGTCCTAAAAACATGATCCGGGTATGTTACAAGGACACAGAGACCAACTTGAAGACGTTCCCCACTATGAAAACTCGGGAAAACTTTAACATAAAACTAATTAAGGATAGTAATGAATTATAAATCATTGAGAAATAAGAATCCTTGCATCCATAAGTAAAGAGGAAGAAGTAGAATTACAAAGCTCCTTGTTTCAACTATCATACCGATATTGGTTCAGGTAAGAATTATCAGGGGATGCTAAATCTAAGGAAATTTTGATGAGGAACAGGATATACAAATAGATATTATAAAACTGTTTTAAATATGATAATGAATTTCAATATTTGTATGTACTTGTGTTAAAAATAAAGAGAAAATATCCAACAGTTATTAACTGCAACAATTTTAATGTGAAATTTTGGAATTGCTGGTCTGGAAATCTTTATGAAAATATAAGATCCATTAATAGATAATAACTTTAGACTGTACCCAAGCGTATCCTTCAACATAGAGATTTAACTCTAGGTTTCCATATATGTGATTATATCAATGTTTTTTTAAAAAATCACATTGTTGTATAATCCCTAACCCATTATAATTATCTGTAGAATTCTATATTGCTATACGTGCTGGGTCAGCCAAGAAAAATAAGTGTATAACCCATGAAGGAACAAAATAAGAAAATATTTGGTATTTTTAACACATTCCATCTCAAACGAAAATATCATCTGAAGGGTAAGACTTGTAAATGCCCAGATAAAAATGAGGAAAACAAGGAAATCAAAGAGCTTACACTTTCAGCTGACAGCTCTTTTTCCGGTTTCAGTAGAAGAACACTTTTATCCACAGCCCGCAGGGCACATAACGAGTCTGGGGCTGCTTGGAGGTACAGACTAGTATTGGAACCAGGTAGCCCCTGCTCCTTAGAGAACTTTATGCTAACCTAAAGTCAAGAAAAAAAAAAGGAAGGAGAGCAAGATAATTTTAAATAAAAATAATTTGAATATACTCAATCTTTTGCAAATATGTCTTTATAGATCTCTGTAGCTATGTTTCTCTTGCCCACTCTCCCCCTCAACTCTCCTTAAAGGGACATCTCTTTCACCATCCTCCTCTTGTTTCAGGCTTGGTATTGCTGCCAAAAGTTATTCATTCTGTTTGGTTATTCTCTGACCCCTTAGTAATTTGATTATACCAACATTTGCTTGAGGTGACCATGTACAGGTTATAGTAGTCAGACAAGAAGGAGACAATAGGGATAAGACTGTTTACCCCGAAACTCAGGACAGGCAAGAAACAGAAGAAACATCACCTTATTTTTAAAGCACTTGTCCACCTGGAATCTGACACTGTCAGCCACAATTTCCCCCGTGGGGTGAAAGGTGTAGACAAGCATGACAGCCACAGGAGCCAGATCGGCACTGATGTTGATCGGGAATGAGAAGTTTCCGTTCCAGACTGTGTGAACAGGAGATGTCATCAGCGCACACAATGCCACATGTGCTGGCTAACTGGGTACATTTAGATAAGAGGGAATGGCTTCTAGATAGAAAGAGCAAATTGAGCTTTGTTTGAAAGGCAAAACAAATAATGGGAATTACATATATGAATAAAGAAGACTGTAGAAGTTGGGCAATAACACTAATTTGGGTTTGGGACATCACTTTTCTGTAATGTGCTTGATAACCTGGCAATAATAGAAACAAATTGAAATCTCCTTCATCAAAATATTCAGTAGGTTACCCTGGGCCATGCTAACTATTGCCCTCCATCCACAAATTATAATGTCAAGTGCTCTTCCTAACTCCACCACCATAACATTTCCTTAAAAAGAAAGAAAAATGAAGGTAGAATGTATATTTTAAAATGAATCTATTGTGTACACCTTTGTTTCTGATTTCCTTTCGTCCACTGAGGAGGATAGCTCTTTTTGCCATCACCTGTGGAGAATACAGAAAACACAATTATGTGACAGCATATTAGCTTATATGACATCATATTATTATTAGATAATGAATGATCTAATGATGATTCTATTCCATAAGATAAGGTAGCTCCCACAAACAAGTATTAAAAACAGAATCTGCACAACATGGAAAAGAAAAGAGAAAAAGTGACGACTGAGAGCCTATTATGGGCTGGAAATATGGTGAATAATATGTAATGTACTGTGCAAGGGGGTGCATAAAGCTCTGAAACTGTTTAGGCTGGTTTTGAATAAGCCAAGTCATTTCATTTCTTGGCCTCTCTTCTTTTATTTGTAAAATGGAGATATCCATGGAGCTGATTAACAAGTTAATACATATAAAGCCCTCATAATACTGCTTGACACATAATACTTACCCTAGGAGGTAAGCGTTATTATTTCCAATTACAAGTACACAGTTGAGGAAGCTAAGGCTTTGAGAGTTTAAACAAGCCATCCAGGAGCAACTAGGTTGCATGATAAATAGGAGAGGATGGAGGATTCCATACGGAGTCTTAATTTCCAAATCTGTAGTTTTTCACCTTTCAATATGCCTTATAGAGACAAATTGGATAAATATGGGGACAGAACCAAAGGACCAATTCCTCTTATTTTGATAAATCAAACTTCCACTTTACTCTCTGATGTCTACCTAATATTTTACTCTCAGGAAGAGTCATAAATATTTGATATGAGTAACAATTGAATGCTTAAAACAGCAGACTCTGAATAGTAAATTTCTCAACCTTAGGTAGAGGGAAATTTCCTTGGGCCTTTTTCTGTGTGTGTTTATTTGTTTCTGTTTGTTTTTAATGAATCAATAGTATTCACCAGTGAAGTGAGAAGGTTGGCTCACTCAGATTAACATGGCAGGACTGGTGTACACTCTAAACTATACTGTGCTCAGGAGACCACTAGGCAACTGAGACTTACCAGATAAAAGAAGTTTATGTTTGATTCATCCCTATATGCTTCACTGTTTATGGAATAATGCACAGTAACCATTTTCTGTTGATTGCATCTAAGCTGTTTGGGTTCAGGAACAATCTTCAGGAAGCTGTTGGTTAGGGAGTAAAAGCGTGAGACTGAAAAATGGGCATCCACATAGTCAGGTGTCAACCAGCTGGACAGGTGGCAGCTCTGAGGTCGAATATATGTGGCCTGATAAGATAGAAAGCAAAGGATTTTAGAGCTATAAAGGCTTTTTAAGGATGGTAATTATTACAAAAAGGGAAACTTCTTATCTCTTCACAGTAGGGTGGAATCTTAGCTTGGGGCTGATGTTTCAAAGTTAAGTTATTAGAAGTAAAATAATTATAGCATTCTCTTCTTTTTGTATACACAACATGACCATAATTATATGTCTATTTCATTAGGTTATAATGAATTGTTTATTTTTTTCACTTTGTAATGGAAGACAGAAAATAGCCTTAGGCACTGTGTCCTTCAGCTACATTTCAATAATGACAAATTGTTTAACTGCAAAATTCTGTTGAAGAAGCAGAAAAAGAGAAATTACATGATCTCTCCTATTAATGCCTGAAATGATCAAAGGAAAAAAGCCAAATCATCTTCATCTGCTATTTCTTGTTTCTCAGAAGAAAATATTCGTTGTTAGAGAATTTATAACAATTGGCTATTATCTCTCCCTCTTGAATAAGTATTCTCATGTATTATTTAAGGAATAAGTAAACATAAAATACCCTAAACTTTAAACCTTAGCTAACACATATCTTAAATAGAAGGTGTCTTTTCAGAGATTACTAATATTCAAAATTCCTAACATTCAAATCCTCTGTTGATATCATACTTTCAAGTTGAACTCTGGATCGAATGTATCTGAAGTGTCAATGGAAAACCGAGCTTCACCATTCTCATCTGTGGTGTAATTTCCTATAAATCTGCCACTGAGCTCCAACTGCAGTAACTTGTTCACCATTGGTACATTATTAGGACCAGAAAATTTAAGCTGTAAAACAAACAAAAAAAGAAGTATTCATTTTTAAAATTCAAAATGTCACATTTCTATTGAGAAGCAATTTTCTATTCATAAACATGGTCATTTATTTGTGATTTTCCTAAATTCCAATAGACAGAAAGATGTTTTATTAAGTAAATATATAATATGGAAACACCTATAATTTTATCTGTCATTTTCTTTTAGCCTAGGACTTTTTCCAGTATATCAAATAATGCTATAAATATGATATGAAAGTAGGAAAAAGTGTCTGGGAATTTTCAAAGGGGTAATGTATGGTCCAAGAAAATGAAATGAAAACATAGTCAAACGTACAGTTCCAAAATAAGAAATTCCTCTTCTATAGTAAGGGTCCATGTTCTCAAAGCTCACGCTGCCAAGCAATTGAGTGATAAAAATAGAAGACTTTTCACTGATCTGGACACCTGTAAGAAATGAAAAGAAACTCAGGGAGAATGAAATATTTGATTAACAATTTCAAAAGAACAAATAACTTAAGGTACATGTGCAAGTTCTACACACAAAATTATATTTTTCTTCTACATGGAAAGGGAGGTGTGGTCACTTTGGAGCATATTCAAGAGTACTCTATATCTATTTGGTGATAGTTTACATAAACTTAATAAAGAAATTAATGTGAACATATTTGAATCAGAAGCAGGAGAAAACACTCAATTTCCTTCCTCCTTCCATTTCACTCAGTTCTGGCTTGTAACTCTATGTGTCATAGAAATCTCAAGAATAAGGCTTTCACTTCCTGGAATTTTCCTTTATCCTTCATGGTAACTATTTTTTAGACTTTTGCCAGTTTAAAAAATATCCAATACAAAATAAATAGAAATGCATTGTAGTATCAATAAAGCATGTGATATACAGAGGCAAACATATCTAGCTAAACTACAATATAAATATGGCAAACTTAGTCACTAAGAATGCCATCAGAATATTGATCAAATATATTTATATAAAGCACTTTATAAATAATATTAACTCAAGCATTTTTAAGTAATAGGAAATATTTAGTAATTGAACCTGGTTTTGCCCACCCCAAATTAAATTTCACTTTCCTTTTCTTCATTCTTTGAACAATATGTATTGAGCACTCTCTCACTAATAGTTTTTGCACTTGCAAATGTCCCCAGTTGTCAGAGGCTGACATGACAAACTTCTGTAAAGGACCTGATAGTCATTTTTTCAAGCTTGTACCACACTGTCTCTTTCTCAACTACTCAACTTTGTTGTTGTAGCTCTTATTAAGCAAAGTAAGCAAATGGGTTCCAATAAAACTTTATTTACATCAACAGGCAGGGAGCTGGTTCTGATGTTCTATATGTAGGTTATGAAGTCTTGATTTTAATCAAAGATTAGACCCTTGCAATTGATTTTCAACTGATTTACACAAAGTTAAAAATAGATACCAAATTTATTAGCTTAGTTCTACCACTTCAGAAGGAAGCTGCTCTGATTGATACAGACACAGGCGCAGATATAAACAGGTAGCATTTACATAATTATTTTATTTTAAATATTATTTACATAATTTTATTTTAAATATTATTTGCATAATTTTATTTTAAATATTATTTTGAATATTATCATTAATAGCAACCCTCAAGTTGATCTATTGGAAAATGTACTCCAATTTGCTCCGTAGTTGGTATTATTAATTCAATACTTTCCCCCAGTGAGTTGCATATATCTCCAAGTTTTCCATAAAAATTAGCATTACCTGTCCCAATTTCTGTAACAGTCACACTGATATGAAATGACATGAGAAATCCAGAACGGTAGAGTTGGAAGACTTTTGTATTGACAATTTGAGAAACACAACCATTTCTCAACTGAAAAATAAAGAGAAGGTATAATGAAAAAGTTATGGGAGGGAGTCCAAGTCTTAAATGAATATGAAAGTTTAGCACAGATATATAACTTGCCCCTCTGCCTGCTGCCGCCTTATCACAAACTTGTTGAATTGACCAAAGGATAACAAAAGGGTAGGGGGGGTTTCATTAGCAATTAGAAGGTAAGGAAGTATGTATATTTTACAGATTTCAGTGTTAGTCTCCTGGAAATGATGCAGATGGAAGCAAATTAAAGGATGAAAATGGAACTGAATGATATTTTAAGAGTAAGAAAATAAAATCATCGAGAGGCACTATGAAGAGATGGAATAGAAGCACTCTTCAAATATATAACACCAAAACACTTTTTAGGGTAAATTGTTTATTTAAAATAAGGGAAAGTCTATAGATACTCTTTCATCAGTGACATAAGTAATTAAAGAAATATAAATTTCATTATATTTAAAAATAAAAAGTATTTATTAATTCCAAGTTCAAAATGTTAGAGGGATATATCAATTCATCTGATCCTCAAAACTACTGTATGAGCTACACACTGTTATCATCTCCACTATATGGATGAATAAATTGAAGTAGTGGTAGCTCATAAAATCTCTAAGGTTATAGTTAGAAGGTGGTGGAGCTAACCAGGCATTCTGATTCCAGAGTATGTGTTTCTCTGAACTATCAGCTATAACATCAACAACAAAAGGCAATTTTACTTCCTCTAATTATAATCAAGCAAACTAAAAAGAAATAAAAAATAATCAGAAGAACTGTGATTGCTTGGAAATTAAAAGAAAACATTTTTTAGTGATCCCTGAGTCAAAAAGAAAATATAATGTAAATCAGGAAGAATCTACATATTAGTGTCAAAGAAAAAATGCTTTGCATCAAAATCTATGGTGTTAAGCTGTTTTTGAAGGAAAATGTAAAAACTGGATGTGTTTTTAATATAAGAAGCAACTAACTTTTTTCAAAATCAACAAAATTACATCTTAGGGAAAAGAATTAAGAAGATGAAAACTTAATTATTTAGGAACACAAAAATAATAAAAGCAAAAGAACATTACACCAATAAAACAGATGAATATTTTATGAGCATGATTTAGAATAAAGAGGGAAAGCAAAATTGTACAAGATTAAGTTTCAACACAACTAAATATCCATCTGGAAGAAAACAAAATTCCTTATTTTAGAACATAATAAAAAACTATGTTGATTAGAGAAAATTTTTAAATCTTAAAAGCATACTTAGCTACCGTGCAATAGAGTGGCAGGTGGGACCTTTTTCTAAGTCTTAGAATCCATAAACATGAAGAACCTTGGTATTTCAAAAATGCCACAAAGTCAATATTTAAATAACAGACATGGAAAAAAAATTGCCTAGAGAATAGAGAGTAATAGTCATAATAAAATAAAGTTTCAATTTCACAAGAGCAGGAAAAACAAGAATAATTAAGGGTTCTCAGAACAAATTCAAACTAATAACAAAAATACAAAAATATGTTCAAGCTCAAAAACATGTTCATAGTAATGCAAATTAAGACAAAATAAATTTGTGTTTATCAAAATGGCAAAAATTTCAAAAGGCCTATCTATATTGCTGGCAGTAATTTTGGAAATACAGTATTCTCATAAATTGCTGAGAGAAATTTGAATGTTTCAACCCTTTTTGGACAATATACTAATATTTTAAAATTAAACTTATGTATGGTTCTATCTATCATCAATCTATTTTGACTCAGGAAACCCACTTCAAGGAATCTATTTCAAATTAATTAAAACCTCATATATAGAGATAGTTTTAACAGATTGTTTATTGTTATATTTTTTACACTGGGGAGGAAAAACATTAGCTGAGCGAAGGCCCATCACGTGGTAAAACGGTTGACTAAATGACATTATAACCACACCATGAAATAAAGTGCTACTGATGGGAAAAAACTCCACTAGCCTTTCTTAGCCTGCAATTGCTATCTAAAAGATGGGTTTCTGCTTGTCTTTACCAAACATGGATATTTACCTAAAGGATAAATTTGGTGAGTAGCTTCAGGATTATCAGACTGAAAATATAAACTGTGGTGTATACAAATTTCACTATTGGAGTCCAAAGGTGATCCTTAAAGAGACAGTCCGAGTTGTTCACTTAAGGTTAAGAGGCTGTAGGCCAAGAAAACAAACGGTGGCTTCAAAAATGAACCTCAGATCTTAAGTAATAAAGTAGATACTCTGAATCGCAGATGTTTGTAAATGAACTTTTCTTATAAGGACAATTCTAGGTCATATGATGAAAAGTACCAGGGATGCATTTATTTAAAGGATTCCCCAAAGATCAGTGAGGTCATCTAGACAGTATATAAAACAAGGCAGCTAATAAGATTTTTCAAATTCTAAAAATTTTATGTATCTATTACTTAAAAATTTACATGGCTAGAGATGAAGAAACTATTGTTAAACATTGTATTTTCTCCTCATCCTTATCTACCTGCAACCTCCATTATCCACAAAATGAAAATACACCAAAAAACTCAAAAGGAAAATAGTGTGAAGTTCTTTTTATAACTAGAATCAAAGAATAGTAATGAAAATGAACAAGAACTTTTTTTTGGCATAAAGATCATGTTCTGTACCTGTGCAATAAATTGTTCGCATATTTCATTGTTGTCTTTCTCACAATTCCTAGAGGAAAAAAATTCTCTGCACACCCGGATTTGGGCTTTCCCTTGCACAGGTTGGCCAAAGGTGTACCTAATGGAAGAAAGTGTACTGGTGATTAGAGATTAACAATACCAAGGATATATTTTATGGTCTTGTTCAGAAATTATACATGAAATCTCAAATCTATGACTATCTCAGTGACCAAATTCCATTAGGAATCCTTCATCTAATGGTGCCAACCTTCCCACAGAATTTAGGTTAATTAGGCATTTGATCTGTTAGGAGGATTCAGCTGCTTTTTGAAAAACCAAATTCAAGGTAATACAGAATCTAAAATCTCAGTGAATAGGATTTAATGATTAAATTGAGTTTTTAAAATTAACTTTAATCTGATAGAAATATTATCAAAATTGGTTGAAGCACTTTTTTCTTAACAGCAGCATATATATCTGTATATAAATAAAACATGGATTTTTCAGGATCTTAAAGTACTTCTAGATTAATATTTTAAACAATTCTCATTTTACTACTGAATAAATATAAAAGGTATGGAGATGAACATAAACTATACATACTTTGACCAAAAGTATAGGATGGGATTAAAGACATATTTCATTTTCTCCTAAAACACATACAAAACTACAAGTTTTTTAAATGTTCAATCAAAGGCAAATACAATTGATTTGTGTTTTTTTTCTTCCTTGATGATTCTTTCCACTAAGATTTAGAAAAACTGAAAACAAATGCCAAATTAGTATATAGTAAAACTGAATATAAGTTTACTGATTACAGTAATTTTTTTCTTAATTGTTGAATACTAGTATATAGCCAGTGTTTACATACACTGTCTCATTTATTCATTCCAGTGACCCTTATTTGTAGGAATATTATCTCATTTTACAGATTAGTAAACTGAGATCAAGTAACTCACTTCTCCACATTGTAATTGATGGAATTAAAATTCTAACTCAGACTTTCCTCACTCCACAGCCCAGGTTTTTTCCATCCCACTAATTTGTTTCTCTCTATTTAAAAATTCTTAATGCTTCTGAGGTTTTGACTCAACCCAAGTCACCAGAAACATCTGTCAGCTCTAGATATCAATTACATGTAAAATAGAAGCAAGATCAGGCCATTATTGTCTTTTATTTATACTTTACTATAAATATATTTATTTATACTTATTTTATTTATTTACTTTATTTTTTATTTATACTTTATTATAAACATATCTGTTTATATTTTATTTCTTTGTTTTATTATAAATATATTTATATTTATAAATACATTATAAATTACATTTATACTTTTATTTATACTTTATTATAACTATATTTCTATTTTATTTATTTACTTTATTATAAATATATTTCTATTTAAAATATACCTTAAATTGTATTTATTATTAATGGAATTATTGTCTTTTATTCATAAAACAAAATTCTTATCCTTGTGTTACCTACGTGCCCAGGAGATATGTAGCTTCAAATCCCTTTGTCATTTGAAAAGCTCTTGGTGTATCCTAATAAAACTTATTAAAATGCCTTTGCCTGTGGGCAAGTTTTCTTCCCTCTTAAAAGCTTAACTCATCTCTCGGGTTGTTTGCTAAAATCAAATTTGCTGTTGGTTTCTCTAGCTGTTCCAAGATAAATCCCAGGGAATAGTGTAGAAATAATGCAAAAAGTATTATACAGCTTGAAGCAGGCAGCTCATTCATTAATGTTAGTTTCTAGACATACTGATTTCATTCATCAAGTCCACATAGTCTGCCCAGGAATAACCTTGTAGCAAGCATCCCTCCTACCTCAACTGCCTGGTCTTGTTGAAGGATATTACTATTACTGATATGAACATACTATTTAATGTCAACTCTAAGTAGAATATTACATTAAAGAAGTTTCAAGAAGTCCCAATTCCATATCAGCATTTCACTTAACAGGTCTTTTGTGCAGGACTTACTAGTCTTTTATGCAGGTGAGATTTGATATTGTGATTCCCCTGATAGGTGCTGCACTTTCTTAGCATACCATTGGGCAGACAAACTGTAGATGTTAATCCCATTGACAATTCTGGCTTTGTGCAGGGTTTCCCTAGCAATGCCAGTTTAGGATCCTGGATTTCTTCAAGCTTATATTGATTATCCCATTATTTTTAATTATAATTTCTCATATATTATACTTATGAAATTCTGGAACAAGTTCAGCTACTCTTCACTGAAACTCAGAAAAAATATAATGGTTATTTTTTCTAGAGTGCAAACACTATTTTAAATAATACATACATTTTTTAAAAGGCTAAAATTTGGTTTCCAAGATTCTTTGTGGCATCTTTGAGCACTACCTCCACATGTTCATTAGATAGTCTTTCAGCCAATGCATCTTTAACATACTGTTGAAAACACTCAATGGCAAGTAATTTTCATGTCATTAATTAAACAGTGTTTAACAAATATGGCAAATACTAATATTTTTAATAGTTTATACAAAGTATAACTGAGGTCTTGTTGAGAGGGTAGTTGTGAAGCCAAGCACCTTCTGTCTAAATCCTAGTTCTGCTCTCAAAAGCTCCATTAATGTTGATAAGTTATTTCAATTCTGTGTCTTACTATTTTTCTTTATAAAATAGAGATGATAATAGCTCCTATCATAGCATTGTGATGAGAATATAATAAATGTACTGCTAAACACAGTAAGTGGCACTCAATAAATATTAGCTACTTTTTGTTATTATTAGAAATTTGAGAAAAGACATCACATTTTTAAAAAATACAAAAGGCATTAGAAATAATTTCCTAATAATTTCATCAAAAATTTTCAAAATCATACAGGAATTTTTTCCTTATATTAAGAGGATTCAAATTAATTCAAATTAAATCGATAAGATGTTTTTTCTTCCACTATGAGAGTTTCAAATGTTTCTCTTTTTTTTAAATGAAAACACCCAGTTATGGCAAAGATTCAGTGAGGCAAGCGCTTTAGTACCAGCTGCTGGAATCGTACATCAGCACAATATATTCAGAGAGCAATAGAACGATCAAAAGTCTAGAAGAGTTGTCTTTTTCTTTTTTGCATTTTATCTGGTAATTCCAACTCTACAAATCTTTCTTAAGTAAATAATTTTTAATTCAATAGCTATTTCTTATGCACTTATTTTCACAGAGATGTATACTATATTATAATAATATAATATTATTTATTACCAGGAAAACAAATGGAACTACCTTTATGTTATATAATAAAAGAATAGCTAAGTAAATTTGGTATAGCCACACAGAGATATGTTTATGAAGCAAGGAGTTGGAATTCATGAAAATATTGGCATAATATGGAGACAGGTTTTCTTAATTATTAGGCAGAAAAGTATGATTGTTGTTGTGGGAAATATTCATAGAAGGTTAAGGAAAATAAATCACAATGTTAATGGCAGCTGGTGGAATTAAGAGAAAGGTAATTTCTTAGGTTTTTCTTTGTTTTTCAAGTATTCTATAAAGAGAATTCATTACTTCTCTGATAATTTTAATGTAAGCATGTAACTAATTAATGCTACATGGTTAAACTCAGTTCTCATTCTGTCTGAGCCTTGTGTTGACCTGTGGAGTAAAAATCTCCTGAATAAATACTTACTTAGCACATGCATCCACTTGGAATTCCTCATCTGAAATAGTTATCGTTTGGGGTGCATTGACCTTAACTTCAAACTTGGGCAACACTAGAAACAAAGAGAAATATATTTCAGCCCCTACAATCACTGGTGAACAAGCTTAGCGCAATCGTGTAAGTAAGCATCCTTGCATGCACGATTTCCTAGGTATGCATCTATATAGACCACATTTCAATTGCTCCAAATTTTGTACAGCACTAGTCAGTGGTGGTGTCTCATTAACGATGAATTATTCCCTTTTCCTTTCTCTTCCCTAGTCTGAGGACTTCACATTCTACTTGTTGTAATTCTTCCTGGAAGACTGTTTGGATTCTAGAAAATGAGCTATTTCCTTGTGAGAACAGGCAGGGGTATGAATAAGGATATGGGCAAGAATTAAGTAGTAAGAAAGGAGAGATGATAAAGTGGAAAAGGCCAAGAAAAGAAGATTGCCTGAAAGCAAGCCAAGTGTCTCCTACTTTGGCCTCATTCTAACATTAGGTTGTTTTGTTCAGTCCTTTGAACTCTTCATTTATATAGGACAACCATAAGCAGCAATTGTTACCATCTCTATTAACAGTAAATTGGTGAGTCAGTGTCTTTCCTGATGTTCTTTGCACGGCAATAAAGTAATCTCCAAGTGATGGTTCTGCAATCAATTGGAATGAGAGTTGGGTAATATTTTGAAAGGAAGTCACATTTTGCCATTGAAATATTCTATTGTTTTGAGGATCCTAGAAAATGAAGAAGAAATAAAGCAGGTCATATGAGAGTATTTTCTTTTTCTTCTTTATTTTGGGTGTTTTCTGTAGTTATTGGAAGTAAAGAAAGCTCTACCATTTTATTGAACTAATATCTCAAATTGCAAAAAGAATATACCTTCCATGCAATCTTACAGTGTACCTCTCTTAGCCCAAAAAGGATAAGAGAAAACAATCCATAACTAATGCTTTTGATTTTGATCTTTCTGAACCAAACTTGCATAGAGGACTTAAAACTCAGTGCGCATGCTTCAGAGTAGTGTTCTCCACAGCAGTGTAGCCCTACGCCAACAGGTGCACACAGAGATACTTATCTTAACAGATGCTTACAAAGATTGTCTCTGATGTTTATTGGGTCTGTAATTAAACTGGTCATGAGTTACGCACTGCATGCAAGAGGTGGTAAAGGAAAGGAAATTCTACAATAAGAAAGGATTAATAATATTACCCTTTCTCCTTTATTTGCTTTTAGCATATTGCAATATATGTGAGTATGGTGCAATAAATTTACTGATATCATCCAGTTGTGATTCTTAAAATCCTGATTTAAAATGTATACAAATAAACAAAAACCTTATTCACTACTCACGTTTTGTTTTGTTTGTGTTCTTCTACAATACAAGTCTGAACTAATTTTCCAGACTTCCTTTCAGGAAAGATTTTCCATGTGATCAAGTGCTGGCCAATTAAATGCAAGTATAAGCTGAGGGCAGAAATTCTTTCTAAAAGAACCAAACTCAGCTGAGGTTGAAAACAAAGCAGCACGTTGAGGATGACAGCAGGATTAAGTAGAAGAAGGATGGGCCCTTGGTAATACCAGGTTGTTACTGTAACAACCCTGTAGTTGCTATACACAGATGTAGTGATCTGTGAAATGTGGTTAGTTAATAAACGCTTTACTCATTTAAACCAATGTGAGTGAAGCTTTCTGTTGCTTTAATGGAACACAACACTAGCTGAATTAGGATGTGAAGATAATACTATTTATATATTACTAATAATGCAGAAAAAATGAAAGGGCTGACTTGATTTTTATCCTTGTAGGAGGATGAGCTATTTGTCACTCACTAAATTCAAATTATAAAGGAGACTATTTGAAGTATGTATTTACACACACAATCATTAATGATGAAGCTAGATCTCAGTGTTCTTAACCTTCAGAATTAGTTAGTACTAATAGTACAGATTGTACTGTGAAAAGTGAAATAGAGATGGAGACACTTACATCAAGGGGTTTTCAAATGGGGGCAGGGAGGCCATTAAGGAGATGGGCTGTCATATGTATGTCCTCACCAGTGGAACCATGAGCTTTTGAACTGGGCCAAACCACAAATACTCCAAGGACTCAGTCCTTATTGCGACTTACTACAGCAAGAGATTTTGCCTAGAGACAGCCTTGACAGCCAATTAAATTTAGTCAAGATTAGTTTTCTGCCTCCAACGCCAGTAAAAATTCTTTGTAAACATTGTATACAAGCATCTCCTTTTGTCTTTAGAAACCCCTGACTTTTGTTCCCTAGTGGCTGAATCTGTGTCCCCTGAATCGCAATTCTGCCAGCCCAAATAAATGCTTTTTTGTATTTCTGCCTCTTTTCTCCATGGACAGGTATATAAACTCAAACATATATTGGAGTTGATTGATGCAAATGATTCACTGACAGGCATACAATTTCAAGTAGGTTGAAAGCTTCCCTGCCTTTAGCTGGAGATTTGAACTCAGACAAGGAGACTCCATTATTTTCTGAAAGGCGAGAGTCCATTTTATAATAATATCATCTTCTAATTTATTTCAAATCTTTAGGTGTTTGTTTTCATATAGATGTGGCTATATTAAGAGGGAGAAGGGCCAGCAGCCAAAATTAAGCAATTTTAAACATAAATTCTCCCTTAGAAAGAGCCCATTCTTTTTTCCATGAAGAGTCAAGTTACTGTATTTAATGATTTCTCTTTCCCTTATTTCAGTTATTTTAATTTCTCATTATGCATAATGAAAACTAGACACACATCATTATTTTTCTGAATATTTAAAATAACGGGTGTAAAAAAAGCATATCTCTTACCTGAAGTGTGATCAAAGGATACTAAAAGAAAAAAAAAAACGCAGGTTAATATTATAATAGTGCATTCTTTTTGCCAGATATTGCATTATAAAGATTATTGGGCTTAATTTAATTGTTGAGAGTTAGCCCTCACTTTCCCAGAGGACAAAGTTCCTGTAGCTAAAGATGCCAAGAAAATCCCAAATGTGAAAGAGATCCCAAACCTCTTCTGGGAAGTGGAAAGCAGGTTCCATGCAACCCAGTGTTTCCTTAAATGAAGAAAAGACATGAAGTGTATAAATCAACATACTGTCCAGGTTTTTCTGTTTAAATTTGAGGTTTAGCATGGAAACCATACCTATATAATATTCCATGTTAGAACACCAATTTCCATACTTAAACACTTCCTGACAACACTTAGTGTAGCAACAGATTTGTTTAAAATTCATTGCACCATCAGAAGTACTGAACTCACCAAATCCTCAACAGGTTTGAACTTGGTATCCAGTGTCACGATGCGAACTTGAACTAAAAGGGGAAGAGGGGACAATATTTTCTTCTTGTTACTTCTCTCCCAGGAATGATTGCTTGTAAATAGACCAAGATATTTCGCCTTGCTATCATAGAATACTGTGCTCCCTTCTCCCCTAACTCTAATTTGACCCTTTGATATTTGGGTTCCATTTAGAACAATCTCTCATTGCACATTTGCAAATTTCCTCTGTTGATGTTGCTCTGCTGTTACCAAAGCTGCCACTAGCTGTTGCCACCAATGGAAACTTTTTCCCTAACAGCCCATAGGGATACCTTAGAAACTGGTGGCAGGATTAGTCATAGGAAGACATATGGGAACTATATATGGTAGAAGTTAAACATAGTTTTCCCGTATAAGTGTATTGATGTTAGCAAACATTAAATTAATTTTTAGCAGAATTCCAGAAAAAACATTTTAGCTACTTTTGTATATATACCTATCATCATATTATTTTAATAAGTCCAGAAGAGAGAAGGAAATGCAGCAAAAAAACCCACTATATGAATGCTGTTCTAATTCTTTTACTTCTTCTCAGTCATATAAACATATATTAAGACAAAGGGTATAGATGCTCTTATCCAGCCCTCTAATTTTACAAATGAGAAAACTAAAGATCTCAAAGATCAGAATTTACTTGGCAAAAGCCAATAATTTATCAACAGAACCAAGGCACAAACCATATCCTTCTGAACCTTGGTATTTGGCATTCTTCCTGCTACCTTCTACTCAGGTAATTATTAAAGAAAATAGAAGGGCTCCACTTGGGTGCCATATTTATGAATAGCTTTTACTCTTATGAATAATAATAATAATAATAAAACTAAATATGATTTATGGAGTCTTTACTGTGTGCTAGGTATGATTTTACAGTGACTCTCTTATTTTAGTCTCAAAATATTTCCATAAGTGAGACATTTTATTTAGTATCTCCATTTTACAGGTGAAAAACTGAGGCTTGAGAAAGGTTTAATTAGCTTGCCCAACAGGAAAATTATGGAGCAACAATTCAAACCAAATTGTTTGCTCCACATTTCATGCTTGTACTCACTGTGTTATGTAAGACTGTCACTAGAATTTGTAAACAGTGAAAGTGGCACGCAAAATTTTAAGAAGCAAAGCATTCAATTACCGGAGTTGCAGGGCCCTATTTCCTGACTGACCTGGACAACCAGGAAAAATTCTAGAAACCTATGATCCTATAACATTAAGAATGCATTTAAGACTAACATTCATGTGTTTTGGATTGTCCTAATTTGAAGAATGTGTTCCTAAGGTCAACAGTGCAAGGGAAACATGGATGTCGGCCTTACCATTCTCTCCAGGTTTGTAGATAGGTTTGTCTGTCTGCACAAAGGTTACTGTCTCTTCTGAAGTGAGTGCCACAGATCTTCTCTCAAAGATTTTAAGAGTAGGTCCCTTAGCCAACAATGTCACAAAAGCCAACTGTTCAGAGGACTTCTGAGAAACCTATTTATATTAAAAAGTAGAGGATGGGAAATTAAGTTTAGGCATTTAGATGGAAAACAGTGTCTTAGTTTGGCATCTCTGCTGAGAGCCTTGTGAGCCTGTTTTTTTTTAATAACAGACTTTGTGATCAGTTGCTACAATTTTAACACGAACACAGTTTCTAATAAACCTCAGTCCCAATCCTACTTCCCTCTACCTAGATTCTCTTTCCTCAGATTGTTAAACAGTGCTATCTAAAAAGCAGTAATCATGTATTATGATCACTCCCTATAATGGAGAAATGGCAATATTTCACAAGTTTTTTAGCATATGTGAATTTTCCTTTTATGTATTGCTCTCAGGAATCCTCTAGTTTTACTCCCAAGCTTCCACAATTCATCCAAAAATCAAGACTTATTATCTTTCTAAAATGTTTTTAAGTAATAATCTCATCTTCTCATCTTAAGTTTTGAAATGGCAAATTTGGTGCCTCACCTTGAAATTTGCACAAGCATAGAAGTCATCCTTTTCCACAGACTGGTCAAAAATAGTGGTATTGAATCCATCATATTCTAAGACAACACTTAAGGATACAGATTCATTAAGGTTTAAAAGGTGGAGACAAGCCTTTTCTGTAGAATGACTTTGCATCACCGAGGAGACCCATAGGATATATTGCCTATGCACAAAAAGTAACCAACATTCTAAGCAAGGGTACAGAAATGCAGAAGATGAATAAAAAGCAATTTTAGCTTATTTAAATATTCTTGACAGACATTTTTCATAATATTACAACAAATGAGAATGCAGAGAGATTTCTTGAGAAAAAGATGTCAATTCTCTTCACTTATTTAGAATTTATAAGGCAAATTAGCACTCAGTCTCAGAAGTTGAAATGGTAAAATCAAATTTTAACAGAACATATTTAATATTTAATAAGGTCACTTTCCTAGTTCTTTAATATGAACAGAGAGTATAGTATTCCCTTACGGTTCTGAAGCCGCAGGAACAGTAAAATGAAGCAAAAAGGTGCTCAGAAAAATGGTGAGCACCATTTTATCCCAATGCCTGTACGATAAAGACTTCAAGATAAATATTCTTTCTGGCTCTCTCTTTCTTATTAGAAGTCAGCTGCCTTAACTCTCCACTTTCCTTCCTCCTACTCTGCCTTTCACTGTATATTGTTGCTTTTATAATCACACACAATAAAGGATTAATTACATTTTGGAGCAAGTATCTTGGGACCCACCAATCACGTTTAGATCACCTCGCCCATCTCCTCCCCTGAGGGGTGTCACTTTATATACAACTTCCGTCTTAAGTTCGCTGGAGGCTGCTGGTTTTGGAATCAGTAGCACAGGTTGGACGGGAAGAGGGAGAAAAACAAAGAAAGCAGTTGTGTGATACTTAAAGGAGTTCATTATTTTAATTTAGCACCTCACTCAGACAACTGACCACAGGGTCAAGAACACTCATACACAAGAATTAGGATTTGGAAGGAAAACACAGCTCCAAAGAGTTGTTATTCCAATTCCCGAAAGGTAAATTTTCAAGCGTCTGAGAGAAGTAGCATATTTGATGTTGCCAAAACACAGATGCAAATAGATATCTCAATATGGGCTATTTCACAGATATTTGAAACAAGTTATTCTTCTATAATTTCATAGTATAGAATGCAGCATTTGAAATATTGACACGCATGCAGTATTTACTATGATTTTCTAAGTGAGGTATTCTTCACAATGTTTAATATCCTTTTCTACCCAGAATATAGTTAAGAAAAAAGTGGAAGAAAAGGTAATAAGTGTATGTGTGTACACATATACCAGTCACTTCTTGGCAAAGAAAAAAAAATGCTTAACCATCAGTTTGATTGCAAAACATTTCTACAAGGAAAATGAGCCGCAGCACAGAAACTGACAAACTCTTGATAGAGTCTCCCGTGTGTTAAATCTCCTATTTGTCTTTTTCTTTTCTTTTTCTCATAGAACATCTTTCCTCTTTTAAATATTGATGGAGTTGAGATATCTGGCTTGAAAAATGTTACACTGGATAATGAAAGACAGGAACTGGTTCAGTCTTTATTTCTAAAAGGCTGCAACACTGCAACAGAAAATACAAAGGAAAGAACAACAAAACCAGTTATAAAAGATAGGAGATTGTAATGCAAGCAGTAAACTGAGACCCAGGAAATGTGTGAACAAGCATTCCTTGTTGACTGTACCACATTCCAAAGCAGAATTGAGTTTATGAAAAACCTGGCGGTGTTATTCTCTCAGGGAAGTTGAGACATCGCTCTCTTCCCTATTTCTGTTTAGGACTTTCATTTTCATCTGTCTTTCCTCTAACCCTGCACAGGAAGCCAACTCTCTTAAAATCTCTGCTACAGAGCTATAATCCTCCATTGTTGGCCTGCCCCAACAGTTTTAAGGTTTAACTTCTTTCAAGCTTAGTCTCTGTTTCTGACCAATACCCTTCCCTCTGTTAGCCCCTTAGGTTTATTATTAGAACCACTCTATACTCTACTCACAGTACATTAGATAAACCAAGTCACTAGCTTCCAGAATAACTGAAGCTCCCCAGCTTTCACTCTTCAGCATTAAGACAAACAGCACCACACAAAGGAAACTGTTTATAAATAAGGGCAACCAATTCTTTATTTCCAAGACAGGTAAGTCTAAAGTTATGAAACTTTTCTAAAATATTTGCATTTTACCAAATATAAAATTTTTATACTGAATAAATGGCTCTATCTTGACTTTAATCAAGGTCATTTATTGTTAACAAAAGTGTATGTTTTGCATTCTTATTTTAAATCACCTTAGGAATTAGCATGTTCTTATGATATCTCTTTCCCCAAGTATAATTTTATCTGATCAACATACTAAAATAAATTTATCTGAATAACATGGTCTTCAGGCTAATGGACTCTTATCCTAGAAAATGCAGGTCTGAATCGAACAGTATGTGTTGAGTATTTGCTTTGTATCAGCAATAGTGCTGGGTTCTAGAGATAAAACAATGAATAAGACATCATTTTCTAAAGGAATTTATTTACCTTCTAGTAAAAAAAGGGAAGAAAGGGAGGAAGGGAGCAAGAGAGAGAAAGAGGAAAGGAGGATAGGAGTGGCATAAGGATGAAGGAAGGGAAGAACTGTAGAAAAGGGAGGATATTTACTGAGTACTTAATATGCAGCAAGCAGAATTTCTTTTAACAATCATAAATTTAGATCAAAGGATATATTCGTATGTAAGAATACAAAAGGACATGGATTAATGCAATGTTTTTGATGTTTGTAGTAGATTTCTGCTGAGCAAAGGAATATATAATAGAAAATACATATTTCATCATCATTTGACAGATTCTTTATTATTTATGTTACTGGTGTTCACTGCTATGGGGATACCTTTATTCACTTACTCATTCAGTACATATTTATTGATACCTACTATCTGCTAGAATTATGGTAGATGGTGGAGTTAAAGTTGTTGGAGTTATTCCATCAGGAAAGGCAGAGGCTAAATAACTAATTGAACAATTATTTATTTCATTATGATCATGGTAGACGTTACAGAGGAGAAAGAACTACAGGGGACCATGAGAATGTAATGTTGGGGGAGATTTAGTATTGAACAGGTCCTGGTTTTATTTTTTATTTTTAATATAATTTATTTTGGTATCATTAATCTACAATTACATGTGCAATATTATGGTTATTAAACTACCCCTTCATCAGGTTCCCCCCACCAACCCCATTACAGTCACTGTCCATCAGCGTAGTGAGATGCTATAGAATCACTACTTGTCTTCTCTGAGTTGTACAGCCCTCCCCGTGCCCCCCAACATTACATCTGCTAATCGTAATGCCCCTTTTCCCCCTTATCCCTCCCTTCCCGCCCATCTTCCCCAGTCCCTTTCCCTTTGGTAACTATTAGTCCGTTCTTGGGTTCTGTGAGTCTGCTGCGAACAGGGCCTGGTTTTAAATAGATGAGTAAGTCTACTTCTTTTTCTGGAATAGTTGAGCAGGATATGTATGTAACATAAATTGCAGTGCCATGTGTTACAAAGACTGTCCTATGTTGAAATGATAAGCAGTGCTCAATGTAATCACATTAAAACAATCATAGGAAAGCTGGAAGATAATTTAATAATGAGGTTTTGAAATATCACGAGTATGAATTTTCCAGGTAGGGTAGAAGCTAAACAAACTTCCTGAAGTAAAAACTTTTTGAAGAAAATTATAAAATTCTAATAAAATACTGTGTGTGTTTAAAAATAATAGGTTCAATTTTGTTGGAGAAATGACATTCAGTAAGCTAACTGAAAAAGGCTGTGGTTGGCTTGTAAGAAATCTTGAATGTTATTTTGAAGAGTAGGGAATATCATCACCCTGTACTCCCAGGGAAACAGAAAAGAGTGAGTGTAAAAGGGCAGTATGAGAATCATATGTGAGCTGGCTCTGAAACTATCCTAGGTTGCAGAGGTAAGGGCCTGAGTAATAGCAGTAACTCTTCAAGAAACATTTTTTTTTCACTCCAACTGATAGAATTGGAGACAATTTTGATATGGGGATGAAGAAGAGAGAGGGGCAGATCGTTACTGGTGCTGGATGTGGTTGCAATTAGACAAGACAGAGATGACACATGAATACAGAGATGAAGGGAAAGCTAAGTTCTGTGTATTTAGGTATGAGGGGACTGCAGGACCACACAGGGGTGATACCCAGTAGACAGCTGAAATAATAAATCTGGTGTTCTGGAAAAGTTGGAGGGGTGGATACAGATTTGGGAATCATTACATCATACAGATGATATTTAATACCACAGACATTGCCCAAATTATATAGGAAAACCATTCACAAAGGTAAAGATGATAAAGCTGAGAGAAAGACTGGTGAAGATCTGGCGACTCTGCTGCTCCAACTGGGTGACGTTATCAGGCATGGAACAACATCGGTTTATTTCCCTAACTGAATCTGAGGCGATGCCTTGAAATGTTGTTTTGACATAATACATTTTAGAAATTCTTTAAACAACAAGAATATTTTCTTATCTGCTTAATTAATGACAGTCCATTTTAAGTGTCAGAAATTTAAAATCTGTTTCAGCATTCCTGAGAACATCTTGAATTTCTAATTCACCTTTATAAAATGCTTAAGGCAACACTACAAATAAGAGTATTGCCCAAGACCAGTAATTTATAGGCAGTCAATTATGCTTTAAAATAAACAAAACTATTGAGTTCCTGATGTTGCAATCCATTGAAAGGGAAATCGCCTTTTCCTCATAAAGGAACACCAGCTTGACAAGTGAAATTGCCCTTCTTCTTCTCAGATATTTATCTCCTGCAACACTGATTGATTGTTAGAGTTGCCAAGAAATTTCTAGTCACACAATGCCCATCTGTGGATGAATGATTGAAAAAAGTAATAGAGCAGAAACAGATGGAAAATGACGGGCCAAGTGAATAGCTATGATGTGACCGGGTTTCAGAGCCACATTTTTTTCAACTCTGCAAACAAAGTTTGACCCTGTCAAGGAAAGGATTTCAACTAAGGTTATTTTGGGTCAGTTTTTATCTTTCCATTTGCCTAAGTGTCCACCACCAATCCTAAATAATACCACTTCACCCAAACAGACAAATAAATAAATAGATGAGTGTCAAGTGGAGTCTTATTGGATGCTAACACCCATATGGTAGTTCAGGCCTCTTCAGTTCTGCAAATCTTTTCTTTACTAGAGAAAATATCAAAAGGTTGAGATGACCAGTGGATGAAGTGAAGGAAGGGTGTATAATAATGATAAAACTATAATGTAGAATTCATAATGATGTAATTCATCACTGAAACCACCATCTCCCGGAAAATTTCTGTTAACTATCCTTAGAGAAACATGTCCTTAGCAAAACATTAAGGCCCCAATTAGTTGTATCTACTCAACAAAAAGATTTATTCATTGGTTCAAAAAATATTTATTGGTATGCATGTAGGTCTTGTAATTAGGTAGAAACAAAGAAACAAATACACTTTATTTTTTCAAGGATATGCTAATATAATTGGTGAGATACACACAAAATCAATTTCAGACCATGTATATGCAATAATAGAGAAACACATTTTAGGAAATTTTCTACCAGCAGGAGGGCAAGATCAAAGAAAAGTCCACCAAAGAGGTGTTCATGGAGAATCTTCATGTTTTAAGTCTTATATATTTAAAAATCAGAACTGTAATCAGATAATCAGATGCTGTCCTATATACCCAGGATTACTCTTACTTTTTTTTTTTACTTTAGCATCATTAATCTACAGTTACATGAGCTACATTACGTCTACTAGATTCCCCCCATCTTCAAGTCCCCACCACACACACCACTACAGTCACTGTCCATCAGCGCAGCAAGATGCTACAAAATCACTACTTGTCTTCTCTGTGTTATACTGTCTTCCCCATGTCCCCCCCTACCTACATTATGTGTGCTAATTGTAATGCCCCTTTTCCCCCCTTATCCCTCCCTTCCCACCCATCCTCCCCAGTCCCTTTCCCTTTGATAACTGGTAGTCCATTCTTGGGTTCTGTGAGCCTGCTGCTATTTTGTTCCTTCAGTTTTTTTCTTTGTTCTTATACTCCACAGATGAGGGAAATCATCTGATACTTGTCTTTTTTGGCTTGGCTTATTTCACTGAGCATAATACCCTCTAGCTCCATCCATGTTGTTGCAAATGGTAGGATTTGTTTTCTTCTTATAGCTGAATAATGTTCCATTGTGTATATGTACCACATCTTCTTTATCCATTCATCTACTGATGGACACTTAGATTGGTCCATTTCTTGGCTATTATAAATAGTGCTGTGATAAACATAGGAGTGCATATGTCTTTTTCAAACTGAGCTGCTGCATTCTTAGGGTAAATTCCTAGGAGTGGAATTCCTGGGTCAAATGGTATTTCTATTTTGAGTTTTTTGAGGAACCTCCATACTGCTTTCCACAATGGTTGAACTAATTTGCATTCCCACCAGCAGTGTAGGTGGGTTCCCCTTTCTCCACATCCTCGCCAACATTTGTTGTTGTTTGTGTTTTGGATGTTGGCTATTCTTACTGGTGTGAGGTGATATCTCATTGTGGTTTTAATCTGCATTTCTCTGATGATTAGCAATGTGGAGCATCTTTTCATGTGCCTGTTGGCCATCTGGATTTCTTCTTTGGAGAAGTGTCTGTTCAGATCCTCTGTGCATTTTTTAATTGGCTTATTTGCTTTTTGTTTGTTTGTTCAGGTGTGTGAGCTCTTTATATATTTTGGATATCAACCCTTTATTGGATATGTCATTTATGAATATATTCTCCCACACTGTAAGATGCCTTTTTGTTTTGCTGATGGTGTCCTTTGCTGTACAGAAGATTTTCAGCTTGATATAGTCCCATTTACTCATTTTTGCTTTTGTTTCCCTTGCCCTGGGAGATATGTCATGAAGAAGTTGCTCATGTTTATATCCAAGAGATTTTTTCCTCTGTTTTTTTCTAAGAGCTTTATGGTTTTATGACTTACATTCAGGTCTTTGATCCATTTTGAGTTGACTTTTGTGTATGGGGTTAGACAATGACCTGGTTTCATTCTCTTACATGTAGCTGTCCAGTTTTGCCAACACTAGCTGTTGAAGAGGCTGTCATTTCTCCATTGTATAGCCACGGCTCCTTTATTGTATATTAATTGACCATATATGTTTGGGTTAATGTCTGGACTTTCTATTCTATTCCACCGGTCTGTGGGTCTGTTCTTGTGCCAGTACCAAATTGTCTGGATTACTGTGGCTTTGTAGTAGAGCTTGAAGTCGGGAAGTGAGATACCCCCTGCTTTATTCTTCCTTCTTAGCATTGCTTTGGCTATTTGGGGTCTTTTGTGGTTCCATATGAATTTTAGAATTATTTGTTCCAGTTCATTGAAGAATGCTGTTGGTATTTTGGTAGGGCTTGCATTGAATCTGTAGATTGCTTTAGGCAGGATGGCCATTTTGACAATATTAACTCTTCCTAGCCAAGAGCATAAGATGAGTTTCCATTTGTTAGTATTCCCTTTAATTTCTCTTAGGAGAGTGTCTTGTAGTTTTCAGGGTATAGGTCTTTCACTTCCTTGGTGAGGTTTATTCCTAAGTATTTTATTCTTTTTGATGCAATTGTGAATGGAATTGTTTTCCTGATTTCTCCTTCTGTTAGTTCATCATTAGTGTATAGGAAAGCAACAGATTTCTGTGTATTAATTTTGTATCCTGCAACTTATCTGAATTCAGATATTAGTTCTAGTAGTTTTGGAGTGGATTCTTTAGGGTTTTTTACGTACAGTATCATGTCATCTGCAAATAGTGACAGTTTGACTTCTTCTTTACCAATCTGGATGGCTTGTATTTCTGTGTTTTGTCTGATTGTTGTAGCTAGGACCTCCAGTACTATGTTGAATAACAGTGGAGAGAGTGGGCATCCCTGTCTTGTTCCCAATCTTAGGTGAAAAGCTTTCAGCTTCTCGCTGTTAAGTATGATGTTGGCTGTGGGTCTGCCATGTATGGCTTTTATTATGTTGAGGTACTTGCCCTCTATACCGATTTTGTTAAGAGTTTTTATCATGAATGGATGTTGAATTTTCTTGAATGCTTTTTCACCATCTGTGGAGATGATCATGTTGTCTCTGTCTTTCTTTTTGCTGATGTGGTGGATGATGTTGATGGATATTCGAATGTACCATCCTTGCAACCCTGAGATGAATCCCACTTGATAATGGTGTATGAACCTCTTGATATATTTTTGAATTTGGTTTGCTAATATTTTGTTGAGTATTTTTGCATCTATGTTCATCAGGGATATTGGTCTGTAATTTTCTTTTTTTGTGGTGTCTTTGCCTGGTTTTGGTATTAGAGTGATGCTGGCTTGATAGAATGAGTTTGGAAGTATTCCCTCCTCTTCTATTTTTTGGAAAACTTTAAGGAGAATTGGTATTATGTCTTCTTTATATGTCTGATAAAATTCAGCGGTGAATCCATCTGGCTCGGGGATTTTCTTCTTGGGTAGTTTTTTGATTACCAATTCAATTTTATTGCTGCTAATTGGTCTGTTTAGATTTTCTGTTTCTTCATTGGTTAGTCTTGGAAGGTTGTATTTTTCTAGAAAGTTGTCCATTTTTTCTAGGTTATCCAGTTTGTTAGCATATAGATTTTCATAGTATTCTCTAATAATTCTTTGTATTTCTGTGGAGTCCGTCATGATTTTTCCTTTCTCATTTCTGATTGTGTTTATGTGTGTAGATTATCTTTTTCTCTTAATAAGGCTGGTGAGGGGTTTATCTATTTTGTTTATTTTCTCAAAGAACCAGCTCTATTGTTTTATTCTTCTCAGTTTTATTTATTTGTTTTCTGATCTTTATTATGTCTGTCCTTCTGCTGACTTTGGGCCTCATTTGTTCTTCTTTTTCCAGTTTCAATAATTGTGACTTTAGACTATTCATTTGGGATTGTTCTTCCTTCTTTAAATAGGCCTGGATTGCTATATACTTTCCTCTTACAACTGTCTTTGCTGCATCCCTCAGAATTTGGGGCATTGTGCTGTTGTTGTCATTTGTCTCCATATATTGCTTGATCTCTGTTTTAATTTTGTCATTGATCCATTGATTATTAAGGAGCACGTTGTTAAGCCTCCATGTGATTGTGAGCCTTTTTGTTTTTTTCTACAATTTATTTTTAGTTTTATAACTTTGTGATCTGAGAAGTTGGTTGGTACAATTTCAATCTTTTTGAATTTACTGAGGCTCTTTTTGTGGCCTTCTTTGTGGTCTATTCTGGAAAATGTTCCATGTGCACTTGAAAAGAATGTACCCTGTTACGTTTGGGTGCAGAGCTCTGTAGATGTCTGTTAGGTCCATCTGTTCTAATGTGTTGTTCAGTGCCTCTGTCTCCTTACTTATTTTCTGTTTGGTTGATCTGTCCTTTGGACTGAGTGGTGTGTTGAAATCTCCTAGAATGAATGCATTGCATTCTATTTCCTTCTTTAATTCTGTTAGTATTTGTTTCACATATGTCAGTGCTCCTGTATTGGGTGCATATATATATATATATATATATTTTAATTTATTTTGGTATCATTAATCTACAATTATATGTGCAATATTATGGTTATTAAAGTACCCCCTTCATCAGGTCCCCCCACCAACCCTATTACAGTCACCGTCCATCAGCATAGTGAGATGCTATAGTATCACTACTTGTCTTCTCTGAGTTGTACAGCCCTCCCCATGCCCCCCCAACATTACAACTGCTAATCGTAATGCCCCCTTTTCCCTCTTATCCCTCCCTTCCCACCCATCCTCCGCAGTCTCTTTCCCTTTGGTAACTATTTGTCCGTTCTTGGGTTCTATGAGTCTGCTGCTGTTTTGTTCCTTCAGTTTTTTTCTTTGTTCGTATACTCCACATATGAGTGAAATCATTTGATACTTGTCTTTCTCCACCTGGCTTATTCCACTGAGCATAATACCCTCTAACTCCATCCATGTTGTTGCAAATGGTAGGATTTGTTTTCTTCTTATGGCTGAATAATATTCCATTGTGTATATGTACCACCTCTTCTTTATCCATTCATCTACTGATGGACACTTAGGTTGCTTCCATTTCTTGGCTATTGTAAATAGTGCTGCAATAAACATAGGGGTGCATCTGTCCTTTTCAAATTGGGCTGCTGCATTCTTAGGGTAAATTCCTAGGAGTGGAATTCCTGGGTCAAATGGTATTTCTATTTTGAGTTTTTTGAGGAACCTCCATACTGCTTTCCACAATGGTTGAACTAATTTGCAGTCCCACCAGCAGTGTAGGAGGGTTCCCTTTTCTCCACATCCTCGCCAACATTTGTTGTTGTTTGTGTTTTGGATGTTGGCCATCCTCACTGGTGTGAGGTGATATCTCATTGTGGTTTTAATCTGCATTTCTCTGATGATTAGCGATGTGGAGCATCTTTTCATGTGCCTGATGGCCATCTGAATTTCTTCTTTGAGAAGTGTCTATTCATGTCCTCTGCCCATTTCTTAATTGGATTATTTGCTTTCTGTTTGTTAAGGTGCATGAGTTCTTTATATATTTTGGATGTCAACCCTTTATCAGATACGTTTTTTATGAATATATTCTCCCATACTGTAGGATGTCTTTTTGTTCTACTGATGGTGTCCTTTGCTGTACAGAAGCTTTTCAGCTTGATATAGTCCCACTTGTTCATTTTTGCATTTGTTTCCCTTGCCCGGGGAGATATGTTCATGAAGAAGTTGCTCATGTTTATGTCCAAGAGATTTTTGCCTATGTTTTTTTCTAAGAGTTTTATGGTTTCATGACTTACATTCAGGTCCTTGATCCACCTTGAGTTTACCTTTGTGTATGGGGCTAGACAGTAGTCCAGTTTCATTCTCTTACATGTAGCTGTCCAGTTTTTCCAACACCAGCTGCTGAAGAGGCTGTCATCTCCCCATTGTATATCCAAGGCACTTTTATCAAATATTAATTGACTGTATATGTTTGGGTTAATGTTTGGATTTTCTATTCTGTTCCACTGGTCTGTGGGTCTGTTTTTGTGCCAATACCAAATTGTCTTGATTACTGTGGCTTTGTAATAGAGCTTGAAGTCAGGGAGCGTAATTCCCCCTGTTTTATTCCTCCTTCTCAGGCTTGCTTAGGCTATTCAGGGTCTTTTGTGGTTCCATATGAATTTTAGAATTATTTGTTCGAGTTCATTGAAAGAAGCTGTTGGTAGTTTGATAGGGATTGCATTGAATGTGTAAATTGCTTTAGGTAGTATAGCCATTTTGACAATATTTATTCTTCCTAGCCAAGAGCATGGGATGCTTTTCCATTTGTTAGTGTCCTCTTTAATTTCTCTTAGGAGTGTCTTGTAGTTTTCACAGTACTGGTCTTTCACTTCCTTCGTTAGGTTTATTCCTAGGTATTTTATTCTTTTTGATGCAATTGTGAATGGAATTGTTTTTCTGACTTCTCTTTCTGTTAGTTCATCATTAGTGTAAAGGAAAGCAACAGATTTCTGTGTGTTAATTTTGTATCCTGCAACTTTGCTGAATTTCGATGTTAGTTCTAGTAGTTTTGAAGTGGAGTCTTTAGGGTTTTTAATGTACAGTATCATGTCATCTGCAAATAGTGACAATTTGACTTCTTCTTTACCAATCTGGATGGCTTGTATGTCTTTGTTCTGTCTGATTGCTGTGGCTAGGACCTCCAATACTATGTTGAATAACAGTGGAGAGAGTGGGCATCCCTGTCTTGTTCCCGATCTTAGGTGAAAAGTTTTCAGCTTCTCCCTGTTAAGTATGATGGTAGCTGTGGGTTTGTCATATGTAGCCTTTAGGATGTTGAGGTACTTGCTGTCTATACCCATTTTGTTGAGAGTTTTAATCAGGAATGGATGCTGAATTTTGTCAAATGCTTTTCAGCATCTATGGAGATGATCATGTGGTTTTTGTTCTTCTTTTTGTTGATGTGGTGGATGATGTTGATGGATTTTCGAATGTTGTACTGTCCTTGCATCCCTGGGATGAATCCCAATTGATCATGGTGAATGATCCTCTTGATGTATTTTTGAATTTGGTTTGCTAATATTTTGTTGAGTATTTTTGCATCTATGTTCATCAGGGATATTGGTCTGTAATTTTCTTTTTTGGTGAGCTCTTTGTCCGGTTTTGGTATTAGAGTGATGCTGGCTTCATAGAATGAGTTTGGAAGTATTCCCTGCTCTTCTATTTTTTTAAA
Organism: Smutsia gigantea; assembly: GCA_032199065.1. Classification (NCBI taxonomy): domain Eukaryota; kingdom Metazoa; phylum Chordata; class Mammalia; order Pholidota; family Manidae; genus Smutsia; species Smutsia gigantea. Next base: position 190,253 of record JAVSCE010011562.1, read on the forward strand.
GACGTTAAGGAGAATGGGTGTTATTTCTTCTCTATATGTCTGGTAGAATTCTGAGGTTAATCCATCTGGTCTGGGCGTTTTGTTCTTGGGTAGTTTTTTGATTACCAATTCAATTTCATTGCTGGTGATTGGTCTGTTTAGTTTTTCTTTTTCCTGTTTGTTTAGTCTTGGAAGGTTGTATTTTTCTAAGAAGTTGTCCATTTCTTCTAGGTTTTCCAGCTTGTTAGCATATATATTCTCATAATATTCTCTTATAATTCTTTGTATTTCTGTGGGGTCCATCGTTATTTTTCCTTCTTCATTTCTTATTCTATTTATGTGTGTAGATTCTCTCTTTTTCTTAATGAGTCTGGCTAGGGGTTTATCTATTTTTTTTATTTTTTCAAAGAACCAGCTCTTGGTTTTATTGATTTTTTCTACTGTTTTATTCTTCTCAATTTTATTTCTTCTCTGATCTTTATTATGTCCCTCCTTCTGGTGACTTTGGGCCTCATTTTTTCTTCTTTTTCCAATTTCAGTAATTGTGTCTTTAGACTATTCATTTGGGAATGTTCTTCCTTCTTTAAATAGGCCTGGATTGCAGTATACTTTCCTCTTAGAACTGCCTTTGCAGCGTCCACAGAAGTTGTGGCTTTGTGTTGTTGTTGTTGTCATTAGTCTCCATATATTCTTTGATTTCTGTTTTGATTTGGTTGTTAACCCATTTATTAATTAGAAGAATGTTGTTAAGTCTCCATGTATTTGTGAGCCTTTTTGGTTTCTTTTAAAATTTATTTCTAGTTTTATACCTTTGTGATCTGAGAAGGTGGTTGGTAGGATTTCAATGTTTTTGAATTTACTGAAGTTCTTTTTGTGGCCTAGTATGTGGTCTATTCTGGAAAATGTTCCATGTGCCCTTGAGAAGAATGTGTATCCTGCTGCTTTTGGATGCAGAGTTCTGTAGATGTCTGTTAGGTCCATCTGTTCTAGTGTGTTGTTCAGTGCCTCTGTGTCTTATTCTCTGTCTCGTTGATCTGTCCTTTGGAGTGAGTAGTGTGTTGCAGTCTCCTAAAATGAATGCATTGCTATTTCCTCCTTTAATTCTGTAAGTATTTGTTTCACATATGCTGCGCCCCTGTGTTGGGTGCATATATATTTATAATGGTTATATCTTCTTGTTGGACTGACCCCTTTATCATTATGTAATGTCCTTCTTTATCTCTTGGTACTTTCTTCATTTTGAAGTCTATTTTGTCTGATACAAGTACTGCAACACCTGCTTTTTTCTCTTTGTTGTTTGCATGAAATATATTTTTAGTCTGTGTATATCTTTGGGTTTGAGGTGAGTCTCTTGTAAGCAGCATATAGATGGGTCTTGCTTTTTTATCCATTCTGTTACTCTGTGTCTTTTGATTGGTGCATTCAGTCCATTTACATTTAGGGTGATTATTGATAGGTATGTACTTATTGCCATTGCTGGCTTTAGATTCGTGGTTACCAAAGGTTTAAGGGTTGTTTCTTTACTATCTAACAATCTAACTTAACTTTCTTGTTAAGTTATTGTAAACACAGTCTCATGTTTCTTTATTTCTCTCCCTTCTTATTCTTCCTCCTCCATTCTGTATATACTGTGTTTTATTCTTTGCCTTTAGTTAGTATTTGGATGGTCTGCTTTCTTTGCTATGATTTTATTTTCCCTGGTGACATCTTTTTAGCCTTAAGGGTGCTTCCCTCTAGAGCAGTCCGTTTAAGATATCCTGTAGTGGTGGTTTATGAGAGGCAAATTCTCTCAACTTTCGCTTGTCTGGAAATTGTTTAATCGTGCTGTCATATTTAAATGATAATCGTGCTGGATACAGTATTCTTGGTTCAAGGCCCTTCTGTTTCATAACGTTAAATATATCATGCCATTCTCTTCTGTCCTGTAAGGTTTCTGTTGAGAAGTCTGATGATAGACTGATGGGTTTTCCTTTGTAGGTGATTTTTTTTCTCTCTCTGGCTTCCTTTAATACTCTCTCCTTATCTTTGATCTTTGCCATTTTAATTATTATATGTCTTGGTGTTGTCCTCCGTGGGTCCCTTGTGTTGGGAGATCTGTGGGATTCCGTGGTCTGAGTGACTATTTCCAACCCCACTTGGGGAAGTGTTCAGCAATTATTTCTTCAAAGACACTTTCTATCCCTTTTTCTCTCTTCTTCTTCTTCTGGTACCCCTATAATGAGAATATTGTTCTGTTTGGATTGGTCACAAAGTTCTCTTAATATTTTTTCATTCCTAGAGATCCTTTTATCTTTCTCTGCCTCAGCTTCTCTGTATTCCTGTTCTCTGATTTCTATTCCATTAACAGTCTCTTGTACCTCATCAAGTCTGGTATTAAGTCCTTCTATTAATTGTTTCATTTCTGTTATCTGCCTCCAGACTTCATCCCTTAGTTCCTGCATATTTCCCTGCAGGTCCATCAACATGGTTATAACTTTATTTTGAATTCTTTTTCAGGAAGATTGGTTAGATCTATCTCACCAGACCCTCTCTCTTGGGTTGTCTGAGTGATTTTTGACTGGACCAGATTCTTCTGCCTTTTCATGGCAATAGAAGTGGTCACAGGCAGGTGGCGTGTGTGTCAGCTGGGAGAACAATGTACCTTCCTGCTTGCTGGTCACCTTGTTCTTCTCCGCTGCCTGTGCCAGTTACCCAGACACCTGGAGCAGTCTCTGAGATAATCAACCTGATCTGCCATTGACGGGCCGCCCTCGGGATAGCCTTGGGCACTGCGGGGGGGTCGCAGCCTTGCCGGGTGTGTTCTCCTGTGAAAACGGTCCCCCTTCGTGCCTTCCAGACCTTGCTCCAGGTTCCTCTGTCTGTGCCGGCAGCTGTGCGTCCATCTGTGGCAGCCTCTGGGTCTGTCCCGTTTAGCTGCCTGCTGGGAGGAGACTCTATGTGGTTGCTGTGGGCGGGGCTGCTCCCAGGCTGGTCTGCAGCTGTGGCAGGTCAGCTGCTTTGCTTGCAGTGCCCGCCAGGGGGGAATGAATGGCAGGCTGCTTATCACTGTGAGGGGCTTCGGGGCTGGGTTATCCCCCAGGAGATTAAGACTCCCAGCTTTCTGGGCTGAGTGTGCCAGGACAGTTTTATCCAGCTGTTAAACCCTTGTCCCTTTAAGACTCTTAAAAAGTCCCCGCTTTTCTTTTGTCCCAGGGGTGCCGCTTGTGGGTATCCACTCGCAGTCTCCATCTGGGATCCTGCCCTTCTGTTTCTCTAATATCCAGTACACCATGTGATGTGTGTCTGTGCTCCCAGTGCAGATCACTGGGGCTGGTTATTTAGCAGTCCTGTGCTTCCACTCCCTCTCCACTCTGATTCTTTTCCTCCCCCTGGTGAGCTGGGGTGGGGGGAGTGCTTGGGTCCCGCCGGTCACGGCTTTGTATCTTACGCTTTTTGTGAGATGCTGAGTTCTTTCAGATGTAGATGTAGCCTGGCTGTCGTACTGTATCTTCTGGTCTCTTTTTTAGGAGTAGTTGTATTTGTTGTATTTTCAAAAATATATATGGTTTTGTGAGGAGATTTCTGCTGCCCTACTCATGCTGCCATCTTGAGCCCCTCCTGCTCTTACTTTTTAACTTGAACAGATAATGCAGCAATAAATGAAACTGGGAAGAAGGTAGGTTGTGAACATGTTAGAAGTGGGGCCAAAAATTTTTGTATTTGGAATGTGGGTATTAGGTATAAGTGATGAGGTATGATTTTCTCTTTCCTCCCCATAATTAAAGGTGATAAAAGTAAGTTAATCTAGGCTTCTGGATTCCTCTGAACCAGTACAACTCTCCCTCCTTCTACCTCAACGCCTAGATTGAGAACACCAGCCAAGAGGGTTCTCCTTTGAAGAACAAGAGATGTCTGGGAGATTGCATCCTTATTTTCTTGTGTACCTTTTCCTTTGAACTTGCTAAATGAAGAGATAGTAACATAAAGTGAAATAACCTTAGCTGAATGGATATGACTTACTACATTGTGACCATCTGGGCAATCCTAAGTACCCTGAGTAAACCTTCTGGTCTGGGTACCTAACTCATTGTAAGACCATGATATTTAAAAGAATATGTTTGTATAATTATTGCCACTTTACTTCATATACTTTTAAACATCAGTCTTTCTACCACTTACTAATATCACAGTGATAACAGTGATGATACATTTAATGGGAATATGTTGTGTTCCTATGGCCTGAGTTATATTTTCAAGCTTTCTCATAGCCTATTTTGCCTTAGGCTACTCCAAATTTCCCTCTATAACTCTGATTTTGTGCCCTGATGGTAAATATCAAGCGCATTAAGCAGAGTTGTTACTACGACACTAATGGAACAAGATATATGACATAATTCAATAGTTTGTTTCAGTTGCCATTTTACAATGAATCCATCCATTCACGGCTGATCCTGAGCTTTCAGGGATACCTCCAGGGCATGATTACCAAATGGCTACACATGTAGAACACACAAGAATTCATCATTTCCTTTTTGTCTTTGGAGTCCCATGAATGCTTATAACCTGAGTATTACTTGAAAAAGCCTTCAAGTAATTAACTAGGTAAGGATATAAATACAGAATGATTTAAAAGAATAATTTAGTTTTAAAGAATTGACAGAGTCATTCATTCATTGGACAAATAATTATTGAAGACCTACTATCTGCCAAACCTTGAAGAAGGTACTGGGAATTCAGCAATTAATTAACAAGATGTATGTGATTTCCACTCTAAGAGATTTTACAACCTAGACACATTTTAAAAGTCAGTTATAATACAGTGTGATTAGTGCTTTGATAGGAACAGTGCAGCGTGGGAGAGAAGCATGTAGGACAGGTGACCACCACAGCCCTGAGCATCAGGGAGGGCTGCCTCCTTAAAAGTGTGGTATGTCATGTGAAAGATAGGTATATGTTTGTAATGGAAAGATGTGTCTACTGTGGAGGTAAGCAGCAGGTCTCAAATGAAGGTGAAAAATTTAGAAGTAAGAGACAGTCTGTCATGTACAAGGATTCAGACTGGACAGGGTCACTAGAATGTAAAGCAAGAGAGTAGGATGTAGGAAAACTTGAGGCAGCAAGCAGACTGGGTGCCAAATCTTGAGGCCATTTTGTTTTTACTTTGTCCAAATGGCAACTGTAATCCATTAAAGTGTTTTGTATGTGGGAGTGATGCAAACTATTTTTTGACTGAGAATTGGATTCAAGAAAATTCTAAGGCTAGAATTTTCAACTATGCTAACTAAACTATTCAGAAAGTCTAGGATAAACTTGGTCTTCTACATCTACCAATCCCTTCATTGTCTCTTCAGCATGTAAGATTACTATTTTTTCCTTTTTGAAGGAGTTTGGTGAGTTGTTTCATGTACCATTTTATTGTTCAGTGATGGATTTATACATGAAAAAGGTTTATTAGAAAAAAGACTTGGAAGAAAAAATAAGGAAACATTTACTGAACCTTTATTACATACCTGATACTGTGCCAGGGACTTTCATGTACATTTTCTCTTGCAAATTTAGTCTGGGAAAAGGGGTGGGTAATGAGGAATGCACGGGATTAAATGGTAACCAACTCTGACCCATGTGGCTTCAGAGAAGGTCCAAAGTCCCAAATGGAGTCATAAAATCCCAGGAATGAGACACTGATGTTCCTTTCTAAGAAGTGTTCCCTGTAGTGCTATCAAGGAGCCATCTTGTAAGGTCAGGAATTTTCTACTCCCTTGATCCCCTAGAGCAGTTTCTCAAACTTGGCATTATTGACATTTGGGGCTCGATAATTGTAAGGACCATCCTATGCACTGTAGGATGTTTACCAGAATCCCTGACCTCTACTCACTTGATGCCAGTAGCACCTCCCCAGTTATGGCTACCAAAAATGTCTCCAGATATTATCAAATGTCCCCCAGGGGAACAGTTATCCCCAGCTGAGAACCAGCAATGCTTCTCAAAGCATGATGTGAGAATATCTGAGAATAAGATATTGGTGTTGGTGACAAAGTTTGCATTGATCCTTGGGGAAGTAAGGAAACCTGACAACACATTAAGCTCTTCATTCTGATTTTACATTCTTCTTACATGCTTTCTTTTATAGAATAATACTAAGAATAAGTGGTTATACTTTTAAATTTTTAATTCCTTACCTGGAAAAAAAACTGGTCTTTGTCAATTTCCTAATTTTTATATTATGTTATTGATCTATGAAACCCAAAATATCAGGCAACCTCTTCTGTAGAGGAAACTTAATGGCTACCTCATCAAAACACAACTATTCTTACAACATCTGGGAAGAAATTCTCTGAGTTAATTCTAACTAAATAGGAAAAGTAAAGTTTGCCTTAGAGTCCCATACTTTCTGTTCTATTCCCCTTGAAGAATCTCATTCTGTCACCTGTAAATTCATTCTGATAATAATGAAGAAATTGCTAACTATTCTGGAGTATGTACATTTTAGTGTAAAATGAGTGAATGCTAAGAAATACTTCAAGACCAAAAGAAAAATCTAATGGTAGAATTTCAGGTACAGGCAATTGTGGAAATACTAGGGGTGGGAGATCTAGCTTAAATTATGCTGATTTTGCTTTTAAGGTGAGTCCTACAAAATGATACAATTTCCACAGAAAATAAAAAGGAACACAAAATATACCAGTGTATTGAGGAAGGGAAATGAACAATTTTTATGTTTTTTGTAATATTCAAAATGAACTATTTTTTTTGTAAGTTACAAGTGCTCTTTTAACAGTTTTCAATACAGACTTGAAATGAAGTTCAAAGGACTTAATATTCATTTAAGATGCTACTATGTTCCAAGGCATCATAGAAGAAGGGAGAATATGATGCATCTGTGTGAAATAAGCATTGTGCCTGGACTTCCAACTCCTGTGAGTGAATTTATCCCCCCAGATTGATGCCTTTGCAGGATTTCTCCAAGCACCAAAGTACTATTTCTGGCCCAGTCGCAGGATCACGTTTCTCTATCCTTGAGTCTTCTGTTTGGTTACTTAGCCTTCCCTTCCTATTTCTTCACTACACAAAGGTCTGCCTATTCCCTGTACTGCCAATTTAAAAACTTGTCATATACACTTACAAGGGAATATCTGAATCAGATAGAACAGACATTGTGCTGAGACCTCTCCTGAAATGCCTCCCATACCCCAGCCCTGGCACAATTTCCCAAGTCTAATTTGAAATTTTCAAAGTTAGTGACTATTTGAACAAATGCAAAAGAATGCTGTCTTTGACAGTGAAGAAAAGGAATCTTTGTCTTAATAGTTTAGCCACAGAAGTCCAGGAACCTTTCTTCAGGACACTAAATGAAGAATTACTTGAGACTTTTTCAGAGCCCTAAAGTCAGGGATGCCACCAGTGTACATGACATCTTTGAGTGAAGAAAAAGGAACTTCTTTTTCCAGGTGGATAAGGACAGGTGCCAAGGCATATTGTTTGTTTGGCTGAGTTTAAGCTGCATTTCTGGCCCTCCAGCCAATTTATTATTCATTTTTACTCAACGATAAATACATTGAGCACTTTGAATTTTCTACAACTGATATTATAAATGTTCTATTGACATTAATTTTAATTTCTATATATTTTGCAATGAAAATTTAGGTTAATACATTCAATGAAGGTTCTAGTATTCAATGCTTTGTAATTTGGTGTTTGGTGTGTGTCTGATTCAGTGCTTTCTAATTAGGGTTTCTAAATCCAAGTGGATGAAACATTTGATTCCCTGGCTAAACTTTTTTGATGTTGAGTTCCATTTATGTGTGCTGTAATATTTGACTTTTAAAAAATAAATTTCCATGATAATTGCAAAAGAAGTTTCTTTTTCCTGTGATACAAATTTCAAAGCAAATCTTGGTATATTCATTATTTAATCTCTAGTTCATGGATCAGCATTGGAAACTACTAACCAGAGGAACTTGTAGCTAGAATAAGTTCTACTATTTACTTTGCCCTAATTGATACCAGTCTGAGTGGTATGAAGGCTTTCTGCTCAAATTGTGTTCCCTAGACCAGCAGTATAGCTGGTTAGAAATTCATCATTTCAGATACCACATTTGATCTACTGAATAAGAATCAGCATTTCACCAAGGCTGTCAGGTGATTTGTGTGCACATAAAGCCTAGATTGATAATGAGGCCATTTGAGTTCTATTCTCCTGGTTCACCACTGACTAGCAAAATTCCTTCAAATTTCTAGACTTTGCTGCCTTTATAAAACATGAGTTTAGAACAAGATAAATGCACCTAAAATTCTAAAATCCACTGTCAAATGTGTATCAATTTTACATGTATTTCAAGAAGGCAAATATACTTTGAATGTTTTGTCCTTTAAAATAGTTTGGCCTTGTTTGAAAATAATGAAAGTTAGAAATAATTTGAAATTATTATAAGAAATGCTTCAACAAACAATTCAAATATATTAATTAACCTCTCCTTACCTTAATATGTATGCTTGTCATTCTTTTCTTTCTTCAGAACTGTATATTTTAAATCATTCATAAAGTTACTGTCCTTTAATGGTAGGAGACACCTGCAGATATTCTGTCTGAATAATATTAAAACAAGAAGAGTACTGTCCACTGGATGAGAGAGATTCTAAGCTTTGGATCTATTTCATTTGGCTAGAACATTCCAAATTAATACTAGAATTTCATTTTCAGTGCTTGCACTATAAAGTATATATTTTTTTGTTTAGAGAAGCAATAGATATTTCTATTGGAATACATCCATTTAGCCTCTTCAACAACTGGTGCTGGGAAAACTGGACAACTACATGTAAGAGAATGAAATTAGATTACTGTCTAACTCCATACACAAGAGTAAACTTGAAATGGATCAAAGACCTGAATGTAAGTCATGAAACCATAAAACCCTTAGAAGAAAATATAGGCAAAAATCTCTTGAACAAAAACATCAACAACTTTTTCCTGAACATATTTCCTTGGGCAAGGGAAACAAAAGCAAAAATGAACAAGTGGTTGACATCAAACTAAAAAGCTTCTGTACAGCAAAGGACAGCATTAGCAGAACAAAAAGGCATCCTACATTATGGGAGAATATATTAATAAATGATTTATCTGATAAAGGCTTAACATCCAAAATATATAAAGAAATCACCTGCCCCAACATCCAATAAAACAAATAACCCAATTAAAAAATGGGTGGAAGATCTGAACAGACACTTCTTCAAAGAAGAAATTCAAATGGTCAACAGACATATGAAAAGATATTCCACATCGCTAATCATCAGGGAAATGCAAATTAAAACCACAATGAGATACCACCTCACACCAGTTAGGATAGCCACCATCCAAATGACAAGAAACAACAAATGCTGGTGAGGATGAAGAGAAAGGGGAATCCTCCTACACTGTTAGTGGGAATGTAAATTGGTTCAATCATTATGGAAAACAGTATTGAGGTTCCTCAAAAAACTAAAAATAGAAATACCATTTGACCTACCAATTCCACTCTTAGGAATTTACCTGGAGAAAACAAGATCCCTGATTCGAAAGACATATGCACCCCTATGTTTATCGCAGCATTAGTTGCAATAGCCAAGATAGGGAAGCAACCTATGTGCCCATCCGTAGATGAATGGATAAAGAAGGTGTGTACATATACACAGTGGAATATTATTCAGCAATAAGAAGAAAACAAATCCTGTCATTTACAACAACATGGATGGAGCTATGCTCAATGAAATAAGCCAGGTGGAGAAAGACAAATACCAAATGACTTCACTCACTTGTAGAGTACAAAAACAAAGCAAAATTAGAGGAACAAAATAGAAGCAGACTCACAGATTCCGAGAAAGGACTGTTAGTTACCAATGGGAAGGGGTTGGGGAGGGTCAGTGTGGAGGGAGAAGGGGATTAAGGGGCACTATAATTCACAATCAAAATATAGGCAGGCCATGGGGAAGGTAGAACAGCATGGAGAAGACAAGTAATGACTACAGCATCTTACTACTCTGCTAGACAGTGACTGCAATGGGTGGGAGGTAAAGTATTGATAATATAGGTGAACGTTGAACCACTGTGTTGTGTATTTGTAACCAACATAAGATTGTATATTAATGATACTTTAACAAAAAAAAAGAAAGAAAAACAAAGGTCACTAGTATTCCTCTCTTCCCCATACCTCCTTGGATCTAAAACATTCCCTCCCCAAGAGATAGAATCGATACTCAATCTCCACCTCCAAAAAATCAGTATGTCCCATTTCAGTAGCTATAACTTCACATTTTTTACAGTCATCCCTTACTTGTACCCAAAACTTCTGTCAAAAGTGTTATATGCAAGGGAAAGAAGGGCATTTTAAAAATAAAACTTAGAGACCTATTATGTGCCTGGCTTTGGACACAAGTGGTAACTTAGAGACAGCATATTATGGCCTATCTCAATCTCCATAATCAAGTCACCCAATTCCCATAATAAATCTTCTCTTTAATATCCATAAAAATACTATTGGTTCTATTTCTCTGACAAATACACATCTTTTCCTCCTGATCCTGGAGGACACTAAGTAGCAGTTAAGGTATCATTCAGGCAACTTGTTTCGATCCACCTCTTACCACTCAGCCTTTCAGCATTCATTAACAGGTAGTTAAGTGGAGTATGTTTGCTCCTCCCTAGTCACCAACTACTTGAGAGCATTTGCCATCAGATCATAGGATGTTTTCTCATGTTGACCTAACCTGACCCATGGGACTTTTGTCCTTTCTGCTCTGGAAAGCATGCTTCTGTCAGTATTCCAACTTCATCTTCAAAACTGTCAAAAACTGTGAAGAATCTGAGATTTTACCTTATGTTTAAGCTAACATGTTAGCCCACCTAATTCATGAATCTTAGCAGAAGACATGAGACATCTGGGTCAGAGATAAAGAGATTTACTATTTTTGGCAGGCAGCATATGTTACATGTTCACTTTAGTTTCCTTTGTCCCTCCAATGTCCACAGGGCCAACAAAGTTGGAAAATAGTAGTTTAAATAAATGGGGCATTATTTTTAGTATATTGGACAGCAAATAAATCTGCCTTCTGCTCTGGAGGGAGACACCATCTCTATCATCCAAAGCTGTTCACTGTGCAGTGTCCTTGAAAAGATAGCCTGAAACAAAAAATTACTTGTGTCTGTATTCACAAAATGTGCACAGAGACCTGTGAAGAATTGTCTACCAATATTGTCATACTATATGGATTCTTCTGCTTCTTTATCTTTTCACTTACTAATAATCTGTTTGAGAAATCTTGCCCTATCACTACACTGAGTGCATCATCATTGACTTTTGCAAGAGCAGAGATACAGTGATGCGGAGCCTTAGATTAGTTCTAATCTTTTGTTTTTAGAAACAATACTACAAAAATCTTCAACATAATTTTTTTCACACACGTACCAATGCTATATGTTGGATAAATTCCCAGAAGTGGAATTGCTGGGTCAAAAGTTAATGTAATTTTAATAAATATTGGTAAATTGTCCTCCATATGTGGTGTATCATTTTTCATTATCACCAGTGATGTCTATTTCATAACTGCCTGGTCAACAGAATATATAGCCAAAGTTTAGACTTGTGCCAAAGTGATAAGTGAAAATAGTAGTTTTGACTTGTATTTGTTTTATTAAAAGAAAAATTGAGCATCTTTTTATATGTTTGAATGCCATGTCTTTATTGATCTGCAAAATTTTTGGTCAAAACATTTTGTTTATTTTTCTTTTGGGTTGATGTTCTTATTTATTTTCATTTCTGGTAGCTCTTTACACCCAAAGAAAATTAGTTCTTTGTGTTGTGATTTTTTTCATTTGTCTTTCGACATTGCTTAAGACTTTTTTCTTAACGATGCCGAAAGATTTTTTTTAATATAGATGAATTTTTATATCTTTTCCCTTTTGGCTTCTGAATTTTGAGTCATCTTTAGAAAAGTCTCCAATCCAAGGTAAAGAAGAGTTTCTCCTTTATTGTCTTCTAGAACTTGTATGGTATTTTTTTTTTTTACATCTGCATTGTGATCAATTTGGTATTTATCCTAGTGTGCAGGGTTTTCCTCTTCCAGATGACTGTCTTGTTCAAACATCATTTACTACCTCACTGCTTTTTGGCTGTTGTTTATATTAAATACTACATTTCCATATGCATATTGGTTGCTTTCTTGTTTTTCTGTTCCATTCCTTTGGTCTAACTACCTTGTCATGTAACATAAACAGGCACCTATTTACATATCAAAAATTTTATATGTTCTCATATTTGGTCATGCCTGCCTTTTCTCTCATTTCTGTACTCTGCTTCAGTGCTTTTGCTTAGAGCTTTCCTGACTCTTAATTATTTTACATAACGATTTTAAAATCGGCTCATATCCAGGATAAAAGAAAATCTGTTCTCAGTTTTATCGGAGTTGGATTAAATGAGAAACCATTAATATCTTTATAAAATGTTGAGGTTCCCTGTTTAATACATTGTATGTCTGACCATTCTTTCAAGTCTTCTTTGTATACTTTAGGGATAATTAAGTGCTTTCTTCACACAATTTTTAATAGTTTTATTAAGTTCATTCTGGTTATTTTATTTTTTTCTTTTTTGGTTGCTCTTATAAATGATATTTTCTATTATATATCCTAAGTGGTTTTGATTTTTCATATCAAGAGCATTGATTTCTGGATGTTCATTTATACTTCCTTAACTTCTTTCATAGGAACATTCAAATGATTCTCTTGAGTTTTCCAAGTATGTAGTAATACTGTCTGCAAATCATGACCATTTCAGACATATTTTTCACTATCATTTAGGTAGAATATTCTTCAGACTGTAACTGCAGAGGAGAAAATTCAGATATCAATGATGTGCATGAATTTGTCCCTTTCCATACAGTCATTAATTCATATTTATTAAGTACTTGTCATATGCTAAGCACTGGGAATCATCATTTTAAAAGACAAAGGAAAGAAAGAAACTGGGTTTTGTTCGTGCCTCAGGAAAAAGAATATATTATTCATTATAAATTAAGATTTATTTATATTAAGTGACTAGACAAAAGAAAAAATCCTGTATTATAAAATTTCTAAAGGAACATTGTTGCTTATTTTTGTGGTATAATATATTTAATGGATTTAGTGTAGAACAGCTTGCTACATTTCATAAATGCATCAATGATGAGTATAGACATTGGAAAGTGATTCCTAATTGTCTAAACTGGTAAATACAGTATTTATTAAACTAAATTAAATACAGTATAAATTATGTTTTTAACATTGAAAAATAAGATATGTAGAATATGACTAACATTTTTATAATAATGAAAATATTTGTGTATAGTTTCACATCTGAGTAAATTCATTAGGCAATATGGCTAGTTATAAAGTATTAGAGAGGTAGAATATAATGTGTTTAAAGTGTGGGCTATGGAGTCTGGGTTCAAATCTAAGCTCTTTCACTTACAAAACTGATTGATGTTGGGATGTTGAAAGCTTTTGGAAACTAATTTCCTCACTTGCAAAATGAGGAAGACAAAGTACTAACCTTATAGAATTCTTATGAGGACTAAGTGTGTCAGAGTGATATAGTGTTTAGAACAGTCCTTGGCACATAGTAAAAACTCAAGAAATGTCAGGACACATAAGGTAAGAGATTAGATTTAAGCAAAGTAAAACTCTGACCTGGCTCATGCCTGCTTTTGTAGAATATGGCCATTGTACAATACATAATCTCTATGATCCCTTCTATGTTTATACATTCTATCTCTGCGGTTAGAGTAATTGATATTCCAAGCCACAGAGAGGATCAGTTGTTTAAGAAAGCAAGTGGTTATTTGCTTGGTGCCAGGGAAGTGATTTGCATTGTTCCAGGAAGGAGGAAGGAGAATTGGTTGCTTGCTATGACTTGGATTCTGCTTAATTGTTCAGAAGCTGTACAAATTAGCACAATATTGGATAATGTAGGCCAACATAAACACGGGGAAATTTCTTCCTCACCAATTCCAAGCACCAGAACTGGAAAAAAAAAATTCCAAGTATAACTGAGCTCTTACAAAGCCAGTCACTTTCCTCTATGAATTAAAGATTGTATAAATAAGAAAGTACTTTATCGAGATTAGAAGATATTCTAGAGTCAACAAATCACTCAGGTCTTTGTTGAAAACCTTTTAAAGATCTGAATGGTGTGTATTTCCTCTTGCTCATCCAGCTGTGATACCTTTTAAGTATTATAAAGAAGTAAAAAGAAAAGCTACCACATCAAAGAGAAAGAGAGTACTTTTTATTGCAAAATCCTTGTTATTCTAGATAGCCCTGACCAAGAACAATGTGCATTTTTTTTATGGCCTAGTTTTGCAGAAATAACACAACCTCACAAATTAATTCCTGGTAGAGCAAAACTTCTTAGCCAATCTAGGCAAGTCACTCAGCATAGCCTGTGAATCCTTACCTTTTCAAAGCTGTATCCTATTGAATCAATAAAATTAAGAATATCATGTATAATTTTCACTCCACATTTCTCACAAACTTTCAAGTATATTTGAACCCATTTTTTCTCAACACCTTTCCTTTATGTCAGAAGATTAAGTGTCCCTTCTCTGTTTAAAGCCAATTCTTCCTCTACCTGCATTTTAGGATCTATTGTGTCCATGACTTCGAATATTTTTAATCAACTACTTTTTGCCTCATCATATCTATAAAAACACCCAGTCTTGATGAGGCCTTTGCAACATGCAATTGAACAAGAAATGTTAGCCAAAAATAGAGGAAAATACTTCTTGTTTTAATGTTTTAGGCCAATCCCATTGACTTCGCTCTGTACTGTGATACCTAGCTAGGACTATTGTCTTTGGTCTTCTTAATGAATATTATCAAGGTTACACTTGAGGCTGGTTTGTCTGAACAGGAGGAGCTGACCTTGCATGGAGCCAGTGTAGTGATGGAGGTCGAGATTCTAAATAATCACAGAGTTCTCTTTGAAGTTGTGGAGAGCCGGCGTCCTTTGCTTTATATGGATTTCACTTTCATAGCTTTAGAATTACACAAATTTTCTGGTTAGAACTTACTTTCATTTTTTTCAGCACTGATTTACAAAAACAGAGTCTGAATTCAACAAAATTCTCTAACAAAAGTAAAATGGGTTAAAAAAGTTTGCCCCATTCAGACTTAGTGGACCTCTTTTAATTCCTCAAATAGAAAGGTCTTTCTCACAGGCTTTTCCCATGCGGTGCTTTGTAATAAGATGCTTTTATTCCTCATTCCCTAAATGGCAACGCTGCAGGCTCCTCAAGTTGCCTGCTCTGGGTGCAACAAACATACAGCTCCACACAGATCCATTTTCACTAAAAGAAATCCAGAAACTAGTTGAATAACTCCTACACATAATACAAAGAGTTATCAACATGATCGGACATGGCATGGTAATTAAAAATGGGGGTTGAAAACATTACATGACATGGTAATTAATATAAATGGGTATTGAACATTTTTGGTTCACTGCTTCAGATAAACACGAATCTGTATACAATATAATTAATATGATTTGTCTGTTTATTAAGGACTTTTTAATACTTTATTACGATGCAGATTCAAAATAATCCAGACATTGTTCTATATTAAATGTACTATGTTAATTATATTTTAAGTTAAATTTATTTTTATTTCTAGTTAAATTTATTATCTGTGTGTGTGTGTATATATATATATATTTGATTATTTCACAATACTGTGAGAATATTTTTGTATGTCAAACTTGAAGAAAGGAACTGATAACTCTAGAAGTGCATCTTCCTAGATTTATTACATATGGGTTAAACAATATAATGTAAATATGTTACAATGATTGTGTGCCTTGGTTAAAAGAAGGATACATGTTTAAGCACAAAGACAGGTATGATAATTATTTATGAAAAGATTTTTTTCTCCTAGGATTCTAGATTTAAATTCGCTTTTGTCAACTGAGGGCACTTGGAGTTCTATTAATATTCCCATATCGTTTGTCTCTTTACCAGTCATTATCTGTCATTGTAACATGCTGATCCCAGGAGTGCTCTTTCCTCTACTTAAAAAAAGAAAATCCCTCAGTGGTTTAATCTCTGTTAGAAAATCATCTATGATTTACATAGGGCATTTATAAATTACCTTGGATAATCCTGATTTAATTTTGTTTTATAATGGTTTATATCTAAAAACAAAAACTTGAAATTATCAGGCAGGCTATACACTTACAGGTTCAAATTTAATCTTTGAACATGAACCTCTCCCTGAATTTAAATCAATCCATATGACTGGGTTAATTATCCTCATCTGGGCCGTCCAAGCCTTAAAAAACCATTGAGATCAACATTTAAACAAATAATCACATTCCAGTATGCTCAGTCACTCTTTGCTTATTTTGAGAAATATCTTTCACTAAGAATGTTCTTAAATACTACGTAAGGCTTCACTTTTTACTTAAAAATCTCATTGGTCTTATCCTCAATCACCAATGAAAAGTGGAGAGAACAAATGGAATTCAAAACCCCAAAATTGGCAAAGCTCTTGGAGACTCTAGAATGTCCATGGCCTGATATATTGCCATCCTTGATATATTATCAAGATGGTTCAGAGCCCTTTACCACACTCAGTAACCAAATTGCCCTGTAAGCCAAAATGTTGGCTTCTGACAGCATCCAATTTGGAGCATGACCAGCTTTATTGAACCCTCCCCAAAGTCACCTAGCACAGTGCAAAGTCCTGTAATAAACCCTTCCTAATACCTTCCTACTGAAATGCTCCGTGTGTAGGATGAAGTTGCTGCACAGCTGAACTGGACCAGCAGAGCTGTAGCCTTATCTCAGGGGGCTCCTGGTTGTCTGTCTTTGACTCCTGGCAAAGATAAAGGCAGTGGACATGATGTACTGCAAAAACTTTAAAATTCCCGTGGCAACTCTTAGGGCAGGTTTGTTGACTGATGGTTTTCAAATGGCGCAAACCAATTGTTAGCCTGACTTGACAATGGGGCCAGTGAGGAATAAAAACCCAGATGGGAAGTTCTGGCTTGAGCTTTCCCAGGCTACAATTCCTTGCATAGGTCTTGGTAGTTCAATTTGGAGACAGAACACAGGCACCTGTGAATAAGGACCCTGCCCCTGGAAGTCTCCAGGATCCCAAATGTTTGCCTGCGTTCCCTTTCTCTTGCTAACTGTATCCATGGCCTTTACATGAGTGTGCTCCGTGGAGACCTGTGATTGCTTTTAAATACCCAAACCATCAAAAGCCTCACACCCATGGATCCCAGTGGTGTATCTTATCCCAGGTTTAACTCAGATCTCTTGTGTTGGTCTTAGGCTGGAAGGCAGCGATGAGGGAACCAAGGTAGACTCTCAACACAATAGAGACATAATTTATATCTGTGGAAAGCAAATATCTATACTGCATTGTACTATTTGAACAGAAGGTTTGGAGAGAAAACAGGTGGAACTATACATACAGTATGGCTATGTTTAGAAGAGCACATTAATAGGTCATTGCATGTATAAAAGAAGGCCTAAAAAGTGTGTGTGGGGGGGTAGGGCTAAAGAAAATGAAATTGTTCTGCATTTTAAAAAGACATTTTTCTTCTTTCTTTTCCCTGAAGGACAGTAAAATAGGATGATTAGACAGGGGGCGGCAAGAGAACCAACTAGAGGCTCCAGACTAAGTGTAAACGTGGCCAAAGGATTAGTCTCTTCCAAAACCCTCAAAACATAAAGCAGAATAAAAAAAACAACAAAAACTTGCTTAAGTATGGGAAACTAGAAAGAATGTCTTCCGTGCATGTATGAGATACAGCGCCAAAAGGTAAAAAAAAACTGATGCTAAAGGGACAAATCTTGATCTGGTGGCCTCAAGAGGAGCAGTGGTCTCAAGGGGCTGTGCTCAGACGACTCCTCCGTAATCCCACTAACATTGCTTTATTATAGGATAAAGGATAGGCCAGCAAACACACACACTGAACAAGTGGAACATGTTTGGACTTAGCTGACACAAACTGAAAATCAGCCTGTAGTTAAAACTTTCTCCTAAGAAAGACTGATGGCTCATCAGAGCCTATTCAGCTGCCTTCTTATTTTAAGGAAAGGAGGGAGGGTGCCGGCTGGATTAGAGAGTGGGACAAGTAGACGAGCATACAGATTTCCTCCCAAGGAAGAAACCAGACTGGTCTCCCCATTCATGCAATAATAAATAATAGAGCAGTACGAGGGGATACCTATAGAGTTTGTGTTGGTTGTTTTTTTAAAGATTTTGACTGAAGACTACTACAGTCAACAAAATCATCAAATTATTAATGGATTTAAGAAAGTACACCATGTAACATCTTTCCTGAAAGAAAAATGACCACTTGGCACTCTTTCTCCTTCTTAATGCCCTGTCCCCCCCGCCCAGGAGGGCACTCCCATTTGTGGTTCTTTCTCCTCATTGGTCTCATCCACAGTCTCCTTTGTTGATTCCTCCACTTCCCCTGATTTTGCGATCTTGGGGGTCACTAGGACTCAGCCCCGGGCATCTTCTCTTCTTAACCAAGGTCCCCTCACCACAGTGCTCTCATTTGGTTCCACAGCCTATCTCCTAGTAACCACCATGTTTCCAACTGCAGCCCAAAGTTCTCTCCCTGGCTGCAAACTTGTGCACTAGACCATACTAAAACTCCTTAGTTGTAGATCTCATGAGCATCTTGACCTCACTTTTCCAAAATGGAACTCTTCCTCTACCCCAAAACCTGCTTCACCAAAGCTTTCCCCCATTTCATTTGACAGCAGATCTCCCTTTCCTAGACTCAGGCCATCCATCTGGAGTCTTTCAACTGTTCTCTGTCTTTGTCATCCCACACCAGTCTATCAGAAAACCATATTAATTAATTTCACTTTCAAAATATATCCAGAATTAGTACCTCTCACTGCCCCCACTGCTGTCACACCATCGAAGCCACCATTATCTCCTTCTTATGTTACTGCAGTTGCCTTCTCCTTGTTTCTGACTTTTCCCTCCATAGTCTTTTGTCAATATAGAACTAAATCAATCCCTTAATTTATGGCTATGATGTAAGCCAGATCAAGTCCTTACTTGTCTTTCAGCCCCACAGAGGCTTTCCACTTTCCACAGAGGAAGAGCCCAAGTCCTTACAATGACCTAAAGGTATTTCACAATCTCACCTTGTTATCTCGCTGACATCAGTTTCAACTGATATGCTTCAGGTACTCAGCTCTACCACTTCACCTTCTTGCTGCTCCTGGTACATACCAGCCATATTTTGGTTTTCACTGACTCTTCCTTTTACCTGGATCCCTCTTTCACTGTGATACTCTACTGCCTAACTCTGTCTCCTTGGTATTCCATTGGCTGTGTCTCCTCTTCATGGCTTTGCTCCATGTCTGGCCTTGACCATCTTATTTATTATGGCAGTCTATATACCACCACCATCCCTCAAATTCTTTACCCTTTTCTACTGTTTTCCTTCTCTATTATTTATTACCTTTTACACATTTTCTTATTTTTACTGTTTAATCTGACCACTATAGAATGTAAGCTCTACAAGGTCTGGGATCTTTCCCTGTTCTGTTCACTGACGTATCCCATGTGACAAAAATATTGGCAGACAATATTATAGGTCATTTGGTATTTCTTCAGTAAATAATTAAACCTGAACTTTACCATACAGCAAGTATAGGTTAAGTATACCTAAAGAAATGTTGTTTTAAAATATATGGTGGGAGGCTTTACCGTATTATGTATTTGCTAGATTCCTGTAACTAAGGAGTCATTAGAATATAACACATTATAACACAAATAATAGGGCAGATTTATTTATATTTAAATTATAATTTAAATATTCCAGAGAATATGCCATTTCTTTTTAAAAAATACAAAGCATAGAGTTGAGTATTTTGTCCTTATTTTGGAAATTACTAAAACATTTTAAACAAACAATGTAATATTGGAAGAAAGGAAACCACTCCTGCAAATAATACTTGAAATGAAAATAATTTCCAACAATTACAACAGAATATGTATAATAAATAATATTGACAGCATTGCATATCTACATGTATGAGATGTGGCCAAAACCCTACCCAGAGGGAACGTCATTGTCCTGAATACTCATGATATCGATGACTAAATTAAATTCCAAAGAAATTTACTCACTTATTCAAGATCATGCAATTCAGGTGGCTGGATTAAGACGTGAACCTGTTCATTTTCTTGCTGCATAAGCTGTATGACATTCTTATTTAGAAAAGACTTGGAAAAAATAATAGCTAACCAACAGTCTTTCACAGCTCCTGCCTCAGCTCTGAAGCAAACATAAAGACTAAAAACTAAAAAATGAATCGGTGCTGATATTAAGTCATAGAGTATTTACATACACAGAGAGACAAGATTTCCCAGCTTGATATATTTTGTTGAAAAATATATAATAATTTAAACAATTAGGATAGGAGCCCCTTTAGACCAGGAAGTTCTTTATTTGTTTTAGGAAAACAAAAATAGCGGTGGTTATAAGGAAGCATCATTAGTGACAACTGCCTCGTGATTTGAAGTTGGGGATGGAGGAGCAGTGTAAACAATACTGTCCCAGCTACTGAGTAACAAATGAACCCCAAAACATAGGCACTCTAAACAGCCACAGTCATTTTATTATCTCTAAGCTCTGAGGGCTGACAGGCCTCAGTCAGGTGGCTTTCTCCTAGAGTTTCTAGTGCAATTACAGTCAGAGGGTGGCTGGGTCTGGAGTCTTTGCAAAGCCTTCGTCTTTTAACATATTTAGCAATTGAGGACGGCCGTCACCTGCAACTTCAGCATGGACTGTTGTCCAGAATACCTACATGTGGTATATTTTGGTTTTCATTGACTCTTCACTTCATCTCAGCCTAGAGGCTGAGTTCCAAGTTCAGCTTCCTTCCCAAGAGCTTCTCAGTGTAGACAGAAGCTACACTGGGTTTATGATATAGCAGGGAACATCACATTTGTTGAGGTAGTCAAAGTCCAATCACATTCAAGGGCAGTGGGCACAGGCCCATTCTCTCAATGGAAAATGGCAAAGAAAGTGGGGGCCACATCTTAAAACTGACACCAAAATTATGGGAAAGAAATCAAATAAGAGTCCAGAATGCAGGACATTCTATTAAAAAGTTGTCCTAGCCTCTTCAATAGTTATGAATGCCATGGGGAAGAAAGCACAAGCAGATAATACTTTTCTTTATTGTAAGGGGCCCAAGTGACAGTAACGAAATGCAAAGTGTGAACTTTGATGAGATCCTGGATGGAGGAGGGAAGGGGTTTTCTAAAGGACATTTTGGGAAAATGTGGATATAAAATATATTTTAGAATACATGTTGAATTATTTTTAATTTTCATACATTTATTTATATGTGCCACTTACTTTTAAATCACTCAGAAAAAAGGGGAGTAGGAAACAAGAGAGAGGGGTAAAGTTCATGTGGAAAAGTAATCATTATTGGATCTAGGTGAGGAAAATACTGGGGTCTGTTGAACTATTCTGGAACCTTTCTGTAAATGTGAATTGCAGCACTTTCACAACTGCAGCTGGACATTCCTGTCACCAGGTGGCGATAGGTGCACTGTTGAATTTATGTAAGAGCACACCCCTGCTACAAAAGGAACATTCAGGAAAAAATACTTATCATTCTCAAATGGTGGCTGAAGAAGGACAAATGCGTAAAAATCTCTGAAGGCAAGAATCACTGGGAAAATTCACACTACGATTGAGAAGTTAGCATTCAAATGGGCAGGATGCAAATTGGAAGAAAGACTGAAAAAGGAAGAACAGGTAACTGATCATTTGGGATAAATCTGGTTTCTCATCCTGGCTCTCCCAATGTTTAATTTCTGACCTTACCCGTCAGCTTGGAGTAGTTCTCACATGTAAAATGAGGACACTGGACTTGGGAATCTTTGGCTTTCTTTCCAGTCGTAAAAGGAGTTTCTTCTCTTTTTGGGTCGGCTTGAATACGGTAACTCTCCAATAATGTACTTCCTGACTCAGTCCAGAGACAATGACACCAGAAGGAAATGTCTGGTAAACTCGATTGGATTTTGTTGCTGTGAGTAGGTTCCTATGGAGAAGGAAACATAATTTCTCCTAAGATATATACATATGTGATTATAAATGCCGTAAAATATCTCTGTGCGTGGTATCTTTTTGCGGCACATGGGTAGATGTTCTGAAAACATATATAAATACATACATACTGGATTTCTGCCACTGTTACCATGGCGACAGTTAATTAGAGCCAATTCCTCCTTTTCTGCTCCTCTGCATTGCCGTCCATTTGTGATAGAAGGGCCAAACAACACAACCATAAGGGATGAAGAGGCAGTGGACCACAGGACATGTGATAAAGATCTGGAAAGATGTAAATGATACATTTCTTTGATGAGAAAAGGAAATTGATCTGGTTCTGAATAAATTACCCTGTGAACTTCACCTTTTTCTTGCTGTAAGCAATTCATCTCATTCATGATCCTCTTGAACGTTCTGACCTGCCATACCTGGCAACCTGGTGTCCTTTTACTGTCTTCTGGTTGCTTCAAAAGCATCCAGTTCTTCCCACTCTTATAAAACTATTTGCAACTTCTTTCCCTCCTTAACACTGAAGTCCATTCCCTAGCTAAAACATGTTTTCAAACTAACTGACATATTTCATTGGGTCAAAGTCCCTTTTCTTTCCCCTGCTTTCTAATTTTTGTGGGTGAAATTATAGACTCACTGAATTACCACTGGAAATCACCTGTGTGTGGTCATACCAACACCTGGTTAATAGTAAGAATTTCTCCATATCCACTGTGTGAAGTATAGTGCAACTGGAAATAGTTTTAAAGGGTTATACGTAATTGAGTAAAAAATTAACAGCAGGTCAGGTTCCTCCATTCCAGGTACCTATACCCTTGGTAATGTGACATAGCACCTCCTCCCATCAAGACCAGAAGTCTATATTCCCCAGTACTGGAAATCTGGGCCTTTGACTTGATTGGTCCAGGAAAATGTGGAAAGAATGACAGTGTTAGGTCACAAATGTAGGCGCCTCTGCCTCTTGGAATTCTGTCCAGACACCCTGTGGATAACTGAGATAACCTGAAGGTGAATAAGAAACAATGTCATCTATCAGCTAAGTCATGAGTCAACTGCCCCACAGTGACTTGAGTCACCCTAGACCAGCTAGCCTTCAGCTGCCCACAGATGCATGAGGGAATCCCGGCAAAATCAGCTGAACTAGTGTCAGATCAGCAGAAACTTCTAGCAAACCCTGAGTCTCACGGGCAAAACTAAATTACTGTGTTTTAACTATGTTTTGAGGTGATTTGTCACGTAGCAAAAAGTTAACTGACTCAGGTAGCAGGTGTGCTTGTATTTGTACTTATTTTTATTATAATTCTATTTTAGCATTTATAATTCCACTAATTGAATTTGAAATGTTTTTTAATTATTTGCTGCTGATTTGTTGGCTCCGATTTGATTGGTTAGAAAACTTGGAGGTTATTTTGGTTTGTTCAAGTAATTATTCCTCTGGGTTGTTTTTGTCAGTCTCTCTTTGATAATTGCAATGGACAGGAATTCTGATAAGCCAGAAGCAGCTCGATTACATGACAATATGATTATAATAATACCTAGTGCAGCACAGTGTGGAAATTTTAAAATAAACACAGTAAGTGGCCCTAAAGACCTGCTTTTGTCCTAGCATGATAACGAAATTCAGAAAGAAAGTGATATGATAACATATTTAATACAAAGTATGTGACCAAGACTGAGAGTTCACTAAGATTTCATAGAAAACAGCATTTACTGCAGTCTGAAGCAATCCTGGGTAGCTCTATAGAAGATAAACTTAATTTGAGTCTGAAAATATACTCAGTTTTCAATGGGTAATGAAGAAAATGAGGGCATTCAATCAGAAAAACAGCACAAAGTCATTCTTATCATATAGCATTCCTGAAACATTGTTTTAGTAACTACTTACTATTTCCTATAGTGTTTAAACTGTGAAATAGTATATTTATATTTCTTTTTGTATTATTATTCATTCAATATTCACTGGGTTTCTACCATGTACCAGGCATTTTTCTAGGTTCTCGGGATATATTACCGAAGAAACACACAAAGATCATCATGACTGGAAAGCTTACATTCCAGACCTACTACTCCATTGCTGGTTAGGCAAAATCAGTGTACTTATAAATTAATCATTAACTTAAATCATTCTACATTCACTTTAGCACTAAACAATAAATTGAAATAAAGTTGTAATAAGTGGATATTGCTTTTCATGACTTCAGGCTGAAAATCGTTATGCAAGAATAAAAACATTGGAACAAAAATGTGGAGAGGAAAACAAGCTATTTGGAGAGCAATTTCAACCAGAATTGGAATTACACTTAGAGACTATGCTTATTGAATGTCTTTGCCTGGGAATTGTTAGCCACGTGGTAGTTACCTATTTCCTAAAGCAGAAATTGAAAAATTCCCAGTAAGCACAAAGGACAGAGACAAAGTGCACTCTGACTATGCAGGATTTCAATGTTTATTCTGAAAGGGGCTCTAAGAGGTTATGTTGAGACAGATTGCAATTGGCTTCATATATCTGAGAGATCAGATTTGGGTTCTAGCCCTAATAATGGATCAGCTCCTAAATGTTGACAAATTATTCTATGCTGCTTGTTTTATTATTTAAAAATGGGTCCTTCTAGAAAAACAGCTCTTGTAACTCAGCCACCCTCCTGAGGTTCCAGGCAAGTCATATTCAATGCCACAACTGAGAGTGAGGAAGGCTTTGTGGTAACTCCAGGTCAAGCATCATCTCACTCCAACTGTGTCAGAGGTCCCAAGCAAATGAAGAACCATCCTGGTAAGCCCATTTGAGAAACACATTTGATTATATAATAATGTATTTGTTTTTCAGGAAATATTTATTGAGCATCTACTATGTGCCCAAACCATAGATTGGTTAATAATACTTACCAACTTATTAATAATTACTAAATTATTAACTTAGAATGATAACAGAGATCCTTACTCTCATGGAACTCATAATCCTATGGAGAAGGCTTAATAGTAACAGTA
Source organism: Smutsia gigantea (assembly GCA_032199065.1). NCBI lineage: Eukaryota > Metazoa > Chordata > Mammalia > Pholidota > Manidae > Smutsia > Smutsia gigantea. The sequence continues at coordinate 215,317 of JAVSCE010011562.1, forward strand.
ATGGTAGTAGTAGTAACAAAAGTATAACAGTAACAAAATAATAATCAAATAAACTAAGTATCCAACTTTGTATATTATGAAAGAAAGAAACAGGGTGTTGCAAAGGGTCAAAAAGGATAAAACTTTCCTAATAGAAAACTGTTTTTTTCCTTTTTTCTGTTTTGCTTGGTTGGGAGGGAGTAAGCATAACCACAAAAATGAACAGAAAAAACACTAAGTCCACAAGGTGGCAAAATGGAGTTCACAGCAAAGAGTGGCAGAAATAAACTTGAATGGCTGCCAAGCAGTAAACTAGAGACTATCCTCACCAGGCCAGGTTTCACAACTTCATAGGTGTATTTCAACACTCAAAGTTATTTTTTATAATTATCTTTTTACTTGAACCTCTTGGATTTTCCTTTTCCAAGCTGCTTGGTATGGAAGTCAGAATTCATCCTGCATTATAAAGGAAAAGAATCTGATTGTTGGCTGCCTAGACATCTGTGTATTGGAGACAGTGGTTTAAAGAAAGCTAGGCTGATGCAACAGAAATATTTTATTTTTTATTTTTTCCCACCATACACGTTTTTCCACAATACCTATTTTTTAACTCAGATTATGCATTCCAAAGAGCTCTGTGGGATGGGCAGAACAGGGAGGTAAAAGAGAAGCAAATAGACTTCAAATCCAAGAGCATAGGAAACAAGTGGAAGGAATCTCATTGGTCCAGCTTCACGGTCCATTCACTACAACATAATTGGACTTTGCCATTACTCTTGCTATATTAAAATGATTCAGGGAGCTCTCTTCTTTCTGTCATTGCTTATTGTGGTAATTGTCCAACTTAAGCCAGGAGAGAAGTGGAACTAGTCTTACAAATATAAAAACAATTCATTATAAATTAGAAAAGAAGGAACTAAATCATATTTCAGAGAAGTAGGAAGGAACAAATTACTCATCGTGAGAGAGAGAGAAGTTTGAGGAAAAATTCAGAAAGGAATTAATATTTTATTCAAGCCTTCCATAATTACTGGGACATTTCCAGGCAAAGAATAAAGGGGTTGTATGTAAAGTGCTTCTCACATTATGGGACAACATGCAGTTGTTAGAAACAAAAACATGGGCCTAACATGGTGTCACTTCTGCTAGGCCAAGTCACCAGACTGGTTTAATACTTCACCTAACTGCAGTTTCAACCCTCCCTAGGAATGGAGTCAGTCAGGTGCTTTCTGATCAGCATCAATACAGATAATCTGGCACATACATTCTTTCCATCCCCAATTTACCCAGAAAGTAATCCACCCAATAAGACCCGTTTGTCCAAAAATGAAGGTGATCTCACCTGAAATGGTCCTTTTTTTTTCTGTTTATGACAATCCTGATCTTTGCCTCATCTCACCTAAATAGATAGCATCAGAATATGCATAACATGATCTTTTAGGACAGCAATGAGATGTATCCTTGCCACACTGCTTCGAATATTGATTAATGCAACCCCTTTTCTGCACATATGCTCTACTGTGAAAAATTGTTTGTTTCCAAATGAAGGGGATTTAGAGCAGTTTACCCAAAACTTCTCTCAGGTTATAAGATGACTCTAATGCTCAGTAAGACTGTAAATAACTATCTTCTAAAAAATCTAACAGCTGTGTTGATTTCAGCTGACAGTTCTTGGCGACCCAGAACAGACTGCCTGAGACCTCCTGGATAACGTGCAGACTTGACACCTTGGTACCAGCAAGGGCCCCTTGAGTTCATGGGCTCCTTGGAGTTCCATGTGGGGTGCAATGGTCTCTTCCTGAGCCTCAGACCTCCCAGTTTTGGTTGCTGGTCCTTGAGTTTCTTCAGCAGTTGTTTGCCGTCTCTGAGAGGTAAGTGTTTCCACCATAATAAGTGAGAGGGCAATTCCAAATATAGTAATGATGAGAGCCTCAGTTGCAAGATACTGGGAAGAACAAAAGGAAAAAAAATAGCAGAGGGAAAAATTGATCTGTGTTTTCTTGTCTCAACTAGTCTATTAAGCAGGCTCAGTGAAACAAAGCCAAATCTGAATGAGTGTCAATGATGCCAAAGACAAAGGACACTAACCAGCTCCCTCTGCCATTCTCTGGGTGGAGGTGTCAGACGTCTAATCCTCAGGATGTGCAGTGGTCCCAGAGGGAATCCCATTCACAATAAATACAGTTTATCTAGGGACGTACATATAAGGACTGGTCAACTAGAGGTTTGAGCCCCACAGTAGATTTAGACTGCCAGTGAGAACCTTCAGGAAGTGACATTCAACAAGCCATGCCTTATGATGCAGAACAACTAAACCATAGTTTTATTTCACTGAACCAAAATAGGAAACCAGACTTGTACAACAAAAATGTCTCAGGGCACTGACAAACTAGCCTCCTGCTAGTTGTCCTGTGGGATTTACAGAGTTTATACTTGTAAGTGGCCCTCTAAATTTTACTATAGGAGACCTCACTCGTAAATGGCCAAAATGGGACACTTTCAATTTGCCAGAGCTAATGTTCTTGTGTATGAAATTAGAGAATGTTGGCAGCAGGATTAAATAACCTGAATGGGATGCATAACTTAACTGGTATTTAGAAACATCCAAAAGAGGAAATAATCTAGAGTCAAACACACCACCTTCTGGTGCTAAAAGGTATGGTCCCAGAAACTGTGAGTATCTAGCAAAAAAGTGTAAAATCTTATTAAGCTTATTTTGTGTCCCGAGAACTTGACTTAAAAACTATCAGGTTGGGGACCCTATGATCAGCAGCTAAGGTCCTACCAAACTGCTGCCAGTCTTCCAGGGAATTGCCTACAATAACTATGGCCATTCTGAGGCATGCTCCAAGTAGATAAAATCATTCAAGAAGTGCACTTAAAGGCAAAACCTTCAAAATTCCAGAGTAGCTTCATAGTTTCATTGCAAAAAAGCTAAAGAGAAATTAAAGATAGGAAGTACCTAACACAAAAAACCGTAAAACTGAAGTAACTCCAACTACTATGTTACTTCCTTAAACAGCAAAGGGAAAACTATAGTCAATACCAAAGCCTATAGAGAGGATCTGGGAAAAACTGGCAGAAGCCAGTAAAGGGTGAATATTCTTACCAGAAAACAGCTTTTTTGAATCTCTGTTTGCAATGTCCAGTTGAGAGAGGGAAATAAAATTCCACATTGTCTCTTTCTTTCCAAATTCAGACCCACTGCATAGGGACTTTTTCTCTCCCAGTGATGGCTGTGGCCTTCCTGCTGGTCCTCTTTGCTCAGTTTTACATCTGAAGAACTGGGCTTGGCTTTCTGCTTGCCTGAGACAAGCAGGTGGTCAGTCCTTTCTTTTGGTTGTCTTTGGGAATGACGCTGGATCTTGGATCTCTGCACACTACTTAGGGGATGCCTCTCACAGCCAAAGAGTGGTATTCAATACTGCCAAAATATTTAAAGTTCATCCTATTTGAAAACTGACAAGATAGTCAAATGAATTTTTTTAATAGCTCTGTTGTCAAAACTTGGCCAGATTGGAAGTTGATATTTAGAACCTGATAGGAATTATTTTTTTAAGGTCTTCCTCCTTAAGGTAAAATTAAGAACTATGTACTAGGGGAAAGAAGCAAATTCAGGAGAATGTAGCTGGACAGGTGGAGTAACTTATGATGTCATTTAAGTTACAACCCAATTCTTTGAGGAATTGAGAGCAACTGTCCTTATCTTACAAATCTTTGCACAATTAGAAATAAATCCTCAGAACAGTTCAAAACCCACCTATTACTCTTATCTAGATCATCCTCAATTCTTAAGACTGAAAATAAAAATGGAAAAATAAGCCATTTTAAAACACATATGGTTATTGCAGCCTGAAAATGTGACCCATGGCTTCCATAAATGTGGTCATCAAGGACAAATGTAAATCTTCAGTGTCCTCGCTAAAATATTAGTAGAAAAAGCTTTAGCCATCTGAGTAGGTATCTGTAACTTATTTAACCTGCTAGTAAAAACAGTTTGAATCCAACTGTTCTTTTATAAATGAGTGAGTTTTATATTGTCATATCCACTTCATAGTTAAAAAATATTTAAAACAATAACTATAATACTACAAAGCCACAGTAATCAAAGCAATTTGATACTAGCACAAGAGCAGATCCATAGACCAATGGAACAGAATAGAGAGCCCAGATATAAACCCAAGCATATATGGTCAATTAATATATGATAAAGAAGCCATGGACATACAATGGGAAATGACAGCCTCTTCATCAACTGGTGTTGGCAAAACTGGACAGATACATGCAAGAGAATGAAACTGGATTATTGTCTAACACATACACAAAAGTAAACTCAAAATAGATTGAAGACCTGAATGTAAGTCATGGAATCATAAAACTCTTAGAAGAAAATATAGGCAAAAATCTCTTGAATATAAACATGAGCAACATTTTCCTGAACGTATCTCCTTGGGCAAGAGAAACAAAATAAAAAATGAACCAATGGGACTACATCATGTTAAAAATACTCTGTACAGCAAAGGACACCATCAGCAGAAGATAAAGACATCCTACAGTATGGGAGAATATATTTGTAAATGACATAGCCAACAAGGGGTTAACATCCAAAATATATAAAGAACTCACATGCCTCAACACCCAAAAAGTAAATAACCTGATTAAAAAATGGGGGGAGGGATTTTGGAGATTCAAGGTGGTGGCATGAGAGGTGAGACAGAGAACGCCTCCCAAAATCACAGATAGTGCGAAAATATAGTTAATACAACTAATCTTAAAATAGCAACAGGAAGGAAGGCTGCACCAGACTGCACACAGACCTCACAAACGGAGCAGACCTCATGAAACAGGATAAAGTACCAAAGCTTTGATCTGGCAGGACCCAGGCCCTTCCCCCACCCCAGCTCACTGGCAGGAGGAAGAGAAACAGAGTGGGGAGGAGGTGGAAACCTAGGACTGCTGAACACCTAGCCCTGGAGATCTGCTTTGCAAGCAGAAACCTATATTGTGTGGTGCTCTGGAGGATGGGGAGCTGGGACAGGCGGAGTGCTTGAGAGACAGATTCCAGCCATTTGTGGAGGATGGGATCCACACCCAGCCGCTCTGGGACAAGGCAAAGGCAGGCAATCTCAGAGGCTACCTAGAAGTGAGAGGGCTACTGAAGGTGCAGGGTTTGCACGGAGCTTGCTGCACGGGAGAAGGGATAGGAGGACAAGGTTGTCAGGGCGCACTCTGCCCAGCAAATTGGGAACTTTGAGGTCCTTCAGGCGCTCCATCCCTGGCTGGCTACTCAGCTCCGAGGCCCACCACTGTGATACACAGCCTGCCGAGACTTCCTCCTGGCCTGACGGCACAGGCTCACAAACCGGCACTCACTGCACAGCCATCAGGCCAGCCAGAGGGAGGCCCCACCTACAACAGCTAGAGATGCAAAGCACAGAGGCTTACACCTGTGTGCTCAGCCCACTGGCTCTGATACAGGAGACAGGCACGGCACACGGGAATCAGGAAACAGATCTTTCCTGCCCCAAGGCACCAGCGCCGCTCCCCTATGACACCCAACCTCACTCTAGGGTCTGAACAGATGCAAAGACTGGAGCTTCTGTGCACTAGTGGGCACCAACCAGAAATATGAAAAGTCAAAAGAACATGGTTCAGACCAAAATCTCACAAACCCCAGAAAAAGGGCCAAATGAAATTGAACTCACCAATCTTACTGAAAGAGAGTTCAAAATAAAAATAATAAACATGCTTATGGAGGAACAGAAAAATATTCAAGAACTCAGGAACAAATTTAAGTCAGAGATTCAATCATTAAGAAATTCCATATCTGAAATGAAACACACAATGGAGGGATTTAAAAGCAGATTAGATGTAGTAGAAGTGACAGTAAATGGAATAGAAATTAGAGAAGAGGAATACAAAGAAGCTGAGGCACAGGGAGAAAAAAGAATCTCTAAAAATGAAAGAATATTGAGGGAACTGTGTGACCAACCAAACAGAACAATATTCACATAATAGGGGTACCAGAAGAAAAAGAGAGAAAAAAAAAGGGATAGAAAGTGTCATTGAGGAGGTATTTGCTGAAAATTTCCCCAATCTAGGGAAGGAGATAATCTCTCAAGCCATGGAGATGCACAGATCTCCCAAGACAGAGGACCCAAGGAAGATAACATCAAGACATACAATAATTAAAATGGCAAAGATCAATGGTAAAGACAGACTTTTAAAAGCAGCTAGAGAGAGAAAAAAGATCACATACAAAGGAAAACCCATCAGGCTATCATCCAATTTCTCAACAGACACCTTACAGGCCAGAAGGAAGTGGCATGATATATTTAATGCAATGAAGTAGAAGGGTCTTGAACCAAGAATACTCTACCTGGCAGGGTTATCATTTAAATCTGAAGGAAGGATTAAACAATTTTCAGATAAGGAAAGCTAAGAGAATTTACATCCCACAAACCACCTCTACAGTGCATTTTGGGGGGACTCCTATAGATGGAAGTATTCCTAAAACTAAATAGATGTCACCAAAGGGATAGACAAAGAGTCCAGATTATGATTCATAACATACAAAGAATGGAGAAGGAAGAAAAAGGAGGAAAAAAAATCTTTAGGTTGTGTTTGTAATAGCATTCGAAGTGAGTTAAATTAGACTGTAAGATAGTAAGGGAATTACCCTTGAACCTTTGGTAACCACGAATCTGAAGCCTGCAATGCCAATAAGTACATACATATCAATAATCACCCTAAATGTAAATGGTCTGAATGCACCAATAAAAAGACATAGAGTCACTGAATGGATAAAAAAAACAAGACCCATCTATATGCTGCCTACAAGAGACTCACTTCAAACCCAAAGACATACACAGACTGAAAGTAAAGGGATGGAAAAAGATATTTCATGCAACTAATAGTGAGAAAAAAGCAGGAGTTGCAGTACTTTTATCAGACAAAATAGACTTCAAAACAAAGAAAGTAACAAGAGACAAAGAAGGACATTACACAATGATAAAGGGGTGAGTCCAACAAGAGGATATAACTATTATAAATATCTATGCACCCAACACAGGATCATCTATCTATGTGAAACAAATACTAACAGAATTAAAGGGAGAAATAGAATGCGATGCATTCATTTTGGGAGACTTCAACACACCACTCACTCCAAAGGACAGATCAACCAGACAGAAAATAAATAAAGAGACAGAGGCATTGAACAATGTATTAGAACAGATGGACCTAACAGACATCTACAGAACACGCCATCACAAAGCAACAGGATACACATTCTTCTCAAGTGCACATGGGACATTTTCAAGAATTGATCATATACTAGGCCACAAAAATAACCTCAGTAAATTTTTAAAAATTGAAATTGTACCAACCAGCTTCTCAGATCACAAAGGTATAAAACTAGAAATAAATTACTCAAAGAAAATGAAAAAGCCCACAAACACAAGGAGGCTTAATAACATGCTCCTAAATAATCAATGGATCAATGACCAAATAAAAGCAGAGATCAAGCAATGTATGGAGACAAATGACATCAATAATTCAACACCGCAAAATCTGTGGGACACAGCGAAGGCCATGTTAAGAAGAAAGTATATTGCAATACAGGCCTACCTCAGGAAAGAAGAACAATCCAAAACGAACACTCTAAACTCACAATTAATGAAACTAGAAAAGGAAGAACAAATGAGGCCCAAAGTCAGTAGAAGGAGGGACATAATAAAAACAAAAGCAAAAATAAAAAAAATTTAGAAGAATAAAATAGTAGAAAGAATCAATGAAAGCAGGAGCTGGTTCTCTGAGAAAATAAACAAAATAGATAAACCCCTAGCCGGACTTATGAGGAAAAATGAGAGTCTACACACATAAACAGAATCAGAACTGAGAAAGGAAAAATCACTCTGGACACCACAGAAATACAAAGAATTATTAGAGAATACTGTGAAAAATTATATGCTAACAAACTGGATAACCTAGAAGAAATAGACGACTTTCTAGAAAAATACAAACTTCTAAGGCTGACCCAGGAAGAAACAGAAAATCTGAATAGACAAATTACCAGCAAAGAAATTGAATTGGTAATCCAAAAACTACCTAAGAACAAAATACCTGGACCATATGGTTCCACTGCTGAATTTTATCAAACATTTAGTGAAGACCTTATACCCTTCTTCCTTAAGTTTTCTGAAAATAGAAAAGGAGGGAATACTCCCAAACTCATTCTACGAGGCCAACATCACTCTAATACCAAAGACACCACAAGAAAAGAAAATTACAGACCAATATCCCTGATGAACATAGATGCAAAAATACTCAACAAAATATTAACAAACCGAATTCAAAAATACAACAAAAAGATCATCCATCATGATCAAGTGGGATTCATCCCTGGGATGCAAGGATGGTACAACATTCGAAAATCCATCAACATCATCCACTACATCAACAGAAAGAAGGACAAAAACCACATGATCATCTCCATAGAGGTAGAGAAATCATTCGACAAAATTCAACATCCATTCATGATAAAAACTCTCAACAAAATGGGTATAGAGGGCAAGTAACATAATAAAGGGCATATATGACAAACCCACAGCCAACATTATACTTAACAGCGAGAAGCTGAAAGCTTTTCCTTTAAGATTGGGAACAAGACAAGGATGCCCACTCTCCCCATTTTTATTCAACCTAGTTCTAGAGGTCCTTGCCATGGCAATCAGACAGCACAAAGACATAAAGGCATCCATATTGGGAAGGAAGAAGTAAAAACTGTCATTGTTTGCAGGTGACATGATATTGTACATAACAAACCCTAAAGAATCCACTCGAAAACTACCAGATCTAATATCTGAATTCAGCTAAGTTGCAGGATACAAAATTAACACACAGAAATCTGTTGCATTCCTATACACTAGAGAAGAACTAGCAGAAAGAGAATTCAGGAAAACAATTTCATTCACAATTGCATCAAAAAGAATAAAATACCTAGGAATAAACCTAACCAAGTAAGTGAAAGACCTGTACCCTGAAAACTACAAGACACTCCTAAGAGAAATTAAAGAGGATACTAATAAATGGAAATTCATCCCATGCTCTTGGGTAGGAAGAATTAATATTGTCAAAATGGCCATCCTGCCTAAAGCAATCTACAGATTCAATGCAATCCCTATCAAAATACCCACAGCATTCTTCAATGAACTAGAGCAAATAGTTCTAAAATTCATATGGAACCATAAAAGGCCCCTAAATAGCCAAAGCAATCCTGAGAAGGAAGAATAGAGCAGGGGGAATTATGCTCCATGACTTCAAGCTCTACTACAAAACCACAGTAATCAAGACAATTTGGTACTGGCACAAGAACAGACCCATAGACCAATGGAAAAGACTAGAGAGTCCAGATATAAACCCAAGCATATATGGTCAATTAATATACGATAAAGGAGCCATGGATATACAATGGGGAAATGACAGCCTCTTCAACAGCAGGTGTTGGAAAAACTGGACAGCTACGTGTAAGAGAATGAAACTGGATTACTGTCTAACCCCATACACAAAAGTAAACTCAAAATGGATCAAAGACCTGAATGTAAGTCATGAAACCATAAAACTCTTAGAAAAAAATATAGGCAAAAATCTCTTGGACATAAACATGAGCAACTTCTTCATGAACATATCTCCCCAGGCAAGGGAAACAAAAGCAAAAAGTAACAAGTGGGACTATATCAGATTAAAAAGCTTCTGTACAACAAAGGACACCATCAGTAGAACAAAAAGACATCCTACAGTTTGGGAGAATATATTCATAAATGACGTATCCGATAAGCGGTTGACATCCAAATTATATAAAGAGCTCATGCACCTCAACAAACAAAAAGCAAATCAGCCAATTAAAAAATGGGCAGAGGAGCTGAACAGAAACTTCTCCAAAGAAGAAATTCATATGGCCAACAGGCACATGAAAAGATGCTCCACATCACTAATCATCAGGGAAATGCAAATTAAAACCACAATGAGATATCACCTCATACCAGTTGGGATGGCCACCATCCAAAACACAAACAACAACAAATGTTGGTGAGGATGTGGAGAAAGGGGAACCCTCCTATACTGCTGTTGGGAATGTAAATTAGTTTAACCATTGTGGAAAGCAGTATGGAGGTTCCTCAAAAAACTCAAAATGGAAATACCATTTGACCCAGGAATTCCACTCCTAGGAATTTACACTAAGAATGTAGGATCCCATATGCACCCCTATGTTTATCGCAGCACTATTTACAAGAGCCAAGATACGGAAGCAACCTAAGTGTCCATCAGTAGATGAATGGATAAAGAAGATGTGGTACATATTCACAATGGAATATTATTCAGCCATAAGAAGAAAACAAATCCTACCATTTGCAACAACATGGATGGAGCTAGAGGATATTATGCTCAGTGAAATAAGCCAGGTGGAGAAAGACAAGTACCAAATGATTTCACTCAACTGTGGAGTATATTGACAAAGCAAAAACTGAAGGGACAAAGCAGCAGCAGACTCACAGAACCCAAGAATGGACTAACAGTTACCAAAGGGAAAGGGACTGGGGAGGATGAGTGGGAAGGGAGGGAGTAGGGGAATAAGGGACATTACAATTAGCACACAAAATGTAGGGGGTGGTATGGGGAAGGCAGTGCAGTACAGGAAAGACAAGTAGTGACTCTATAGCATCTTACTATGCTGATGGACAGTGACTGTAATGGGGTATGTGATAGGGACTTGATAATGGGTAGAATCTAGTAACTGCAATGTTGCCCATGTGATTTTATATTAATGATACCAAGAAAAACAATAACTATAAAGTCTCTGCATGCATCTGTCCTTATATCCCTTGTGTTGTAGCCATGTGGTATATTCTATCTTTGGATGGTATTGCTAAAATTAATCTCTAGAGAGCTCTATTTAATTGGTTAAAAATTAAGTGTCTAAGTAAGCATTTCTAAATCTCAGAATAGTACAAATGAACTCAAATGTTTTTCAAGCTCATGTGGTCTATGATAATTTTCAGTAAATAAAAACTAGCTGAAGTTTGTTGGTTTAATAAAATAAACATGTCTTTTGAATTATCAACATTAAGAATACTTTAATTCTACCTAAGTTTACTAAAAATAAGCTTATGCTATCTCTGTTACAAAATTTGTCAACAATAACTTGGTATGATAAAACCTTTACTTAAAATGACTTTAAAAATCCTTTTGGTAACCTGAACCCTTAAAGTTTTGGTAAGTTAAATTAAGTGAAGGGAATTCATTGAATATCTAGATCATTTCCAAATAAGATTAAATGTTGAATTCCTAATTGCTAAACAAGTCTAAGTTTACCTCTTTTATCTCTTTATTATAAAGAAACCAAAGATATATTTGGGTCTATTGGTAAACGTGTTTTGAGCTTTATTGAAAGACTGTTCTATGAAAAAATATGTTTCTAGAAATTATGAAATGTACTCATGAATTTGCCAGTCTAAAGAATGCTGGTGTAACAGTTTACAATTGATTACTACTTAATTTTCTCTAGAAATCAAGAAATTAGGAAATCTTTAGAAATTAAGGTTTCTCAAAGTTAAGAATTCTAATTCATATCTGTGGTTAAAGCAACTAGAAATATATGGGAGCATCCCTGTATACAAGAAAAATGGCATGTGTCCTTTCAGTATAAAGGGAGGTATGAGGAATAGAAATGCATTTTTTTTTGCTGAAAGAGAAAGTAATGTTGTTCTGAAAGTAAGATTTTGGTTATTTAAAGAAGGAAACTCAGGACAAAATCTGAATTAAAAAAAAGAAAGTAATAGAAGGTTTATTAAAAGGAGGAACCTTGGGAAAATAATTTTAATGTGTGATCAAGCTAGGTCAAATTAAAATGAATTTTTAAAAAATGATTTTTAATGTCAAAAGTAAGCTGTTGCAAAATTAAAATTTGGTGTTTTTCTCTCTGTTAACAAAGGACAAAGTTTTCTTAGATTATTGGTCCACTCTTAATAAAAATTTATAAATGAAGGTTTTTCTTACCTTTATGGTAGTCTACCTAGAAACAGACTGGACGTCTTTTTTAATCAGATCTTTGATTTCTTAAGGAAACTGAATCTTTTCAATATGAAAAGAACTATGTCTTTAACTTTCTGTATTTGCCTGTATTTGTCTTAGATACTGTGGCCAAAGTCGTTCCTGAGAACAGGATAGCTCGTGATGACCTTTTAGCTGAGCAAGGAGGTGCCCGTGCTGTGGCCAACGCCACCTGCTGCACCTGCATCAACACTCCTGGGAAGGGTGAAACTCACTTAAGCTCACTGAGCAAGTCACTTGGCTTGAAGGGGTAACTACTTATTTTATTTTGATTGATTTAGGTCTTGAGGACCGTAAATAGCATACATTTTTAAATGGAATCAAAGTGCACTCCAAATATTTGGAATTACCCTGCTTATGGTTATCATAATAATCTTCCTGGTGCCCGGATCCTCTCAAAAGCTTTACATACACATAAGCAGCTGCTAACTACCAAGCACATGATCTCCCTGAGACTAGAACTTAGGAGGAGAATCGAAGAGAATGACTGACTTAAGGATCGTAAGCCTGAAGTTAACCTGAATATCATGGGGTAAAGCAGAAACGTCATGACCCATGGATGCCACACAAGAGGAACAAGAAAAGCTGTGGGGACTGCAGAGCTGAGCTGAGAGTGGGGCCAATGCCTTACATTTTGATCATGTATCTCAGTGAAGCTGAGTCTGACTGAAAGGGAAGAATTGTTAAAAAGAAGAATACAGGGCCGGCAGGGCGTCGTGTCTGTTAGGCCAGGTCACCAAACCAGGGCTTAATCCCTAACCTAATTGCAGTCTCAACCTCCCCCCAGAAATGGAGTCAGTCAGGCATTTTCTGGTCAGCATTGACAAGAGAATGTCACATGTGCCCTTTCCATGGAAGATGAGGTAATCCACCTAAGAAGACCCTTTGTCCCCGAACCAAGGTGATCTCACCCCAAATAATCCTTTTCTTTCTGTTTATGACAGTCCTGATACTTGCCTCCTCTCACACACATAGACTTCACAGGAACGTACCTTGCATGAACTTGTAGGACACTAACTAGATGTATCTTGCCACATCCATTGTTGTACTGATAAATGTAACCTCTTTTCTGCCCATAGCCCTTGCTGTAGAAAAGGTATTTAAGTTATCTCCAAATGAAGAGACTTTGGTGCAGTTTATCCAAAAGTTCTCCCAGATTATAGGCTTACTGTAAAGCTCAGTCAGACTATGGATAATGGCCAAGCTGCTTTTCGTTGACACATTAAACCATGAAACCATAAAACGTCAGAAATGTGTTTGGAGAATGATAAGGGGTCAGGATGCCCAGAACATGGGCTGCCTAGATGCAGTGTAAATGGCAGAACTTGAATGACATAACAGTATCTCTTTTGACCTGGTTTGGAGTTGTAGTTAGTTTACTGTCAAGAAACATTGACTCAATGACTGCAAACAAAATTTCCCCTTACATGTAATATTTTTTAATCTGCCTAGAGTATGCCTTCCTCATCTTCATAATTTGAGTCTCAGAGATGATCTCTGCAGGATCATATCCAGTAGCAAGTTCACTTGATTCTCTGATGTGACAACAGCGAATGACAGTGACAGGCCTAAACTCTTGAGGTTAGTTTTATTGTGAAAGTTTCTTACAGATGTGTGCTTTAGCGGTGCTTGATTTCAGATCTAACAAGTACAGGAGAAGGAAACGGTTCATGTTTCCTCATTTATAGAATGATAGGTTGGACATGAGCTTCTGTAAGAGTCACGATTATTTTAGAATTCTCAGTATTTGTTCACTTTGTGCCACTAAATGTACCTTCGGCTATTTTAACAATATATACAGAGTTAAAATTATAGAGACCTGTAATGGAAAGTAAAGAAACTGTGAGGGGATGCGTAGTCAAGAGGCAGAACACACTTTATTTCTGGTAGGTTTTAGTTCTTTTTGACAAATCCACCTATTTTCTAATTCACAGCTCTCAGAAGTAAGTTGTGTCAGGGAGATGTAAACACAGTTGTTTTCTTCAGCATTACCAGTAACTTTTAATCTGTGAAAGAAAAGAAAAATATCTCTTAGTGTTTGGGATTTTCTCATGAAATTCTCCTCATCCAGCAAATATTTCCTACAGTTTTCAGGAAACAATGGGATTCTAAATTATTAAGCATTGAGTAAATAGTACACAGACACAAATATAATGATATTAACTTTTAATATGAAGCTAATATAAATCCTTGGAACTTGCAAGCTCATCATCACTAGAAAAGAATCCTTCTAACAAGAAACTTCATATTGATATATTTTTAAAAAGAAGCTTTAGAGACAGGGAGTTGAATCTCCTTCTATTATTAACATGATGTGTGGAAATTTTCTTAATTTCTGTGAACCTCAATTTTATTAAATATACAGGATATAACCACCTAATATCTGAGGGAGGCATTGAGTTGACATGTGAAAACGTGCCAATGCTTAAACAAAACACATGCTCAGTAAATGAAGTAAGTCCGGAGCCATGGTGGATATACAGGGCCTATGGAATTTGGGTGTCTGCTTCAATATACTACTAGTTCCAAATAAGCATGAGTCTTGTGGCTCACTACAGGTACAATGGGAGTAAAAGTCAAAGAGACAGGAGGTATTAGGGTGAGGTGCAAGGACGAGGTGAGTTTGACACTCACCTGTTTGTCTCAAACAGGCAGGGAAGTGCAGGCAGCGTGCAGGTTTCACCACAGCTTCATCCACTCCTCTGTTCCATCTCCTCCTGCAGCCCTTTGGGCCTGAGGAGCTAATCTAATTCCTTCCTGGTGCCTGGCACGCTATCGAATCACGAACTTTTCTCAACTAGGCTATTGCAAAGTCCCTTATATTTTATTTCTTCTGTTGTTCTGATCCTTTCTTCAGTTTTCTAGACACCTCTTTTAATGCTCATGGCCAAGTTGATAATCACCTTTCCAACAGGCCTTCAAAGGCATACTGGACCCTTGACCAGATTTCTGCCTAGTTCTCTAACCTTGTCTCATTAAATCCCAAAGACAGTCCTGTGAAAAAAATGATCGCCCTCTATATTTTTCCTCACCTGAAAACCAGGGCTGAGGGCAAAACTCAAAGCAGAGTCTGACCGATGCTCTTTTTACTATAACCTGATGTCTTCCAGGTTTGCCTCATCACCACCATCTTAATCAGAGCATAATTCTTATCCTCAGAATAAAACGAAATTTAACTCATCCACTTTGCCTCTATTTCTGCTCATAGACACTTCAGTGTTTTCCAATTTCATTATGAACCTTAGTAAAATAAACATCATGGCCTGATAAGAAACACACACACAGATATACACACATACCACACACACACACTAAATTTAATAAACCAAAATTAACTATGCATGAAAAAATAAAAAGTCAATATTAGAGTTTCACTTATATGTAAATAAAGTATAGAAAATAATCCTCAGAAAGCATATAAAAAGTCAGGATAGGTTTTATTAAACAGAATGAATATGTTTGCTTTTTCATATATTTATTCTAGTCCTGAATACTTATTTAAAATAATTTTCATTTTAAAGTCTCACATTTAAAAAAATATTTTAGAACATGGGTCAAGCAATGTCTAAACTTGTTAAGTCAACATTTCTTTCAATGTTTAATACTTTCCATACTTAATATATCATTATATTTGAACATGCTCCTGTGTTTTAAGTTTCAACTGCTTGTTTGTTGAATGATAATAAACATTTTAACTTTAATTTATACAAATTTGATGAAGTGATTGACAGACTCAAAAAACATAACACAATGTTACCACTTCTGAAAAATTCATCATAAGTTCTCTACAGAAATTTGGCTGAATGCCTGTACACTTTTGCTAGTGAGGGAAAAAATATCCTGCCCTTTGCTGCACAATTAAGCATGGATTCTGCAAAAACATGTAATTTGACTGTGTAGCATCAATGTTCCTATTACACTGATGGTTATTTTGACTATCTTACACAAGAAACTATAATGAGATGCCCAACAGAAAACAGCAAATAGCTCCTTGTGGCCTATGCATGTTTATCACAGCCTAGCCAATGACTGTCTTTTTTACAGTACTGTTTAAAATAAACTACAATATTTGTCACGACATGGGGAGTTTCTCTTAAGTGTCTGGGTTCCACAGTCTGATATTTGCTACCTTCTTCCTTTTCATATTTCTAGTGGGTCACAAATACTTGTTGTGATCCACTAAGGTGCATTTTTCTAAAATTTGAAAAACACTACAGAAAGATTTTGTGTACCAACAGCCTCCAGCTAGATATTTTTAAATTTCATATGCTCCTCCCAAAGGAGTTAGTCTATGCCTTGTCTCCTAAAACTCCATTGCAGATAAAAATATATATTGTTATGAAGGGCTGATGTCTTTGTATAAGGAACCTTGCAACCAACTTCAGAATCATTCATCTCAGCCTATTCTGAAACTCTCGAAATTTCTAAACTAAATTAAAACTGCAAAACTCCATCTTCAGTTATAATGTTGCTATCTTCCAATGTAAACCTGATGTGTACTGAATATTCAAATTAGCTTTTAATACTCACATATTAGAATTTGAAAATGAGCCATTAATCCACTTCCAATTCTTCTCTGATAATGTACAATTTAATCCAATCCAGTATAGAATGCCTCCATCACTTATCTGGTTCTGTATAAGTCTCTATAAATGGAACAGAAGAAATGACTGAAGTAGAGCCCTGCAAGATGGATTTTCAGTCAGATTTAACTGAAAGTTTGTTTACTGAAATAATAGAAATATTTATGCTTGTTTTATGTGCAAAGGATTGAACCTGTTGGTCTTTCCATGGTTTGCATTCTATTTGTCCTCTAAAACCTGTATCAAATATCACATCTATGACGCTTTTCCTAACTTTCCATCAGAGTCCATTATTCCTTCTTTGTGATATTTCTCTAAATATTTTTATTGTTGTACGCATCAAAGTATATTCAATTATTTGCTTACATGTCTGTTTAGTCTTTCAGATTGTGATTTTCTTGAAGTCAAAACTTCTCCTTCCATCTGCACAGAACCTTTAAGCCAAAACCCAAAGATCTCAATATGGTCAGAAGAACGGGCTAAATTCTATTAAAGCATTTTATTTAATTACTTACCAATTCTTCCTGATCTTTAATAAGCAGCAAACTGGATTCTTTTGTGGAGCAGTCAGCTAGACTATCATTCCAAGACTTAAAATTTTGAGAAAAAAACAGGCACTTCTCTTGGACTGGCAACCAGTCCAATGGGCACTTTAACAGACCTGGTCTCTCTAAAGGGAGAAAGAGGGAAAAGAAATAAGAGTTAGATTTCTAACCTGTCTTTACCCTGTCACAACTAATCACATAGGCACAAGTCATTATAAATGCATAGTTGTCTTCAACTATCGAGAACAATTAATTATTATAATTTTGAGGTTTATGAGACCTACTGTTCATTCTGATACCAAGAATTGGAAATTAGTGACCAGTTATACAGAGCATAAATGGAATCATAGAATATTAGAATAAGAAAAGGCCATCAAAATAATTTAAGCAGCCACATTTTATGTTTTAAGACACTGACAGAAAAAATTTGCCCAACTCGACATGATCAGACAGTGGTAGAGTCATAACTATTTCTGAGTTTCCTTAAATTCATCAACAGTGATAATTCTACTACATGGACAACAATATCAAAGTTGCCTAAAAATTTTTACTTTATATGACATGCAAAATGAAAGCAAATAATTCATTTTGCTAATGAAAATACCATGAAAAATTTCTAAGTGCCAAATTTTTTGTTTGCCTGTTAATGAGATCTCTTGGATAGCACTTTTCCAGAAGGATTTTCCAGATTTCTTAAAATTTCAGTTCTGTAAAAATGTGCATAATAAATGATCACATTCTGCTACAGTCATTCAACAACAGTATCTTTAATAACACACATGACTTACTGGAACAAAATTAATGTTCTAATGATTAATACAATAAATATTAACAATAAATAATAAAGAATTCATTTTATGTTTTGAGTTCTATTAATTAACTACAGACCAAAGTTAACTGTTGGACATGTTCATTAAAATCATTAGGCATTCCACTTAGAAATCAAACAACACTATCTTAACACATGGGTTGTTATGAGCCTTAACTAAGGTAACGTATGACATCTATCAAAATACTCTCTGCCATTCGTAGGAATTTAAAGCCACAAAATTACCTGTTGTTTCATTCCTGTTCTCTTGCACATCCATACTGCTTTTATCTATTGATAATTTTTGTCTTAAAAATACC
Organism: Smutsia gigantea; assembly: GCA_032199065.1. NCBI lineage: Eukaryota > Metazoa > Chordata > Mammalia > Pholidota > Manidae > Smutsia > Smutsia gigantea. The sequence goes on from JAVSCE010011562.1 coordinate 233,663, forward strand.
ACTGGTAAATAAGGAGAAACCATTAAGATGATTAATTGCTGAAATGAGTGGTGAAATGGATATATTTATCACTTAGAAAACCAAGCTCAACAAGCTTGAATAAGGACAGAACAAAAAGGCAACAGCAATGTGGAAACAAAGGGTCTTATCAGAAGACAGTATACACAAACAAACAGGACAAAACACCTAACAAGTAAACTCCCACAGACACTGGGTTACCTGTTAGATATGTGGACTTAAAACGAGCTACTTAAACTCTTAAATTGCTTGTACTCCTGCCTGAACTTTCTCACTTCCAGAATGAGTATAATTATGCCTGTCCCAAGGGAGAGACTGCCTAGTGCAATCTGGAATTTAGTAGGTATGTAAGCAACTGTAAGCAATTGAAATTTTTATTTTCTTTGTTATTGTCATGTGTTTTTCTTTTCATTGTTGTGGGGTTTTTTTTTAAGTTCTTGGAGCACAGGTAAAATACCTATGATGACTATCAGAACGGTTAGGAAGAGAAATGCAGAAGGATGAAGTTTGCCAAGTGGATATGGACAGAGCATTGTTAGAGACATTGTTTTGTAATTATTTTTATTTCATTGGCCTTTCACTAAGTTTGGGGTGACCAAATTATTTTGAGATACTCTTAATATTTATGATAGAAGTAAAGTAAATATTCTGAAGCAAGTGATCTCGAACCACTTACCTGAAGCACTTAACCCAATCACGGTCAAGGTAAGAAGCATAACCCCAACACAACAAAGTTTCAGAGCGAAACCATGCCAAAGGGGTCCTTGGCAAACATCTATGTAGTAAAGAAGATACACTGAGTTGACTCAACTGAGTTCATCTGGTACAAAAAGCAAAGGTGGTTTGTATCACGTATAGACAGATTCAGGTTGGGAGCTGGGGACAGGGAAGAACATTTATTAGCCATCTCAAAGTAGAGTCCTGCAAGATGGATTTTCAGTCAGATTTAACTGAAAGTTTGTTTACTGAAATAATATAAATATTTATGCTTGTTTTATGTGCAAAGGATTGTTATTGGTGTAAGAATCAAAAGAGGTGGATATGAAGATGTTTTGAAAAATTGCCAAGTGCTGACAAAAATTAAGCCTGTGTACTATTGTAGGAAGTCAGTCAATTAATTTTGTCTAAAAAGGATGGCATTCATTTCTTCAAGATATATTTATTGAGGCTCTATATTGTGCCAAACACTGTTTTAGGTGCTGGTGATATACAAGAATTCTATTCATTCTTGGACAGGATCCCACTGCTTCATTGTTGTCCAGAACAATCATCTTCAACTTGGATCAAATGTATAGCATCTAAGACAAGTCTTTTTGGACCCATTGATTTGGGATCATAGATAGCAGCTTTTGAGAAAAATATCACTGTCTTTCTCTATATTCTTTTTCTGACATCCCTTTTCAAAACACAATTCTCCCCACCTTGCTAGATCTGAATAGGGAAAAATAAAGTCGTGCTCTTTCCCATCAAAACAGTAACCATGGTTATTTGACCAAACCATGACTGTTGATGTCAAAATTCTCCCATTTCACTTAACCTCCATATGAAGAGCATAGTGAAACTTATGTAATAACCCTCAGGCTTTTCCCCCTCAATTTAGAACACTGGTAATTTAATAGTTTCAGACAACACTATCCTAAAAGGGTAAAACTAACCTGCTTGGCACAATATAGAATGAGTATCAGGTTGGATAAAAATTGCAATATTATTGATGTTAGTAAATTTGGTTAAATTTCAGAAGGTCATGATAATTTCATATTTTTTGCCTAGTTTCTGGTCTCTTTTCATCCATCTCCAGGGCATAGCATCTGTTACTTACTATCTCATGTTTGGGTTCCCCATTTCTTTCACTCAGAATACTAACTCCTCTGATACCCAGAAAAGTTTCAATTTCAACAAATGTCAAAATAGGCTCAGTAGTGATACTCTTCAGTGTCTTGTGGCTTATCTCCTTCTAAGCTGTGATATTTTTCAAGTATCAAGTTTCATTCAAAGTTAGAAACAATCAGATTGCAGTTACATTCAAGTTTTTGATCTAGAATACGATTTTCTCCCAGAAATGTTTTCTCGTTCTCTTTGGAGAGTGAAGGATGTTAGTCATTAAGTCTACACTTTGTATCCTAAAAGGAAAGCTATGCATTAAAACCCATTGGAAATGAATCATAGTATTAGTATTTTATTGAGGGTTATGGAATAAGACAGGTCACTATTACAGCAAGGTAGCAATGTGTCTTAAAAATATTGCTTTGTTCATACAAGTAAAATATTTCTTCAGGGTCTTTTAACCAAGGCTCAGTAATAGAAGCTATGTTCACTTTTCATACTTATATCATGAGGAAAAAGGAAATCTTTGAGGTATGTGTTCTTTTCCACAGTTGTTATGACTTACAGGCAAGCTATGCTATACCTATTTCACATTAATATAAAACTGCTGCTCCTCTTCAAAGCAATGATTTGAAGCCATACATTTAAAAGCATAATGTAATTCTCGAAGATATGCAAATGCTACAAGGAAAACTGAAGCCACTTACCCTGAGGAAGAGATGGAGGTGAAGAACTTTTAGGGCAACAATTCCGGGATACACTTAAGTCGGCATATGTCACTTGGCTGTCCATTGCAAACAGGAGAATGTGGCACTAAACTCATGTGGACAGACTCCAAGTTCTATGAGACAAGATCAGCAAAAGGAAGTGCCCAGTCTGAAATGCTTTGTTGTCTCTCTTGTATCCCCACCCACCCACACTTTCTAGCTGTGGGCTTTCTCCATAAATTAGTGAGACAATCCACTTACTGCATGTCCACTATACTTATACTTGTAATATCTACTTTAACACACTGGCCTGTTGTTTCAAAAAACTCTGGGAAATTTTCTCTGTTGTTGTCTCTCTAACTACACCTCTTTTAAGGCCAGGACCAGAGAGAGGTAAATGAGGCATTTACCTAGGGTACAAATGTAAGGAGGCCTCCAAAAAACTCAGTAATCAAGATAAATAATATTTAATAAAATGTTGTAAATAAACATTCATGCAAAAAACTGCAGGATGCTGTCCAAAGGCTCTAAATTCTTCCTGAAATATTAGTGCTCCAAAGAAAGTTGCAAAATGTGGAAAATGGAGTTGTAAATGTGGAAAAGGCCTGTGAGTAATAGAACAAAGAGCTGAAGATCAACAGACTACTTATAGCTTAGTTCTAAAGGCACTTGTGATAATAGTCTCCATATAAGTAAAAAATGTGAAATCTACCAGAATTATAGAAAGTGGAGGACTTGAGTCTATGTAATTTCCTATTTCTTTGAAGGATTCTCAGGCATAAAACCTTAGAGAGGACCTTAGATGTCACCAAGTCTGACATTCTGACATTACAAATGAGAAAAGAGAAAACAAGGGATTCCCTCAAAGATATTTACTATAATCAGGGCAGAATTACTGGACAGTGGCAGTCTCCTGGCTTTGAACCCCAGAAGATAGGAAGATGAAGATAGTGGGTCACAGAGGGATACACTTATTCCTTCAGGACCATGGATACTATGAAATAAAAAGTAAGCATTTGGGAGAGTTGTACAGCCAACTCTGTATTGTATATATTGCACTCTATACTTGTATATTTCATATACAAGAAGCAACTTATAATTTAAGACCATGGTGGGACAAACAAAAGAGGCTGCTGCTTTTAGAAGCATATGAACCATTATTATGAAAGTATATCCAGAATTGTTTTAATAATACTCTACACTTAAAGATTTGTAAGATATTTATTCTTATTTTCTTGTGAGAGTTTAATTTCTAGAGTGATGCACCAATGATTATCCTTTCTAAAAAACTCTGGAAGTCTTGAGCAGAATACATCTAGTTACTAAAACAGGAAATAATACCATTTCATTGCAACCTTTAGTTAATGAAAATGTTTTTTAACTATCTGACTATTTGATAACTAATAGTCACTTAATTTGTGCTCTGATATTTGCCTCTGCCACATACCTCATCTAAATTGTTAGAATAAATATAATCTTCCAAAATTAAGTTTTAGTAAAGACCACCTGAACTTATTAATAATGAAGAATTCTGCCACATGTACTCCTTTCCTTCCCAAGATACAGTTAGTCTGTGGTGAGGAATGTACTAAAAAAATCACCACTAATTCTATACAACATAATATTTGAAGTCCTAGCCAGAAAAATTAGACAAGAAAAAGAAAAAAAGCACCCACACTGGAAAAAAAAAGAAGTAAAATTATCTGCTCAGAGATGCCATGATCTTATATGTGGAAAACTCTAAAACTCTAAAGACTACACACACACACACACACACACACACCTGTTAGAACTAATATATGAACTCAGTTAAGTTGCAGGACTCAAAGTCAACTCACAGAAATCAGTTCCATTTTTTTTACCCTAATGAAGAACAATCTGGAAAAGAAATAAAGAAAATCATTCCATCTGCAATAGCATCAAAAAAAATAAAATGCTTTGGAATAAACTTAATTGAGGAGTGAAAGACTTGTACACTGAAAACTATAAAGCATTGCTGAAAGAAATAAAAGATATAAATAAATGGAAAGACATCTCATGGTCATGAATTGTAGAGATGAGCATACTACCCAAAGTGATCCATAGATTCAGTGCATCCTATCACAATCTCAATGACATTTTTTTTTCAGGAATATAAATTATCCTAAAATTCACATGTGATCTCTAGGAACATCAAATACACAAAACAATTTTGAAAAAGAATAACAAAATTGAAAGACTCACAGTTACTGCTTTCAAAACATGTTATGATTCTAGAGTAATCAAAAACAGTTCAGTTAACTAGTACAAAGGCAGACGAATAAACCAATGAAATACAATAGACAGCCCAGAAATAAACCCTCATGTATATGACAGCATGATCTTCAACAAGGGTGCCAAGGCTGCTCAAAGGGGAAAGACCGTATCTTCAACAAATGATGTTGGGAAAGCTAGATGCCTCTATGCAGAAGAATGAAACTGGACCCTTATCTTACACTATATACAAAAAGTCACTCAAAATGGATTAAAGATCTAAGCATAAGATCTAAAACTATTGCACTCAAAAATAAAACATACAGGAAAATCTCCATGATATTGGACTTGGCAGTGATTTCTTTTACATGATACCAAAAATACAGACCACAAAAGCAAGAATAGATGAACAGGTCTACATCGAACTTAAAAGGTTTTGTGCATCAAGGGACACAATCCCCAGAGTGGAAATTCAACCTGCAGAGTGGAAAAAAATATTTGCAAATTATATATCTGATAAGGGTTTAATACCCAGAATATATAAAGATTTCTATGACTCATCAAGAACAAAACAAAAATCCTATTAAAAAAATGAGCAAAGGATTTGAATAGACATTTCTCTAAAGATGATTTACAAATGACCAACATCACTAATCACCTGAGAAATGCTAATTGAAACCATGTTGTCTCACATCTGTTAGTGTGGTTAAAATTTAAAAAGAAAAACAGAAGAAACAAGTGTTGACAATGATGTGGAAATTGGAACTCTCATGCACTTTTGGTGGGATTGTGAAATAGTGCAATTGGTATGCAAAACAATATAAGTGTTCTTCAAAATAAGACTACAGTATGATATAGTGACCCTACTTCTGTGTATGTTCAAAAGAATTGCAAGCAGGGTCTTAAAGACACACTTACATACCCATGTTCATAGTAGCATTATTCACAGTATCCCAGAATTTAAAGCAACCCAAATACCCATTGTCAGATAAATGGATAAAGAAAATGTAGTATATACATAGAACAGAATGTTATTCAGCCTTCAAAAGAAAGAAAATACTGTCACATATTATAATAGATATGTATCTTGATATTAAAAGTGAAATGAGCCAGTTACAAAAGGGCAAATCATTGTATTATTCCACTTATATGAGGTACCTAAAGTAGTAAAACTTACAGAAACAGAAAGACTACTGGATACCAGGGGCTGGGGGGAAGGAAATAAAAGGAATTTTTTAATGGGTATAGAGTTTCAGATTTGCAAGATGAAAAAATTCTGGAGATCTGTCCCACAACAATGTGAACATACTTCACACTACTGAACTGTATACTTAAAGACTGTTAAGAAGGTAAATTGTATGTGTCCTTACCTCACCAGAAAAAAGAGAAAAATACAAAGAAAATTTGTACAAATGAGGGAAACTAGTGTTCAAGAATGACAAGGGGGGAGGTGGATGTCTTCTGAAAATATTCAAGATGTAAGGATGTTTTTACGACAGACTATCTCCCCTTTCCCCCACCCAGAGAATTGCAAAATGGTTGATTATTGGAAGGAATGCAATGGGATGATGAGGAGGAGAGATTGAATAAAATCTCCAAGGAGTAAAGGTATACCACAGGATCAGTATCTCATTTAATGCTAACATGTGATGCCATGTGCACCATGAACTAGGTTACTTGGATATGGAATTATAAACAAAGTGATTCCCGCTAAACTCAAACAACTGAACAGTGCTTATTACCTTCCAAGAAAATTTAAAATTATTAGAGGGTTAGATGCGGTCTCAGAGAAGTAAAAGAAATAAGTTCTCTCTGCTGAAGTGTCAGTGCATAATTTGGCTATGGATCGTTCTCTTTGCTTGGCCTGCTCACTCATCAGCATCCAGCTAACCTGCTGAGGTATCAGTTTTTTTGCGTGTCAGTCTCAGTCCTTCAGTGTTCTGGAAAAACATGCATTTTATACCTCTTTCCTCTCTGTTCTTGCAGATTCGGCACACAAAACATTTATAATTTATTTGTGATGTGATAATATCTAGGCTGTTTTTGAAATGCCAGAGAATAACTACATGGATATAGATTGAAAGGATAAATGTATGTGTGATGTACTTATTGTGCTTATCCTGTGCTTTGTATCTGCACTGGGAATAGATACAGAGCACCTTCTATATTAGTTTGCTAGGGCTGCCATAATAAAACATCACAAAGTGGGTGGCTTAAACAAGAGATACTTATTTTTTATAGTAAGTCTGAGATCAAGATGTCAGCAGGATTCACTTTTCTGAGGCCTGCCTCTCTTCTTGTGATGTGAATGGCTGTCTTTTCTCCATGTCTTCATATGATCCTTTCTCTGTATGCGTCTGTGTCCTAATCTCTATTTGTAAGGACACCAGTCACATTGGATTAAGACTCACTCTAATGGTCTCTTTAATTTAATGACCTCTTTAGAGACTCCATCTCCAAATACAGTCAAATGTAATATATGCTGAGGTACTAGGGCTAGGATTTGGATACATGAATACTTGGTGGGGGTGTGGTGGGGGGGCAGGCACAGCTCACCCCATAACATCCCCTAATGAATTTTCCACGTTTAAGCCAGGCTAATGGTTTCTTTTGGCTGCAAAAAATGATTTTGTGCATGTGTGAGTGGGTACAAACACTGAATTTGCAATTATTATTATAAGCATCATACCCCCAAATTAAAGACTTCTAAACATCAATGGAACCTACTGAGTCATACAGGACAAAATAGAAATTCTACCAAATGGTTAACACACTTTCTATTGCTTGTTCCATCCTGGATTACACCAATATTCAGAACATTTTCAACATTATGAGAAAAGATATTGTACAAAATTTTTTTGCGTCTGAGTTTCAGAAATTTTGAGTGCAAAAAAATGTGGTCAGTTGCCCTTGTGCACAGGAAATACCACAAATATCTCTCTAGAACTATTAATAGCTGTGGTCAATGAGCGTGTCAACTCCCAGACCCTCTTAGCATCTGCATGAAGGCCAACCACTGAAAGGAGAATCAATATTATTAAAAGCCACTTCATAACATAAGAATCATGTTTATTTTTTAAATTGTGCAGCTCTTTTATCATGTTTGTGTTATCAAATACAAAGGATGTAGATGGGAGATAAGGTAGCAGCTATAAATCAAACTCTCAATGTCCTTCTTTTATAAAGTGAATATGATCCCTTATCACAAGATTACTCCAAGTCAGTCATACCGACTATATTCATAAAGCATCTCCTATGTCACACTCTTTACTATTTCTTGGGAGGGTTATGTAAGTAAAATTTAAATATAAAATATAAATACACAATACAAACTTGGCAACCAAAACCGTAAGTATAATCTGTGTCTTCAGAAAAAATAAAAGGATGGGGTAAATTCCCAGCTGATATTATGTGGGTGGTTATGGTGTTGGGGATGGTGGTGAAGGTAAGAGAATTTATCTGAAGTAAAGAAAAAAAAAGTTTTAAAACAAGGGGCCAAGAGGCTTAGGTTTTGAATACCATGCAAGGTAGAAAATTATATAAAAACGTTTTCTATGTTCTTAATAAATATTTGCAGTGAATGCATACAAAGCATGAGCGCAAATTACATGCACCAATCTCAGATTGGATGTTAACTTTGGGAGAGAGGAAAGAAAAAAGTGGTTTCATAGGTATCTGTAAATTTTGTTTGTTCATTTTTTTAACTTACCATGAAGGAAATTTGGACGAAAGTGTTAATACAAGTTACATATGTGAGCCATATTATCTTGAATCACTTATATATCTGAATCTTTTTATTATAAGTCCCAAATATGTACTTGGATATAATTTTATTTTCAATATCTTTAGTCATTTGGCTTACATGCATTTCATAATCAACACTTTTTATATTATACAAGTATCAACTTCAACTAATGTGTGATTTTATCCATTTATTTTTGTTGTTATAACAGATTACCTGTAATGTTGTCTCCTTATTTTGTGAATATACCCTTTTCCCAACACATATTGAAGAGTCTGCCTTTTCCCCTTTGAGTATTCTTGGCTCCCTTGTCAAATGTTAGTTGATAGTGTATGTGTGGGTTTATGTCTGGGGGCATGATCACAAGTCCAGCTGCATGCCCACCTGTTTAGTTTAATACTACACCTACTTAGTTTACTTGTTCTCAACAACCATGCCTAGATCACCCACAAAAGCTTCATTAGACATGTCAGCCATTGTTTTTTGAAAGATTTAACAGAATACATCAATTTATATGACTTTAAGTAAATCCAGGCAGGATAAATGTTTTGATTCTAATGCTGATAATCTTCAAGACATGTTTATTTAAATTAAACCAAAGTTAAATTAGAATGAATACGGAATATTTTCCCAGATCATGTGAACTTGAAAAACACATGGATTAGTTTTTATCAGAATTCCTGAAAGCTTTGGAATGCCCAATTCTTACAAGTGTTGGTCTTTAAACCAATTTTAGCAATACCATCTGGAGGTGTATATAAATATATATATCTCCCATTTAAACATGTAAGAACATGTACATAGACACACACACAAACCAATCCAAAGATTTTCCTGTTATTACTCTTTGTGGAGATTTCATTTAACCAATTATTAATTTCTAAATATTTCATTTCCTTTTTTAAATTTTTTCGTCTAAATTAGGTGCCTGGATCTACCAGTTCAGCATCAGTATAATTCCCTCATAGTGGTATGTATGTGCCGAGCAGGAGGTGATCTTCACTGCTTCAGTGACCACCATTCTAGCACCTAACACTGGGAAATCTATCTTATCAGCAGATTCACACAAACAATTTGATAATGTTTCTGTTGTCTCTGCTTACACTAGGCTTGCTTCCTGTTCCCATTTCAGTTCCTCCTGTAATTCTGTAACTTTTGCTTTAGCTTCCAGTTTGGCTTCAGTTGCTAAACTGGCATGAGGAGGGAACATTTCATGGCCACAGCAATAACCCAGGCTTCTGCTACCATGCCCAAGACTTCCTCTAGGCCCTTTGGCATTTTGGGGGCATCTCCATATACCTGTGGTGGACTCCAACCATGTAGGATGGTGGCAACCAGCCCCCACATCGAGCATGCCAGCCAGCCTGGGATTTCCCTCACAGAATTCCCCTTCCCTCTCTCTTGGTGTCCACAAGAATTCCCTTGGTCTTTTGGGTGGCTTGCCAATTGTGTGATCATAAGTCTGATTATACACCCAAGTTGATGATTTGTGATGGGAAAAAGCTTGAAAAACTGGAGGAAAGACCTGGAGACACTATGTGAGACATGAGGGCTTATAAGGACTTATGTAAAGGGAGTCCAGGAGAGGCTAGCTGGATGAGGTTTCACACCACTCTGGTGGACAGGGAGGGAATGGCTTATATGGGTGGCGGGGTGGGGAGACAAAGACTGTGTGTGTGCCATGGGCAAGGCGACAGAGGCTGTTCTTTGCTAGAAGGGATCATTCTTATGTGACCAGCACCCCAAGGAACAAAACCTTGGTCAGAGGGGTCTGCAACCCAGTGATATTTCCACAGAAAAGGTGGGCCTAGATTTGGTCAGCCCTGGGCCATTAACATACCATATAATGAGCATACCACCTGAGGGAGGGGGCCATGTGGACATATGATTATTCTGGGACAAAAGGTCATAAGTGGGCAGTGCTCATCCCCACATGAGGCTCTCCATTCTGTTCCTTTGGTCTATTTTCATACTAGTACCATGTGGTTTTGATTACTATAGCTTTAGAATATACTTTGAAAAAGTAAGTGTGAGGCCTCTAGATTTGTTATTTTTTCTCAAGATTGTTTTAGCTATAAGGGGTCTTCCGTTGTTACATATGAATTTTAGGATTTTTTTTCTATTTCTGTGAAAATGTCATTGGAATTTTGAAAGAGAGAGCATTAACTTAGAGTAATGTGTATATTTTAACAATATTCATTCTTCCAATTCTTAAACACACATATCTTTCCTTTTGCTTCTGTCTTCTTCAATTTCTTTCATTCAAGTCTTGTTTTCATTCTATGTGTCTATTACTTTCTTGGTTATTTATTCCTAAACATTTTATTGTTTTTGATGAAATTGTTTTCTTTTTCAAATATTCCATTGTTAGTGTATAGAAATGCAACTGATTTCTATATATTGGTTTTAATCCTACAACTCTACTGAATTTGCTGATTAGTTCCAACAGTTTTTGGTTGTGTTTAGGATTTTCTATATATAAGACCATATGATCTCCAAATAAAGACAATTTTTCATTTTCCTTTCAGATGTGGATGTCTCTTATTTTTTTTATCTTATCTGATTGCTGTGGCTAGGACTTCCAGGACTATGCTGAGTGAGAGTGGTGAGAATGGGCACACTTGTCTTTTTCTTGATTTTAGAAGAAAAGCTTTCACCCTTTTACCATAGAGTATGATGTTAGCTGTGGGTTTTTTGTATATGGCCTTTATTATAGTGAGGTATATTCCTTCTATACCCAATTTGTTGAAGGTTTTTATTAGGAAAGGATGTTGTATTCTGTCAAATGCTTTTTCTGCATTTATTGAGATAATCATATGATTTTTATATTTCCTTCTATTGGTGTGATGTATTGCATTTATTGATTTGTAAATAATATAAACCATCCTTGCATCTCAGGGATAAATTCCACTTATCATGCTGTGTGATCCTTTTAATGTGCTGTTGAACTCTTGCTAATATTTGTTTTCCTAGTTTTGCTGAATTGTCTTTCTATGTTTTCTTGTAGCTCACTGAGTTCTTCAAAGCAGCTATTTTGAAACTTTATTTGGTAAATCATAGATCTCTGTGTCTTAGGGTTTAATTGTTGGAAGGTTATTATGACCGTTTGCTGGTGTCATGTGTCCTTGATTCTTCCTGTTTCTTGGAGTTCTTTGCATTACTGTTTTCACATTTGAGAAGCAGTCACCTCTTCCAGTCTTTACTCACTGCCTTCAGAAGAGAGATACCCTTTGTTGCTCCTGCATATATTCTGAGGCATTCTCTGGCACTTGCTCCCTCCTTTGGTAGATTGTCAAGCTTATATTCGTCTATGGATCTTATAACACAACAGGATGACTTTGTTAACATTGCTTTTCTTTTTTCTGAAGGTGGTGTTTCAGCTGAAGATTGTGCTTTCTCCCTTGCCCTCAGCCTCGGGCTTATTTTCTGCATACTTCCTATATAAGTGAGCTTGCTCTTGCTGCCACCCTCAGGAGTGCACACAAGGAGCCAGCCAGGGAATGGGTAGAGGTGTGGGTTTGGCACTCAGGGAATTGGGCCAGCTGGGGAAATACTTGGGTGAAATTTTTCCAGCAAGTCTTGACAGGCATCTTGCTGGAGTCCAGAACACAGTCAGCAATATCTGTGATGCCTGCTGATATTTTTATCTGCCTCATTCCTAGTGGCTTCCCTCCTAAGTGTCATAAACTCTTTCTTAAGTATTCTGGACGCTGTGGGAGAGAGAAGTCCCAGCCATCAAGGGAAGCCAGGCACTCACCCACTGACCCATGGAAAGGATCCCGGGTAGCTTCCTGCTTCTCTAAGCTTTGCCAACTTAGGGGACGGGCAATGCTTGCAAAGTCTTTTACTCACTCTAGTACATCCAAACTTGTTTTTGTTTGTTTTACTCCAGTGAAATGTTGGAAATTACCCTCTAGAAACGTAAGCTCCTATAAAGGTTCTCTTTCTGTACGTATCTGCCCAAGTTAGCACTTTCCAGATGCTACAGGAAAAGGGGTTGCTGTTGGTTCATGGTCTCCTGCCAGTTGCACAGCCATACCGGGATCTGCCTGCCTATTACCTGATTTACAGGTGAGTGAGACTCCTTAGTCTCCTGGCATGTGGTGCTGGGTAATTTTAGAAGATTTGATTTTTTGTAGGGGAATATTGGTTATGTACTACTTAGTTTAAATCTTAAAATGAAATACAATCATTAGCTCTAGTGGAGATTCTATAGTTCCTTTTCATACAATGTCATCATTTTTCCTGAGACTCTTTATTTTCAACTATCCATTAGTTGGCTGGGTTTGTTTGTTACGTCATTTATTTTCAGAAAGAGTCTACAGATGTTGTATTCAGTACATTCCTGATGTTTTGATTTTGCATTTGCATGAGAACTGGATGGGTGTAAGAACTTGGTTCACTCTCTGTTTTCCTCAGACAGTTCAGATGTGAATCTAAACTGCTCTTTATACTGAAAAATAAGGAACTTCACCATGATGTGCTTACTATGTTCCATAAAGCTCATAACTTACCTCTTATTTCAGTAAAATTTTCATCCATTAATTTTTTTCTATTGTGGTCTAGGCTTCAGGAATCCAATTTTAGGCATGTCAAATCTCCTTTCTTCTTTCTCAGCAATCTCCTTCTTAATTGCTTTGACTCGGTCGGCAATCAATTTTACATCATGGTGTTTCCAACATAGTTTTCCTTTAAGAATATCAGAGGGTGTTGCTTTCTTACTGATAAGAATGTCAGATGTATTTTTCACTTTCCTTCAGTTATTCCTGATTGGTTTAAGATTCCATTTCTGGGAGAGCTGAAACTACTTAAACCTTTTGGTGATGTGGGGCTTAGCAGAAGAGACTCCATTTGGGGCCTGTTGTCTTATTTTTAACACCATGAACCACCATTCCATGAAGCCCTAATTCCCTCCACCTACTCTTGAAGTGGATTCCACTTTATCCATCTGCCAGATACACCAGAGGCAAGAGGGAAGTACCAAGACAGTTAACCATCCATCCTCACCTAATTCACTTTTATAAATCTGGAAAGTCACTTCCCATGTCTGTCTAAGTCACCTTCAAAGCTATTCAGTTGCTCCTTCCTTCTTTCCCCAATGCCAGCATCAGAAGAAGTGGAGTTGTAGGAAGAGTAATTCCACTGGCTTTGAAGAACTCTTGAGTAGAGATACTTAAATCTGCCCCAGGAATGTGGTCTGGATCCCTTTTTGCACCTGAGCGTTGTGTAGTTGGGGTGACGGAGGGTACCTGAAAACAAGAGCTGCTTGCTCCTGGGGGAAGACTCTCCCCTTTATGCTGTGTGGCATACACAAAGGCAACTTCCCTGATCACCCCTCCCTTGCCTCCTGCTCTGGGAAAGGACTCTACTAAGGGCTGTGGGGATCTGCCCCTTTTACTAACCTGGCAGTGAGTGTTTCTGACCGGATGTTGGGGCAGGAAGTTGCTGGAAATTCCCATCAACACAGTTAGGTTAGAAATGAGGAACCTTGGGTCCTATACCAGACTCATTGAATTCATATCTGTAGTTTTACAAGGTCTCTGGGTGATTTGCAGGCATATTAAAGTTTTAGAACCACTGCTGTAAGAGTTTCCTGTAAAAGCCACCTGCTCTGTTATTTTCAGGTTTTTATTCCAAGGTCCCCCTAGATGTCTGTGTGGATGGTGGATGAGGGGGAAGAGATGAACACTGAGTGGTACTGATTTTCAAGAGTTTTCATTTGATGTTTGCCCACACATTTGAGGGTATTTGTACATGGAGACATGGGGCAGTGATTGCTAGAGTCAAACTGATGAAGAAAGACTCAGAAAGTTCTCAAATCCCTCCCCCTCTTGGCAGGTGTGGTGGGAAGCCAAGAAAGCCAAGGAAACAGGGTTTCTGTTAAGGCTTCAGGAATGTAGAGGAATCACAAGGTGCTTGGGTGCTTGGGATTGAAACAATATAACAACGTATCCCTCCCTACCCCCCAGCCACGGGGACTCAGTGGTATGGAACAGCTTGTTGATCACAGTCCTAGAAGCCCATTAATTTATAATATGGTATTTGGGTAACCTTTACAGAAATGAATTAAAATATAACTAGCATCCTGAATATATCTATAGGTGACCTAAGAGCTCCCACTGCAATGGTTCCTGGTTGCTGACTACTAGCTTTGTAGTAAATGTATAAAAGGCATGGTGCTGCTGTACTGGGGCTCAGACTTTTGGAGATTCTCCTCTGAGCCCTCTGGTGTGAAATAAACCTCCACCCTCCAAGACCTCCAAGTGCCGCTTGGTTCTTCCATCAGCGATCCAGTCCAGGTTTTCTGTAACAGAACTTCCTTGGCAGCTGCTTTAAAACCCCCGTAATTTTTAACTGAGTTAATGTACTAACAGATCCTACTGGAAAGCAACACAATACTTTTCTTTCTGTCCTTAAGACTTCTTTATACTGTCAGAAAGTAAAAGTTATCACTAAAACACTTAAACTTCATTATGTCATTTGACCCACCAATATGTGTTACCCAGTTTTTATTTTCTTTATTTCATAGAGTAGCAGAGAACAAAACCCTGTTTCTTATCTCCAATACCCAGGTTCCTTTAGCAACGTTTGATACCACTCCTTGCTGTTACAGTACTACAAATACCCAGTCACATGGAGAAAGAACTAAAACAAAATATTGCCACTTCACAGGTCGGCTGAAGGCTGGCCACAGTACTTAAAAGTTAGTTCTGCTTTTGGTTAAGTGCTCTGGCCAAATTCCAGTGGATTAAAACAATACTTATTGGTTGCATTGCTAGGAGTCTTTTAACTGTTTGCAACACAAAATGTAATCCATACTGCTTAGACTTTGCAAACTGAAAAATAATATTCTTTTAGGTCTTCTATTAGAACTTTAGAGGGTAAGTAAATATCATCTTACCTCTGAGCAAGATTTACGTATGTATATGGTGACCTGACGGCCATACTGGTTCCCTCAGCCTGAATATACTTCAGAGAGGTTTCTGCTGGACATCAGCTCCTGATCTCCTTTTCCTTAAAGCATTTACTTTAGAAAACTTGCAATCATAAATTCTTTCTCTCTGCCCCATTGAGATGTTAATCGCCAGCTTCTTGCCAGTTTTACAACCTAGGAATATCGTTCTCAAGGATCTAGGAGCCATCCCTTTAAAGTAAAATGGTCAAGAAAGACAGTTCTATCTCCCAGTCTCAATGCTTCCATAAGTGCCAAGCAGTCATTATTATTTCACTTTCTTAAACTATGTGCTGTTTTAAGATATACACCAGATATATTGCTGTTTTATATTATTTTTGTTGTTTCCTATAAAGGTAAAGTTTTATTTGCACTGTCAGCTGCTATAATCTGGATGGTCAAGATACTGCCGTTACTTCTATTTAGATACTTTAAGAAAAGGCAGTTGATTATTTGCTTTTAAATATAATTTGCACAGTCTACTCCGGCCCTCATTCACATTCTCTGTTTTCAGGGCAGAGCCATGTTGCTCTTCCTGCTGCTGCTCTTATTTCCTTGTTTGTCTACCTCAACGGGGTTCTGATTCACCAATAGGAACCAGTGCTTTTGTCTAAGTTGTGGTTGCCTTATGAAATGAACATCTTTAAAATTCTATTTACCCTTCAATAAGGGTAGATGGATGGAAAGGATGGATAAAGTTCTCTTTAAAAAGTTAAGGTCAAAAGAATATATGGAGACTGGTGACAACAACAACACACAGCCACAACTTCTGTGGGACGCAGCAAAGGCAGTTCTAAGAGGAAAGTATATTGCAATCCAGGCCTATTTAAAGAAGGAAGAACATTCCCAAATGAATAGTCTAAAGACACAATTACTGAAATTAGAAAAAGAAGAACAAATGAGGCCAAAGTCACCAGAAGGAGGGACATCATAAAGATCAGAGAAGAAATAAATAACACTGAGAAGAATAAAACAATAGAAAAAAATCAATGAAACCAAGAGCTTTGAAAAAAAAATAGATAAACCCCTAGCCAGACTCATGAAGAGAAAAAGAGAATCTACACACATAAACACAATCAGAAATGAGAAAGGAAAAATCACGTCGGACCCCACAGAAATACAAAGAATTATAAGAGAATATTATGAGAATCTATATGCTAACAAGCTGGAAAACATAGAAGAAATGGAAAACTTCTTAGAAAAATACAACCTTCCAAGACTGACTGAGCAAGAAACAGAAAAACTAAACAGACCAATCACCAGCAATGAAATTGAAGTGGTAATCAAAAACTACCCAAAAACAAAACCCCCGGACCAGATGGATTCACCTCTGAATTCTACCAGACATATAGAGAAGAAATAACACCGATTCTCTTTAAAGTTTTCCAAAAAATAGAAGAGGAGGGAATACTTCCAAATTCATTCTATGAAGCCAGCATCACTCTAATACCAAAACCGGCAAAGACCTCACCAAAAAAGAAAATTACAGACCAATATCCCTGATGAACGTAGATTCAAAAATACTCAACAAAATATTAGCAAACCGAATTCAAAAGTACACCAAGAGGATCATACACCATGATCAAGTGGGATTCATCCCAGGGATGCAAGGATGGTACAACATTCGAAAATCCATCAACATCATCCACGACATCAACAAAAAGAAGAACAAAAAACACATGATCATCTCCATAGATGCTGAAAAAGCATTTGACAAAATTCAGCATCCATTCATGATTAGAACTCTCACCAAAATGGGTATAGAGGGCAAGTACCTCAATATCATAAAGGCTATATATGACAAACCCACAGCTAACATCATACTTAACAGTGAGAAGCTGAAAGCTTTTCATCTAAGATCGGGAACAAGAGAGGGATGCCCACTCTCTCCACTGTTATTCAACATAGTACTGGAGGTCCTAGCCATGGCAATCAGACAAAACACAGAAATACAAGGCATCCAGATTGGTAAAGAAGAAGTCAAATTGTCAGTATTTGCAGATGACATGATATTGTACATAAAAAACCCTAAAGACTCCACTCCAAAACTACTAGAACTAATATCTGAATTCAGCAAAGTTGCAGGATACAAAATTAACACACAGAAATCTGTTGCTTTTTCTATACACTAACGATGAACTAACAGAAAGAGAAATCAGAAAAACAATTCCATTCACAACTGCATCAAAAAGAATAAAATACCTAGGAATAAACCTAACGAAGGAAGTGAAAGACCTGTACTCTGAAAACTACAAGACACTCCTAAGAGAAATTAAAGAGGACACTAACAAATGGAAATGCATCCCATGCTCTTGGCTAGGAAGAATAAATATTGTCAAAATGGCTATACTACCTAAAGCAATCTACAGATTCAATGCAATCCCTATCAAACTACCAACAGCTTTCTTCAATGAACTGGAACAAATAATTCTAAAATTCATATGGAACCACAAAAGACCCCGAATAGCCAAAGCAATCCTAAGAAGGAGGAATAAAACAGGGGGAATTATGCTCCCTGACTTCAAGCTCTACTACAAAGCCACAGCAATCAAGACAATTTGGTATTGGCACAAAAACAGACCCACAGACCAGTGGAACAGAATAGAAAATCCAAACATTAACCCAAACATATACAGTCAATTAATATTTGATAAAGGAGCCTTGGATATACTATGGGGAGATGGCAGCCTCTTCAGCAGCTGGTGTTGGAAAAATTGGACAGCTACATGTAAGAGAATGAAACTGGACTACTGTCTAACCCCATACACAAAGGTAAACTCAAGGTGGATCAAAGACCTGAATGTAAGTCATGAAACCATAAAACTCTTAGAAAAAAATATAGGCAAAAATCTCTTGGACATAAACATGAGTGACTTCTTCATGAACATATCTCCCCAGGCAAAGGATGCAAAAGCAAAAATGAAGAAGTGGGACTATATCAAGCTGAAAAGCTTCTGTACAGCAAAGGACACCATCAGTAGAACAAAAAGACATCCTACAGTATGGGAGAATATATTCATAAATGACATATCTGATAAGGGGTTGACATCCAAAATATATAAAGAACTCATGCACTTCAACAAAGAAAAAGCAAATAATCCAATTAAGAAATGGGCAGAGGACATGAATAGACACTTCTCCAAAGAAGAAATTCAGATGTCCAACGGGCACATGAAAAGATGCTTCACATCGCTAATCATCAGAGAAATACAGATTAAAACCACAATGAGATATCATCTCACACCAGTGAGGATGGCCAACATCCAAAACATAAACAACAACAAATGTTGGTGAGGATGTGGAAAAAAGGGAACCCTCTTACACTGCTGGTGGGAATGCAAATTAGTTCAACCATTGTGGAAAGCAGTATGGAGGTTCCTCAAAAAACTCAAAATAGAAATACCATTTGACCCAGGCATTACACTCCTAGGAATTTACCCTAAGAATGCAGCAGCCCAATTACGATTAGCAGATGTAATGTTAGGGGGGCATGGGGAGGGCTGTACAACCCAGAGAAGACAAGTAGTGACTCTATAGCATCTCACTATTCTGATGGACAGTGACTGTAATGGGGTTGGTGGGGGGACCTGATTAAGGGGGTAGTGTAATCACCATAATATTGCTCATTTAATTGTAGATTAATGATATCAAAATAAACTTAAAAAAAAAGAATGCAGCAGCCCAGTCTGAAAAAGACATATGCACCCCTATGTTTATCGCAGCACTATTTGCAATAGCCAAGATATGGAAAGAACCTAAGTGTCCAGCAGTAGATGAATGGATAAAGAAGATGTGGTACATATACACAATGGAATATTATTCAGCCATATGAAGAAAACAAATCCTACCATTTGCAACAGCATGGATGGAGCTAGAGGGTATTATGCTTAGTGAAATAAGCAAAGCTGAAAAAGCAAGTATCAAATGATTTTCCTCATCTGTGGAGTATAAGAACAAAGAAAAAAACTGAAGGAACAAAACAGCAGCCGACTCACAGAACCCAAGAATGGAATAATAGTTACCAAAGGGAAAGGGACTGGGGAGGTTGGGTCGGAAGGGAGGGACAAAGGGGAATAAGGGGCATTACGATTAGCAGATGTAATGTTGGGGGGGGGCACAGGGAGGGCTGTACAACTCAGAGAAGACAAGTAGTCATTCTATAGCATCTCACTATGTGAAGGACAGTGACTGTAATGGGGTTGGTGGGGGGGACCTGATGAAGGGGGTAGGTTAATCACCATAATATTGCACATGTAACTGTAGATTAATGATACCAAAATAAATTATTAAAAAAACAAAAACAAAAAACCACAATCAGATATCACCTCACACCAGTTAGGATGGCCGCAATCCAAAAGACAAACACCAACAAATGTTGGCGAGGTTGTGGAGAAAGGGGAACCCTCCTACACTGCTTGCTGGTGGGAATGCAAATTAGTTCAACCTTTGTGGAAAGCAGTACGGAGGTTCCTCAAAAAACTCAAAATAGAAATACCATTTGACCCAGGAATTACACTCCTAGGAATTTACCCTAAGAATGAAGAAGCCCAGTTTTAAAAAGACATATGCACCCGTGTGTTTATCGCAGCACTATTTACAATAGCCAAGAAATGGATGCAACCTAAGTGTCCATCAGTAGATGAATGGATAAAGAAGATGTGGTATATATACACAATTGAATATTATTCAGCTATTCAGCGATAAGAATCCTATCATTTGCAACAACATGGATGGAGCTAGAGGGTATTATGCTCTGAAGTCAGAGAGGCGTAGAAAGACAAGTATGAAATGATTTCCCTCATATGTGGAGTATAAGAACAAAGAAAAAACTGAAGGAAAAAAAACAGCAGTAGACTCACAGAACCCAAGAATGAATGGACTAACAGTTATCAAAGAGAAAGGGACTGGGGAAGATGGGACGGAAAGGAGGGATAAGGGCAAAAAAGGGCTATAACAATTGTACACATAATGTAGTGGGGATGGGGGTGGGGGGATACCAGGAAGGCAGTATAACACAGAGAAGACCAGTAGTGATCCTATAACATCTTACTTTGTTGATGGACAGTGACTGCAATGGGGTATGCAGTGGGGACTTGATTATAGAGGGAGTCTAGTAACCATAATGTTACTCATGTAATTGTACCTTAATAGCAGCAAAATAAAATATTAAAAAACTTAAGAAAAAAGTTAAGGTCATAGCAAAGCAAAAATACAGCTCTCCACCTTAATCTTTCTTCTATATGGGTTGGTGCTTTTATTTATTTATAGTAGCCTCCACTAGTTTCTAAGGGGCCTTTTTCATATGTACATTTAAGGAATTCTGGCAGCAAATGATCTTTGCTTTAGGCTCCTTAACTCATGTTACACACACAGAGCACATTTATTTAAAGCTCTGTACATGTAACCCTGGTCACATTTGGTTCTAGGTTAAGGATGACTGTTAGGTTCTTATGTCACTGAGCTAAAGTCAATTATACTGACTAAAAGTGGTCTGTTTTTTTTTTTAATAACAGACTGTATTTTAGAGCTGTTTTAGGTTAATGGAAAAATTGACCAGAAAATAAGAGTTCCCACACCCATCTTCCTCCCACAGTTTCCTGTTACTACCGTTACTGATCAACAGATATATTGCTACATTGCTATTACCTAAAGTTCATAGTTTATGTCTAGGTTCACACTGACACTGTGTATTCTATGGGCTCTATATTCTACGCCAATTTATCCATTATTACACTGTCATACAGAATAGTTTCCTTGCCTTTAAACATCCCCTGTGCTCCATGTATTCATCCCTCACAGCCCTCCCCCTCAATCACAGATCTATTCACTGTCTCTAGAGTTTTGCCTTTTCCAGGATGTCAAATATTTGGAAGATTACAGCATGTAGCCTTTCGAGGTAGCCTTCTTTCCCTTAGTAACACTGAAGTTTCTTCTATGTCTTTCCTTGAGAGCTTTTTTTTTTAAGACCCAGAAAATATGCCATTTTTTGGAAATTCCCCACTGTGTTTATCCATTCATATATTAACAGGAATCTTGGTTGCTCCCAAGTTCTGTCATTTATTGTTACTGGGCACAATCGGTTCTCCTATCCATGAGCTTCAGCTAGTCACACCACATGAAGTTTAGCTAGAAACAAGCTTTTACTTGGCACAAGTAGGGAGAACCCTGTCTCCCTGAGAGGAGGACAAAGTTTCCAGTTTAAAGGCTATGGGACTTAGGGAGGTGGGTTGTAGGGATTGTGCCGTGAAGTCAGCCAAGCCTGCATTAATTAAGTCAGGCTTCTTAATACCTGTATGTTATGGTATTAGTTCTAAGCTTCTCGGGTAGAGATTTTAGCATTGAAATGAGGGTCATTTACTGTAGGTTGCCCCAAAAGCTGTCAGGATGGTCCTAAACCGGTTCTGACTGCCTTCTTGTGGTTTTTCTAAGATTAGAAGCCACTTGTGTGTGTTTGGGGGAGGGTTAGCAGAGAAAGGAAAAACAGCCAGCAGACACCGGGGTAGTAAGATACATATCGCCTCTCAGCTTTAACTCTTCACATTCCAACTCTGTCCGTTGTTCTTGTTCCTATATCCTATCCTAGGCAACATTACAAATATAGCTTCTAGAAACATGGGTGTGTGAGTTTTGGGTGGACATCAGTCTTCAATCATTTGCTTACATGCCAAGGAAATTTAATTTCTCAAAAAACTGCCGAACTGTCTTCCAAAGAGTCAATCTGCTTTTTGTTATCACACCTGCTGAAACTTGTGTGTGTGTGTGTGTGTGGGGGGGGGGGGAATGTGTTTTAGGACTGATTTCTGCAGTTACTGGCTTAACAATATAACATGTGCTGTTCAGACAAATCTGCCTGACACAGGCCCCAGGGCAGATCCTAGGCTTTGAAATCTGATCACTCCCAAGAACGTCCAAAAGAGCTAAGAGAGGTGGACTTAACTGAAAAGGGGCAGAGCCAGGTCCCCATGTTCAGTAGGCCCGGGCATCAACTTCCAGGTCCTCGGTGAGCTTTCCTTGCTCTGCTGAGGTACCTAGTTTGGGAACCAGGCCTGGGCGGAGGGCTTCACCCCAAGATAGGGGCCAGGGAGTGAGGACATCCTCTCGCCTTGTCTGTCCACTGTCAGTAGGGCCTCCCAGGCTGGTCAGAGTTCTGCGACCCTCTGGGAGTAAAGAAAGCCAGTGAAGTGCGCTTTCTGTTTCCAAGTCTGCAGACACAGCCTCCTCCTGCACCCTCAGAGAAAAGAAATTTCAGGGCACAAAACAAAGCAAAAAGCCCTGCATGGAGGCCTGGCCCCCTGCCGGCAATGGCAGGAGGTCGGGGCCTGGAGGCAGAGAGGGGGTCGCCATAGGGCAGGGGCTGCTTGGGGAGCAGCCCAGAGCCCTGCAGCCCTGAGACCCTAAGGGCTCCACTCTTCTGCTTTTTCTTTTTTTTTTTCCCAAAGCTTCTGGTTAGAGTGAAGAGGAACTATCACTGTGAGAACCAAATAAGCCTTCTTTATGTTTACCCCAAGGTATAACTTTGGAGATGGTGAGCACATGCCCTGGCCAGGCCATTATGAAAAATCCTACTGAGTTTCAACCCAAATACCCTGGGCCCCTGACCCTCCCTCTTCCTCAGTTTGCAGAATGGGGGGGTGTAACTCCGGGGTTAAAATAGGTTTCCAGCCTGGAGCAAATAAACCTTTGAAGCTGAAATCAGTCAAAGGGAGAAATAAAGTGGGAGAAACCCATTTATTGCCCACAAGCAGTAGTCTACTTCTGCTCGCCCAAGTCTCTCGCGACCTGGCTGCAGAAAGACCCCAACAAACCTCTCTGGTCCAGGTGCCTGTTTATTCTCTATCCCTTGTAATCACCTATTGATATGGAGATACACTACTTCTCTCCATCCCTTGGAGACACCTATTGATATGGAGATGCACTAAGGCCAGGCAAGAGAGATTCTGGAAATATTGTAATTTTCCTCAGGGGGGATTCCTTGGGACAGGCCCACAGCCTGTGGCTTATGGGTTCTCAGAAAGGTTGCAGATGAGACGAAACGGTTCTTTGTCTTCTGGTTGGGGTCTTGCCCACTTATATGTCTCAGTCTCGGTCCCTCAACTCCTTTGCCTTGTGCCCTGTGCCTGGGGTGGAAGTTTGTGAAAGCTGCAAACCCAAGAAGCCTTAGTATTTTAATTAGAAGCTACAATCCATTTGGAACTGACCCAAGGCCCCTTCTTCTCCGGGAATACAAATGCACCAACTTTTTGGAGAAGTCTTGTTTTTAAACTGGGTCTGAATATCCTCAAGCTCTCTGTGGCAGAGTAGGGTGTGTTTACAAAAAAAATTGTTTCCTTCTAGGTGTCGTACCAGCTAGGCGTGCCACTGTTTTCAAAACATGTTGCTCTTAGCTGTTGTAGTTTTCATGGTATCATAGAATCATGATCTTTTTAAATGTCCATGTCTTGACTAGATATCAGAGCTCACACCTACCTTGCCTGGGTCATTCTGGAAAATGATACAGTCAAGTCATTTCTGGAAAATGATACAATCTGCACTCATCAAGATAGTAATTAATACCGATTGTTTTGTGAATGTTATCAATTTAATATTTTATCAGAACTAGATTTTAGGATTCAGAATAGTAAAGTTTTGTTTTTGTTTTGTTTTGTTTTTTCTTTGCTATTGGGAAAGAGGGGGAATGTCAGTTCTCTTATTTTTCAGAGACACTTCCTGCTGGCAGTTTCTGGGCATTTCAAGCATAAACACCAAAAGAAAGAATGGGTCTGGGAAATTTAAAGCTTATAAAATAGAAAAATAAAAGGGCATATGAGAAATTTTTATTAATGCAGTATGCCTTTGTTGGGAGGAAGGAATTTCCTCTATCCCTTAAAGTTCTTCTAGCTGATCTTAGAATCAAACTGACATGAGACAGATTAAAAGGTGAAAAAAACAAAGTTTAATTACATACATACCGGGAAGTCATAGACATGGGTTCCTAAGACAGTCAGAGAGAATGAGTTGTATATGTCATCCTCAACCAAGGAGAGGAGGGTAGGGGCAGCTCAAAATAATCTGTATGTCACAATCACACATTGTGCTGCAGCCTGCCCTTGGTCCCTACACTTTAATTACTTTCTATCTAGTCCCTTCCACCTCTGTTCCATATTACAAGCCACTGTCTCATCAAATCTCCTAAAAGCACCATTTTTATTACTGATACCCCCATTGCACACCTACCTTTTGTGGGCTCACCAATGGCTATATCCTGGCCATTTTCTGTGTCTAATCTACCTTTATAATGTCATTGTTATAAATTTTTAGACTTCCCAAATCATGCACCCAACACCAGTGATTCTCAACAGAGGCTACCTTTTAGAATCATTGGAGGACATAAGTCATTCATGTTGTATGGTACTTCAAAATTCTTGAAGCTCCACAAAATAGGTGTTTAAAATAATTCTTAATACTAATAGTAGTAACTTTTATCAAACGTGAGTAACCTTTTTCTTAAGGATTCAGTGACAATTTATTATGGAATTTACCCTTAAATGGCTATTGCTATGTTTTCAAGTTCACTGATCTTTTCTTCTACAAATCTAAGCTGCCATTAACTAAGCTATCCAGTGAATTTTGCACTTCAAGACATTGCAGTTTTTATCACTAAAAGTTTGAGGTGGTCTCCTTTTCTTGATTCTTTCATGGCTCTAGTTAATACAGTTACATGAATATTTTAATTTCTTTACCTGCTAATTGTAGTACCTGTCAGTCCTGGGACTTTTTCTATTGGTTGATTTTCTTCTCATCTTGGGTCATTCTTTTCTGCTTCTTTGAAATCTTTGCATTCCAGAGATTGTCAGTTTTTACCTTGCCCCTCTAAATATTCTTGATTTGTTCTGGGACACAGTTAAAAATTTATTTGGAAAACAGTTCTAACCTTTGGGGCATTTCTTTTAAGATTTGTGTAAAAGCAAAAACCCACAGTTCTTTCCTTCTTTATGTTTCTTCTCTGTGTGTGCCTTGCCTGCTTAGAACTCTTCACTTCTGACCAAATGTGTGGGAGTTTTCCCCACACCAAACAATTCTCTGAGGCACCAGGGTGTCCTACAATTTAACTCAATTCTAACACTATCTGCCTGAAGATAGTATCAGATGCACAAGACTTTGCCTCAGTTCAGATACCAGTCACAAGTTATAGGTTCTCAAATTACCCACAACTTGTGTCTGATTTCACTACAAAATCAGAGGTTCCCAAGACTCTCCTCCTCAAGTTCAATTAATTTGCTCGAGTGGCTAAGAGAATTCAGGGAAACACATTTACCAGTTCATTAAAGGGTATAATCAAGGAAACAGGTGTACAGCCGGATGAAAGTGAGGTCTGGGAGGGTCCTGTGCACAGGAGCGTCCATGTCTATGAAGTTGTGGTGCATCACCCTCCTGTGTCAATGTGTTTGTAAGCTCTCTGAGCTCCATACTACTGGGATTTTATGGAGGCTTCTTCACATAGGCATGATCAATTAACTCCATTTCCTCGACCCTCTATCCACTCTTTGGGGTGGGGAGGGGGTCAGAATATTCCAAGCTTCTTAACAGGTTTTGGTCATTGTTGTGACCAGCCCCCATCCAGAAGCCACCCAGAGTTGCCTCATTAGAACAAAAGATGCTCCTAGTGCTGTCATTACTTAAGAATTTAAAAAACGCAAATGATAGTTTAATTAAACAAAGATGAGTTTATTTGGGAATAGCAGAGGAATTCCAATTTGGGAAAAGCAAACTAAGATGAACCACAGGCAAGTGTGAAGGTGCAAAGGGGCGGCTAGTTTTTATTAGGTTCTGGGAGGAAATTGAGGATTGGTGTGAATGTAAATTCACAGGGGAAACCAAGAGTTTGAGGTTGTACTTTCTCACTGGTTTTTCTCTGGCTAATCACTCTCCACTACTTAGGTAAGATAATTCTTAGTACTTCTGAAATGCCCCCAAGTGGTAAGATTTTCTAGTCTGGTTAGTCTGAACAGGCTATATTCCCATCTCAGTGGGAATGATGGATAGTTTCCTTTAATTGCAGGGCACCAAGCGAGGACAACTGGTAGCTAATGCTTATAGTCCAAATTCCATATTGGCTTATCAGCAAGGCTTTTTAAAGGCAAAATTATAGGAAAGGGTTGTAGGGTGGGTGATCAGCATGTGCCCATTCTTCTGTTTGGTTAATGATGAGGTGATGGGATTACTTCAGGAATTTTAGGAGTCAGTCTTCTGGTTCTACCAAGTCTGGGGTCTCTGTGTTTGTGATCTGCAAGTGGCTTATCTGGTGGGAGCCTAAATTCCTGCAAAACATCTCAAGGAAACATAAATCAAGAGTTTATCTGCGGCCTTGAGGAGGAACTTGACTCCTGTGCGCTTATAGTTTGCTTTACCTTGGTTTTCACTTGAGGAGGAACTTGACTCCTGTGTGTTTATAGTTTGCTTTACCTTGGTTTTCAAACTCCCTTTTCATTTAATCTCCAATTACTCAGTCTAATTCCCATCCTCTGGGTCATAACTGAGGAACTTCACGGAGGGGTGGGAACAGGGGAGACTGACCTGCTCAGTGTCAGTACCCGAGCGCTGATCAGTACACTGCTGAATTCAAGGGAAACACTATAGATCTCCAGGGTTCTCTCAGCACATCTTTTTCCTTTCTGATCCTCTGTCTTCTAGACACTTTGTCTCATTTTTGCCTCTTGGACTCCTGGAATCCATTAGCATTTGGTTTCCCATTTGTGGGTAAAATTGCAACATTTCCAGAATCTCTCACCTGGTCTTAGTACATCTTCATGTCAGTAGGTGTTTCCAAGGGGTGGAGAGAAGTTGTCCATCTCCGTATCAATAGGTAATTACGAGGGGGAAGCGAGGGCATATCTGGACTGGAGAGGTTGGATGGGGCCCCTTTTCCTGCAGCTGCGTTGAGAGACACAGGTGAGCAGAAGTGGTTGACTCGTTGTGGGCAAAAAACAGGTTTCTCCCACTTTATTTCTCCCTTTGACTGATTTCAGTTTCAAAGGTATTTCGCCCCATTTCCCCCCGGAGTTACACCATTCTTATGTAATGCCTTCGAAATACTGAGCAATAAGAGGGTGCAATTTTAGGGCTCACCAGTTTTGCTTTCAGAGGATCACTGCTCTTCACAGTGTGATGCCCAACATCTTGAAAGGATTTTTTCATACTATTTCTTTCCTTTCTTCCTTTCTTTCATTCTTCTTTTTAGTTGATTCAGGCAGAAGGGTATATATGATCCCTGCTATTCCGTTTTGACAGGACAGAAGCCTGTTGAACTGATCTAAGATAAAAGCACTTTGCATTTTAAAATTCTAAAGCACTTCGCAGTTTCACTTACTTTGTTTATAAGCTCAGTTAACTTTGTATCTATTCTCTTGGTTCTGGAGTGTTCTTTCTCCCAGAGCCAGATACTTGACCTTTGATTAAAGCTCAGGAAATATTAATGGTCTGACATACTCATTCCTATAGTCAACTTATTTCCAATGAATCTCATTTTAGTAACTCTTCATCTTATCATGAAGAAGCTATGAGTTGCAAAACAGTGTAATTCAAACGTTACCCATTACTTTGCTTTCAGTTTTTAGTTCCTGCCTGTGGCACCTTTGTTACAAAGCAGAAATAGTCATTGAAGAAGTAAGATGACAGCTATGGAATCTTCACTGAAAATATTAGAGACAGATGGTAAAGAAGAGAGTGGATCTGGTAATGTAAACTTAATGCAACTTGAAAAAAACAAAAAGGCGGGAGAGGAGCTTTCCTTCCACTGCAGCATAAAGGAAATGGCATTTCAGGAGAGTTAGCACCTCACAGTCAACGTCTAAAGGAGATAAGTTTTAAGGGAATAAAGGTGGGTGGCAGGCTAGATGTATAATTGTTACATATATTATTGTATTTATTGTGTATGTTTAAAGATTTCTGGGGCAGGAGAAATGAACAGTGAATTAGATTATAGGAGAAACAGGGGAAAACATTCTTTGCATTTATATTGTTAATCCTATTTTACTTAGGTTCCTGGCAACTTTCCCCCTGGCAAGTCACAGTATAATACTGAGTAACAGGTAATTTATATCCCAGAGGGATGGCAAACTCAGACTCCAATTTTGTAACATATATACTAACAAAAGTTTCCCCCCAAAACTGGGACTTTTGGTGTACAGATCCTTTGTAATTTAAAAACAGATGTGGGGATTCTGGGGTGAAGGTGGCAGCCTGAATTCACCAAGAAGCAAATCCTTTAGCATTCCTTTGGCAATCCTTCAGCAAATCCATCAGATTTCCTAATCTGATGAGAAAGAGGAATAACATAATGTGTATTTGTACTTCAGTCCAGAAGAAAGGATAGCATCTACTGAACCTGTTTTCTGCTTTTTGAAAAACATGTATTTCATTGTTTTTCTTCTTTCCTTCTCCCTGAATTTTATTCTGGGGAGGACAGAATATTGGATTTCCTGAGAAACAGGGTTCAGACTTTAAAAGAGTTCTTAGAGAATGTTCTTTACCCACTAAGCCAAGTGCTTAGATAGCTGAAACCAGCAATCAGAATGTTACCCTTGACACAGAACAGTCAGAAATGTTATGCATGGCAAACGTGAAATATGTTTTGATATGCAAACCATGTAAGTAAACTAAATTTTTTGGATTATGAAACTACAAGTTAAAATTAGACCAGTAACATGGTTTATTTCTTTGTTCTGGGTGATAATTCTTAATACTGTTTTTCCAACTAGAAATTTGAAGGTTATTGTACTCAGAGTGGAATGTAAGACGTATAGGAGTTTGGAGGGAGACTGGCAGGGTATGAGATAGAAATAAACAACAGAGAAATGGAGCATGACACAAGGGAGGATGTTAGCTGGAGGAGCTACATGCAGAGAATACAGGAGAGAAAGCTGGGCTTTTAGAAGAGTAATAAGGGGGCAAATAGATTTACTGGGGAGATTTACATCTTACTGGTCTAACAATGAAATTGTTGTGGAAGCCATTATATACTGAGGTTTTAAGATCCTTTTGCTTTAATGTAAAACCAGAAAGAACGAGATTGAGATTTTTATATGGAGCCAAAATCCAAATGTCATTGTGTACATTAAGACAATCCTATTCTACATCTCTTTTTTCCTGCCTAGAATTTATTCTGTGAGATATACATGTAATGAATGAAATGTAGTGGTTAAAAGAAAGTCAGCAGGAACACTTCAGGAAGTATACATTCAGTAAAATTAACTCTTTTGGTGAATGCACATTTCTGTGAGTTTTGACAAACACAATGCAGTCATGTACCACCATCATAATCAAGATGCAGAATAGTTCTGTAGCCCTCTCCCAAAATTATCTCATACCCCCTTGTATGCTCTCAGTCCTTGGAAACCTCTGAATCTGTTTTCTGTTCTTACACTTTTGTTTTTCATATAAATGGAATGCTACAGTTGGTAACCTGAGAGTCTAACTTCTTTCACTTAGCACAATGCATTTGAAATTTGTCCATATTATAGTGTGTATTGATTTATTTGTCAAATAAAAACAAACTTGTACTTTGATAAGGAGACACATTACTCACGAGTACTTGCAGTAGGAAGAAAGCTCTGAAAAGAATTCTCATTTATAAAGAGGGTAAGAAGGGGAGCAGGAAATGTACGGGGAGAGAGTTTGGGGAGAAGAGTTGGCATTTAACAAGAAATGCTGTTCTGTAGTCAGTGATAAAATGAGCTCTTGAGGGGAGGTGTAGGGTACCTCCCCACTTTAGGGTTTGTTTAAACTTTCAGGCAAGCCAGAATTCAGGGCCTGTGGGAAGGGGAGCCCAACTAAAATTTGGCAGAGCCAAAGCAGAATGGGAAATGAGCATTTGTGAATATATGATCAGTCTTTCCTTTGTCTTACTGCTCAGTGGCATTTGTTCACTTTTTCACCAGCTGAGGGATATATGAATTGTTCCCAGTTTTTGGTGATACTGAATAAAGCTGTTATAAATACTCACATGAAGTTTTCATTTATGTTGCATAAATACCTAGGGATAGGATTGCTAGGGCATATAGTAAGTTCATGTTTACAACTCCGAGCTGCCTATTATCCAAAGTGACTATCCCATTTTCCATTCGCAACAACAAAGCATGAGAATTCCATTTGTATCTCTGCCTGACCATCACTTTATTTTATTTGCCAGTTAGTGGTAGCTCATTGAATTTTAGTTGGTGTTTCTCTAATGACGGGTTAATAATAACATTAAGCATATTTTTATGTGCTTATTTATCATCTTCTTTAGTCAGTATAAATTCAAATTTAGATCTTCTTTAGTCAAGTGTATTTTCAAATCTTTGGCCTGTTTTTTAATTGGATTGTTTTTTCACTGAGATTCCAGAGTTCTTAATATATTCTAGGTAATGATAAAATCAGCTACAGAAAAAGTACAGCTAGCATCTTACTTAATGGTGAAAGAGTAAATGCTTTCCTTCAAAGATCAGGAATGAGGCAAGGGTGTCTGCTCTCACCAGTCCAGCTTAACATTTTACTGAAGGGCCTATCAGGGGCAATAAGAATGAGAAATAAAAGGCATACAGATTGGAAAGAAATAAAAGTGTCTCCAGAACAGATGTCAGCCCCCTCCTGCCACCTAAACATGGATTTGAACAACCACCTGCATATGAAAATACCTTCTCAAGAGCCAAGGACTCCAGGTGCTCCCCTGATGCTACCTGACCCAGACGCCCCAGGCAACTTCCATAGCAGAGCCCATAGCAGAGCATCCAGTGGGGTCCTGGGAACCCAGGCTCTTAATACCCTCCCCCAAGCCTGGGCCACTGAGCACAGAGACAGAAAGAAAGAGAGTGAAATGAGTGCCTGCCTTCACTACAGACCCTACAGCTGCCTGCCCCAGCACCAAGCTGACTCTTGAAGCCCCAGGCGGTTCCCACCGAAGTTTCTCTGTATTTACGAGTCTATTTCTCTGTTCTGTGTTTATGAGTCTGTGGGCAAAATTGCAGTATTTCCAGAATCTCTCGCCTGGCCTCAGTGCATCTCCAAATCAATAGGTGTTTCCGAGGGGTGGAGAGCAGTAGTCCATATCCATATCAATAGGTAATTACAAGGGCGAGGGAGGGCATATCTGGACTGGAGAGGTAGGGTGGGGTTCCTTCATCTGAAGCTGGGTCGCAAGAGACATGGGAGAGCATAAGTGCATGACTGCTTGTAAGAAATAAATGGGTTCTCCCACTTTATTTCTCCCTTTGACTGATTTTGGTTTCAAAGGTATGGAATTTTCCCCTGGGGTTACGTCTGGCAGTAGTCAGCAGGACCTCTACCCAAAATGTCTACATGGGTGGGACCCTTGGGCGGGCTGCCCCTAGAGATGGTGGGGAGATGCCCAGAACCCCCACTGTGGATAGTGGGGAAGCCCCAGTGGCTGCAGCAGTAGAGGTTGCAGCTTGATCCAGGAACACCCTGTCTGTGGGGCTTCCAATTGGGGAGCCCCTAGTGGGGAACTGGTATAGGGTAAAGCACCTTGTAGAGGGGTGGTGCCTTCCCCAGAAATGGGAAAGGGTGGAGACACCAGAAACTGTGGAATTAGCCCTCCGTGAGAGAGAAGACTGCTTAGAGGCCCTGAGTGGTCATGTAGCAGCTGGGATTGTAGGATCTCTTTTCCTCAAGATAGGGGAAAGTGTTATCAAGGAGAGAGAGAGAGGGTTATTGAGGAGAGTGAGAGAGACTTCGGCAGGAGAGAGACACACTTCAGCATTACTTGGGGGAGCTGGGCAATGACCTACGTGATGCCCTTAAGAAAGAGAGACGGTTATTGAGAAGACGGGTCACATTCCTGGAAGATATGTTAGCAGCAAGGGAGGAGGAAGCCGGAAAATCCGTGTTGTAGGAGGACATGGGGGATGGGGAGGAAAGACGAGTCCCTTCAGCACTGGATATGGTCAATAATATTTATATTGTCAATAAATAATTACTGAGTTTCATTACATGCCAGGTACTGTGTGAAGTTTTTGAGGTATATCAGTGAACAAAACACACAAAAATTCCTGCTCCCAGGGAACTTATATTCTAGCAGGAAGACACAGATACTACAATAAATAGAGGTGGGGTGGAAATGGATGCAGTTTACTGAGAGTGGTCAAGGCAAGTCTCCTTGAGAAGATAATCTTGCAGCAAACTTTGTCAGGAGATGAAGGAGCCTCGTGGCTACCTGCAGAAAGCATTCCCAGTGGAGAGACCATGTAGAGCAAAAGCACTCCGGAGGAACCACCCTGGTGTGTCTGAGGAACAGCGAGGAGGCTGCTGTAGCTAAAGCTAAGAAAGAATAAAGAAGGGTAATATGATAGGGGTCAGAGAGTAATAACCTTGTAAGTCATTTAAAGATTCTGACTTTTACTTTGAGTGAAATGAGGAAGACTGGGAAAAGGGACATTGTAGAACAGGAAGGTCATGATCTGACTTCCACTGTAGAATAAGCAGTTTGGGTGCTATATTGAGAACAGATTGTTTGAAGACAAGAGGAGAATCAGGGAGACCTATGAGGGCAGTCTTACAGAAATCTAGGCAGGAGATGAAGATGGCTTGGGCCTGGTGTTAAGAGTGGAGGTGGGGAAGGGTAGTCAAGTCACATATGGGTATTTTGGAAGTTGAGTCAACAGTATTTCCTATCAGACTGGATATGAAGTTTTAGAAAGAGAAAAGTCAAAGTTAACTCTTAAGGATTTTCTCCTGAACCATAGTAAAAAAGTGGTTATCATCCTTGATACTAGAAAGCTATGGGTAAAGGAATTCCATCTATGGAGCTATTTCCTGACATGTTGCAATCAGAATTGCCATTTTATTAAAGAAATATTCAGGTGAGATCTCTGAGTTTTTATCCTCTACGTACCTAGATGCAGAATGCACAAAAGTACAGGAGAACTATATACTCAAAATAAATTCCTTTGTACATGTAGGCAATAGGTACTCAGCCTTACTTGGCGTACTTAATTAAGGTCTGTTAGGAAAAAATGACTTACCAATATTAGTAAGTAACTACTATGTATATTCTGATTGTATTAGTGGTGTTCAAAAGCTTTCCATTATTGCAACTCTTAAATGTGATCTAAATGTTTGTGAAAACAAAATATACCCTGGTAAATTTTTGAGTTATCATCTAATATTTTTTATCAGAGATTTAACTAGTTGCAAATGATGTAATTTCCAGAACACTGTAAATCTGCAATTTCAAAGTATATTTTTGGCATTTTAAAATTAACCTGTTGCTTGTTCTTTTAAATGTATCTATTGGAATCTGAATAATGCTGTGATTTGAACCTGCCGTTATCTATGTTAAGAAACACAAGAACAAAAACTTTCTTAATCTAGAAAAATTTTTTGTTCATTTTCTTCAAATGCTTACTTAAATATTGCTTTTACTTTAGAATTTTATCACAGTATAATATGTAATATCTTTGTATACTTAAAAGTCACTTATCTTTTGTTAATATTTTCTTCATTTTTTCTGCCACAATGTATGTACCTACATTGAAGTATAATTTTTAAAAGTCATATGACCATAATGCTCTCTTAAAAAAACTTATTCTGGATTAAGTTAGACTTACAATTTTTAGTAATATTTAAAAATAACTCATATATTACAAATTTGGTAATTATCAAAAGTAAATTTATATATTTAGTAATATATGTGAATTAATCTATATGCTGTTCTCAGTTTGCCATAATGCAGTGTCTGTCATGTACAGCTAATCTTATGAGTTATTAGTTTGGGGATTATAACAAAAAGCATGTTAATTTTTTGGTAAATGTCTGCACACAGTGTGTTTAGTATTTGCCTTTTGAAGTAATTATATTAGAATCACTTATAAATCTCAGAAATAAATCCATTAATAAAACTAGAAATCAAGGTGAAATTTTTCCTATGAATATAAAGTGGTCTAATCTAATACTCTCCCCCCTACCCTCAAAAAACTTAATTGGTCTAACAGCATCAAATTTTATTTTCATTACTAACAGGAAGAACATGTTCAACATCTTATATGAGGATATAAGATGAAAACTGACCATAATTGGAGTAAATATTTCATGTTATTTGATAAAATTAGTTTTAACTACTTCAATGAATTCTAGAAGAAATCATGTAACTTACCAATGGGTTTTATTCAACATAATTTAAAATATATTAGGTCATCTCCCAAAACAGTTCAGTTATATTAAAAGCAGTGATACTAACCTTGACAGCTAACTATTCTCACTTACCCAGTGACTCACCCTAGGGATGCAGATTGAGCATATCTGTAAAAAATTGCCTACCTTTAAATATAAGGAGAAATAGAAGTCATCTTTGGTATTGAATATTTCTTACCAAATCTCATCGCTTTCACTAGACCCTTCAAGAAGTAGTAGCTTCTTTCTTAGATGTTAAAGGAGGAAAAGGTGAGGTTATGAGACATGGCTATTCTTCCCACAGCCTACACTCTGAAATCTTGGTTTCAGAATATTCCCAAGGGCCAAAATATTTTTTGTACATATTTAACAGAAACATATAAAATAGAAAACTGCTGGAAGCCCTAAATTGTATTTTGGTACCAAAATCAATTTTTGAATGATGTTTTGTCCACTGGATAGTTCTGTACACCCTAGGAAGTGTATCATAATAAGACCTAGGACAGGGAAGGAATGGCCTTTCTTTTATCATGAGGAAGAAGAGCTAATATTAAGGAGGATGTGGGAAAGGAGAGTCTCTATGATACTAGTAAAGAGCATTGCAGAGCTACAGATGTTGATGCTGTAGAAGTTGGTTTCTTTAAAACCATTAGTACCCATGTACTGCTTGGGAAGTCAGATACACAGCTGCCCCACTTGAAGGCCACTGGACTGATGACTACTGTGCTTAGGGTAAGACTCAGTGATGAGTTTGGAAAGCAACAATCAAAAGTATATATTTCAAAACTGACCTTGGATGGTAAATGGAAAAGTAGGTAGAAAATTTTTATTTATTATAATTATTTGTGATTGTCCAACTTTTAGGGAGAAAGTCAGAGCTGGTCTCAGAGTACCCTATGTATGCTACTTGCCCCCAAACATGGATTGGATTTGGAAATAAGTGTTTTTATTTTTCTGAAGAAACAAGAAATTGGACATTCAGCCAGACCTTTTGTGCCTCTTTAGAAGCTCATCTTGTTCAGTTTGAAACTGTGGAGGAATTGGTAAGCAATATTTTTGGATCATGTTCTCTGTTGAATACTTAGCCCTCTTTAAAGGGGTAGGCTGCGTAGGATTTAAACTGAAAGGTTTTAAGGAAGGATCCCATTTCAGGCAGACTGAGGGCCATGGGATGCACACTAGTGCCTAACACTTGTTGTATTCTTTGCCTGCAACGCCGAGAGGCATTTCAGATACATTCTCTCATGTAATCCCCATAGTTAACCTGCAAGATTAGATGTATTGTTCCCATTGTACTAAGAAGTGTGGTAATCATATAATTTATCATCCAAATGGGGACATTTTAGGGAGTAAAGTGACAATATTAATATGATGCTAGAACAAAAGGCATAACTAGGATTTTCACAAACTGGGATGGAGCATGACTTTCAATAAAGTAATTTAAGATCAGAGATACTGAATGACTTAAGCTGAGAACTGGGGCCTAGTCTAACTCTAATGCCTAAACTTCCCAATTATATCATGCTGTGATCCCAAAACAGAAGGCCGTAGAGAGGAGAGACTCAAGAGTATTATGAGAGAAAGATACATGTTTTCAATTTCTGTGTCTTATAACAGACTTTCCTGAAAAGATACAAAGGCCCTTCTTTCTGACCACTGGATAGGCCTCAAGAGAATCCTCACATCACATTTGGAAATGGACAGACAACACTGAATACCATGTCTGGTAGGTTTTAAGTTCTTTTTTCTTTCTCCTGTTTATGTGTGGTTATGAATGTGAATTGTGCTTATGAGACAGTAAATTTAGTATCATGGACTGCTTACTGCACTATGGCGTAAGACATGTAAATCCTATTTATGCTTTTCATTTATTAGCTGTGCCTTTGGAAAAACTACTTATTGTGATTTCACCTGAAATCTTTAACACGATGATGACATGAGATAGTTTTTATACTTTCACCCAATGATTTAAACGTTTCTCTGTTGAAATCCCTATTTAGAATGTAGAGAGAACAGCTGATGCACAGCAAGGGTTCTAAAATCCTAGAACTGATGAATTGATACCCACAAAACTCTTGAGCCCACTCTTGCATCCATTCATAAAAGGAAGATCTTCTGGGAACCAGTGGGGAGTCAGTCTCTCCTAAAGCTGTATCACAAGAAAGAATTTAGTAACTGTTTCTCGGATTGTGAACATTTCCACAGGGTATTTTGGAGCAAATAAATGTAGGGGGTCCAATAACTTCCACCAATTAAAGCTAAGCCCTTTAGTAATTCGCTAGCAAGAAAATGTTTTTATTTTCACACATTTATGTACCAGTTCAGGAGAAGACAGAAAATAATCTTCACTAAAGGCCACCAATGGCAGCAGTTATTTGAGTATAACAGCAAGCACTGATTAAATACCTAATCAATAATATACACTGCGTTCGGTATGGCTGAATGATGAGCTCTGTGATATTCAAGCAGAGCCTTGAGATGTAGAAAGAACTGAATACAGGAATGGTGTATATTATGAAGCCATATAAGAGACATGTTTTTATTTTTACTGTTCTCCTATTCACATTAAACACTTGGAGTGGGGGTGCTGAACATATTAGTGGAGGAATGAGTGCAGGGGTTCAATCGATGGATATTTAATATTTGCTGTTTGGTTTTAGGTTTGTCATCAAAGGAGGTGGGGAATGCGCTTACCTGAATGATAATGGAGTCAGTAGTGTCAGGATCTACACAGACAGGAAATGGATTTGCAGCAAACCAAATAATGTCTACAGATGCCAAGTTACTTCCAGGTCTTTATAGGTAATTTCCCACTGTGGGGGACCATAACATTTCATTTTTATTTTACAAAGCCATCCCTGAGGAATATAACACAAGGATATGGAAGCGCATGATTCTAAATTATATAGGTTTAAAATTGTATGAGTTGATATTTGTATTTAAAACCCTGAGTATAATCAGTATCAATGAACTCATCTTTTCTGTAGATAATCCTTTCTTTGCCTAAAAATGACCGTGCTGACACCATCCAAAATGATTTCAAAAACTAATGAGAAAAGTTACAATTGGTCTGTGACCTTTAAAAAATTATGTTAACATATTCAAAATTCTCTTATTATCAGTTAGAAATATATAGGGAAATTTAAAAAGCACTAAAACTAATACTTATTTTGTATTTTTTTTAAAACATTAGAAATACTGACAAATACCTTTTATGCTTTCTCAGTGCTTATGTTTTAAAGTGTGTTAAATAAGTTCTATACCTATAAACAAATACTATTCTTTATTTTACTCTATTGGATTAAAAATCTTGCCTTTAATTTCAGATTAAATCACAAATAGTTAATTACCCAAACTCTTTAAGTATTCAATACCCAATCTCAGAACTACTGAATTTTATTCAATATGACTGAATTTTAGAAACAAATGTTTTAAATGTAGCACTGTACTGATGAGTCTTCAAAAGAATGAAATAGCAATTTATAGTGCATCCTTTCTTTATATTATGTACTTCCATTTCTACTTCCTTGGTGTACTGTCACCAGATCTGTAAATTGCCAGATTTTATTGTATATGTTTTACATATATATTATTAAATAATTTTCCTTCATGATTTAAAGCTTTTTTTCAGTGACTAATAACCTTATTTAACCCTAATAATGCTTTTTGCCTTACAATCCATTTCATCTCTGGTTTTCTGAGAGTTGGGGACTATTTTTAGTTCATGTCTCTGTCATAAGAAACTGGCACAATGTCAAATACAGGGTGTGTTCAAAACTGTGGCTATGCCTTTATGACTGTGAGACTCTGCCCTATTTTCTTAGTTTCTGTTAACTTTTCCACAAAGAAGCTAAATTTTTACAGAACTCCAAAAAGCAAAAAACAAAAAACCCGTCAAAAAACCAAACCCAAGATTTCATATTGATAAACTGTGTGTGACTCACTCACAAATGAGATTCTGGTCAAAGGGTTCTAACAGAATAAAAATGCTTGGCATCTCTGCGTTCATATGGTATCTGTCTCCTTTGATGTCTTAATCTTTGGGTCAAAAAGCTTCTGCTAAGCCCTGTAGCCCTGCACACAGGCTTGTTAATCATCAAAAAGAATTTTGTTCACAGCTTAAAAATTTTGTTCACAGTGCAACCAGCCCCTTATATGAAGCTCGCCACCACCCAAGGAGACATGGAAGTGTGTGTACAGAAATGACTGGATCATCAAGGCCTCACAGGAACATGATTGCCAGACCTGCATCAACAAGAGAAGTGGAGTCAATGAACCAAGGACAAGGAGTTTCACAAGACTCCTCAGACCCCGGCTTATGTCCAGATGTCTGTGGTCTACCATTACTTCTTGATCACAACCCTCCCCTGTTCTGCCTTTCCTGATATAAATAAAGCCTAAACTGAAATGATTCTTTATATTACTGAGCCATCTTAGTCTCCTGGCTTTCTGAATAAAGTTGCTTTTCTTGCCCCCAACACCTTGTCTCTCAACTTACTGGTGTGTCATGCAGCAAGTGGCACGGGCTTGGTTTTGGCAGCACTGTGACCCTAACTGGTCTAGTTTTCTTTTACAGACTAGCTTCCAAGCCTTATATGTAAAGTGTGGATTTCATTTCTTGCCAACTATGACCTGG
This sequence comes from Smutsia gigantea, assembly GCA_032199065.1. Taxonomy (NCBI): domain Eukaryota; kingdom Metazoa; phylum Chordata; class Mammalia; order Pholidota; family Manidae; genus Smutsia; species Smutsia gigantea. Next base: position 272,917 of record JAVSCE010011562.1, read on the forward strand.
GTAAATTAGCAAGCTGCTCAGAGTTTCTTCATAAGAAAGGTGAGCATAACAGTATCAGTTTCACCAGCTAGTTATAAGATCAAATGAGGTAACAGATGGAAAGTCTCTTGCCAGTATATCTGGCTCATAGTAAATGTGCAATAAATTGTTGCTTTTCCTTTATAACTCTAAAGAAAAGTAAACATAATAGCAATACTTCTGCTACCAGCATGGGAACTTGTAAGTGATGTTAAGTTCACTGCCATTTTCTTGCTGCTACCAGCAAAAAGTCAGTGAACTGTTTAAATGGGTTTCTATCAGATTAATTTCCAATGCTTCCATGGAAATCACTATCAGTTGAATTCATCATTCAAAGCATATGTCAGAAACATTTCTTCACAAGAACAAACCTGCGAAAGTACATGGTTTATAACAGGAAAAAAATCTACATAATTTGGGACTTACCCATTTTTCCACTTTAAATGCATTCTGATTCATTCATTATGTTGCAGCCAAAGTGATCATTCCAATCTAAAATATGATCAGGTCACTCCCTTGTATAAAATCTTTCAGTGACTCTTCATTGGCTCTCAGTAAACAACCCAAACTACTAATGGTAACCAAGGTCATACACTAAAATTATGTCACTGATTTACTTTCCATCTTCTTCTTTTGCCTTTCTTTTCAAAATCCTTCCTTCTCCCTGCTCAGATATGACACACATACAAAAAAATGAATAAAAGAAATACACCAAGTAAGTTTTCTGCTAGTGGACAGCATCCTAGCTTGTAGTAGGGTCCCAGAAAGTGCAACTTGTCAAGCCAGAGCTTATACAGAAACTCCATGGTGTTCATGTCCACTGGAAATAATACAGTTGTCCCCTTATCTGTGGGTCTTCTTTCCACAGTTTCAGTTATCTGTGGTCAACTGAGGCATGGAAACAGACAATCCTCCTGACATACCAGCAAAAAAGTCAAGAGTAGCCTAACTCTACTACACAATGCCTGTGTCGTTCATCTCAGTTCATCTTATCAGACAGCCATTTTATCACCTCACAACATCACGAATAAGGGTGAGCACAGTACAATAAACTATTTTGTGAGCAAGAACAAAAGCATATTCACATAACTTTACAGTATATTGTTATAATTGTTTTATTACTTAAGTTAATCTCTTACTGTGCCTAGCTTATAAATTAAACTTCATCATAGGTTTTATACATAGGAAAAAACATAATATGTACAGGGTCAGTACTATCTGTGGTTTCAGGCATCCACTAGGCATCTTGCAATGCATCCCCCACAGATTAGGTGGGACTACTGTATAGAAGTTTTAGCAATTCTAGAAGCACTCAGGATACAGCCACCCATAGGTACTTAGAACTACTGCCACATCAGCAGCTGCAGTTCCAAAGACCCAAATTACAGTGGAGAAGATGAAGGCTCTACTGGAGCACGTCAGCTTTGGAGCAGATCAGCTTTTATGCAACCACAGACAGACAATTGGGCCAGTTCATCCTTAGTCTTAACTTAAATCACTTTCCATGAATGATCTTAATATTAGGTTATAGTTTCCCATCTTTTTTTTTAGAACAATTAGTTGTGTTTATTTGGGGTCTTAGGGGTTGCAATGAGGGGGACACTGATTTAGGTAGCAACCCAAATTGTGCTCCAAATTGCTGAGAAAGTTTAGGGTTTTTAAAGGTAGAAAACAGAAAGTTAGTCATTTACAGAAGTTGGTTTTGTTTTGCTTTTTTCACTTGGCCTAGAATTCTTTATTTTTATTTTTAAATTTTTAAAATAATTCCCTATTTGTGTTCTCATAGTTATTATTCCCCCAACCTAAATCTCAGTATACACTGTGTTCCTATGACTTAATTGATTTTCTCATTTCCCAATGAGAATGTAACTACACGCAGGGAGAGGCCACAGTGACTTTTCCTTCACTATGTCTCAGTGCTTTGTGTGGTCCCTGATAGATGGCAGGAATTTAATTAATGTCTATTAAATGGGTTAATCTGTTTTAATATATTTTACTCTTGTGTATGTTTCAAATATCATATTTACTCTTAATAGTTTGTGTTCATTGTGCCTTAAAACATATAGTCTTTCTGTATCATGGAATATATTTAATGGTTGTCTGAGTTTCTTGGCTTTGAGTCACAAAAAGTATAGCCATGACACAAACTCTCCAGAAAATAAACTGGAAACATTTGAGATAAGGAGTATCTACTCTAT
>JAVSCE010011563.1:0-26669 GCA_032199065.1 Smutsia gigantea
GAGAGCTGTGAAGATTAAATGAGTCAGCGTATGCAAAACACTTACCCGTGCTTGACACATGTGAACTCAGTAAATGTTAGCTCTTAATGACTAAAGGTAGAACACAACTCTTAAGATGTGGGAAGGAGTAAACTTTTCAAAATTTAAATGATCCTTGGAATTCTGTAAATGGCCAATTTAAACTATCTAGCTATATTGGTATAAGACATTAAAAACTAATATATGTGTTATTTAAGTTTCTTTATATATATGGTAGGAATAGAATTTTTCTTAAACTTTATATAGATTTAAGAAACAGGCAAAACAGACCTATCATAAAATAACTGGCCATATGAAAGTATGTTTTAAGAGTTATAAATAGATATCAAATGAAAGTGTACAGTCCTAGGAATGTGGAATCCAATGATACTCTTGAGATATGCATGGAAATAGTTTCCTGCTGCCCCTTAGTGGCTGTTGATGTCAGTGCAGTCTTCTTCCTGCAGTGGCTGGGGGGACACTGAGAATACACCTAAGAGAGTGCTGCAAAGGTGAACACACCCTACTCAAGTCTTATTGGTAAAGACTGTTGGGGAAAACAAATGACAGGGAAAGAAACAGGGTGCCACCCACATAAGGAAAGAAATAGAAGTGTCGGAAAGAGCCATCCTGGGAAGGATGTTGCCAGCAAAGATGCCATCGATCCAAATGGCATGGAGAGAATAACCCTAAATTGCTTGTTAGGCTACATGCAGGGCTATACAGACTGACAGATATGATCCTTTGTTCTATCTATCTAGATTATTTTTCAAGTAGTTCTAACCTTGTGGTAGTATCCAGTGTAGGTGTACTTGGAAAGCTGGTAATTTGGTGACACTTTAAGCCATTATATTTGAAAAAAAATACATCTTTTATTTAGAAGGGAGGCTGAGCTTAAAGGGCAAATGTATGTCACTGAAAATCACAGCTACCTTAACTATTTTTCTGCCTTTCTGAGCAATTCAGCTCTGCCTCCAAACTTGCATTTCCTACTCAGCAAGCAAAAGTTATATGATTAGCTACCCTGCTCATTCTTAGAAGGCAATTTGTGATTCACTTTTGTTTCTAGAGAACGCCCATTGTCCATGCCAAGCAGCTTATGAAGTATTCGCTCCCCATATACAAGTGTCTCTTTAACAGCAGTCTTGGTAGGTAGATTTTTCTTCACCTCATTGTAATTTCAACTAGACATTGACAATTGGCAGACACTGGTGTCTCAGATATTGACTGCCTGGCTCTGCTCCTTCCAGGATTTAAACTTGACTAGTTTAAATCATCTCCATTATTTCTACATCCAATATATTGTCAGATTTGGTCCATTTTGACCCTGCAGCACTACCCTCCACCCAGTTTTTTGTTCCATTCTCCTGATGCTGCTGAGCTCAAGCCCCAATTACAGTTAACCCTTGAACAATGTGAGGGTAAAGGGTGCCAACGCCCTTTGAAGTAGAAAATCTGTGTATAACTTCTGACTTATACAAAACTTAACTACTAATAGCCTGTTGACTAGAAGCCTTACTGATAGCATAAAAGTTGATTAACACATGTTTTGTATATATACATGGTATTCTTACAATAAAGTATGCTAGAGAAAAGAAAGTATTTTTTCAAATTGTTGCAAATCTCCAAAAAATTTCCACTCTACTTATTGAAAAACATCTGTGAGTAAGTGAATCCAGGCAGTTCAAACTTGTGTGGTTCAAGGGTCAACTGTACATCCAAATTTTATCAGAGCCTTAAACTCACTTTTCTCCCACCGCATCAATAGACTCTGTGATAGAGTAGAAATAGTATATGCTTTAGATTCAGAAAAAACCTTGGTTTGAATTCCAGCATCACCCCTTTGCTCTGTCATCTTTGGCTGTTGATCCTAATATTTTTCATCTTAAAATGACAAAATAATAATTTCTTCAAAGAATTATTTTTACATAAGAATCCAATATACTGTTGGGCCCAATATAGTGTTGCTATTTACAGAAATGCCAGTTTCCATTTCCTTATTTATCTAATTCAGAGCAGGGCAGTGAAAACTGTTGCCTTGGTTACATGTAATAAAGGAGTACATTTTAAATTATAGGGAATTGAAAGCAACAGTGTAAATGACTAACAGATCATTTGCTTGTTATTATATCAGGCACTTATAGCTCTATACAATGTCAGTGATAAAATGTTTTTCTTCTAAAAACTCCTTTGTTGGTGTAAATTCTAAAGAATTGCTTCTTGAATCTTAATTGAATTGCTATTAAATTGAATTTTAACAGTAACTTCAAATGAGCATGTTTATATTACTGACCTTTCCATAAACATTGTATTTTACATAGACGTTAATCCAGAGGACTTCCTGTTATACAGTCCACTGCTGACACGTGCAGACTAAGCTGGTGGCCTTTGTTCCTTGAGTACGTTCATAACAAGTTGGAAGTGTTCAAGCATGCTTCAGGTACAAGTTGGATCTCCCAACCCTGTGGTACTATATATTCTTGCATTTAAACAGTAAATCTGAAATAAACAATGATAGCCTGGAGTTTATAAAGGTAAAAAAGCAGCATTTGAATTGGTTCTATTCTGGCACTCTGTGTAAGCATTGGGAGTTTCTGTGTTTATATTTTTTAAAACTATTGTGAAATGAGACTTTTATGAACCTCTGCAAAACTTATCCTCGTGTTTAAGGCTATAACTGCCCATAGAATATTAGTTGCTTCATGTGAAAGAAAATTTTCAAACCTAAAATTGATTAAACATGTTCTTCAATCACTCCGAATGAAGAGAGTTGACAAATATGGCTGTATTTGCTATTGAACAGGAATATGCAAAAGTCTCAATTTTGATAAAGTTGCAAGAATTAAGGCTCTAGTAGAAACTTCAATGTTAATATTAATTGCTGTGGCAGACCAATAAGTTTAGAATAAGATATTTTTCTTTTTCTAAAAGTACATTTAAAGACATTAAAAACTATATATTGTGTATGTATGTATATGTATTTGCTCAACAATATTGATTTTGTTTTTTAATTTTTTTTAGTGGCTGAATTATACCACAAAGTTACAGAAAAAAATCTTAATGGGAAATGGAATGGAATGTTGTGTAGTGAATGCAATATTATGGGATAAGTGGAATGTTGATTAATAGAAGAGAATTTTTAATGAATGGAATGAAATGTTGAGTAACAGAACGAGAATAATGTGTTGGCATTGAGATGTTATGGAATGGAATGGAATGTAGTAGAATTGAATAGAATATTATGAAAGGAATGGAATGCTGTGAAATGCAAGGGAATGTTGTGGAAAGTAATAGAACGTTGAGAAAGGCATAGAGGTTAAGGAATGGAATGGAATTTTATGGACTGGAATGGATGCTATGCAACAGAATGAAATAGAATGTTTTAAATGGAGATACTTTTGTAGGTGAATGGAATGTTATGGTATGAAGTGGAATGTTGATTAATAGACACACGAATTGTGAAGAATAGATGGAGATGTTAGGTAATTATCAGAATAAGGTTCGAATGGACTGGAATGTTTGGAATAGAGCTATGTTGTGGAATGGAATGGAATTTGGAATGGAATGGAATGTTGAGGGTAGGAAAAGAGTGTTGGGACAGGAAAGGAAGTTAAAGGAATGAATTGGAATTTGGTGGATTGTAATGGAATCTTATGCAATAGAATGAAATACAGTATTGGAAATACAATAGAATGTTGTATATACGATTCTTATTTTGCGGTATGAAGTAGAATGTTGCTTCACAGAAGTGAATTTTAATGAATGCAATGGAATATTATGTAACAGATCGAGAATGTTTTTGAAAGGAATCCAATGTTATGGTAGAGAACGGAATGCTGTGGAATGCAGAGTCATGTTGCGAAAAGGAATAGAACATTGGGGAAAGGAATGGAATTTTAATGAATGCAATGGAATTTTGTGGTTTGGATGGGAATCTTATAGAATGGAATGAGATACAATGTTTGCAATTGAATGGGATGCTGTGTAATCGAATGAATTCTGTGCTCTGAAGTGGATTCTCATTAATAGAGAAGAATTTTAATGAATGGAACGGAATGTTATGTAACAGAACGGCAATAATGCGTTGGAATGGAATCGAATGTTATGGAATTTTGTGGAATTGCATGGAATGTTATGGAATGGAAAGGTTTGAAATGCAATGGAAAGTAGTGGAAAGTAATAGAATGTTGGGGAAAGGAATGGAATTGAATGCTGTCGAAGGCAAAGGAATGTTGTTAAAAGGAATAGAACGTTGGAGAAATGAATGGAGGTTAAGTATGGAATGAAATTTTGTGATTAGAGTGGAATCTTATGCAACAGAATGAAATTGAATGAAGTGGAAAGGAATGTTGTGTAATCGAATGGAAAGTTATGCTATGAAGTGGAATTTTGATTAATAGAACCGAAATGGAATGAATGGTCTCGAATGTTTTGTAGCAGAATGGGAATAATGTTTTGGGAATGAATTGTATGTAATGGAATGGAATGTTGTGAATTGAATTGAATGTTGCGAAAGAAATGGAATGGAATTTTTTGGATTGGAATGGAACTTATGCAACAGAAAGAAAAAGAGTGAAATGGAAAGGAATGTTATGTAATCGAATGGAATGTTATGCTGTGAAGTGGAATGTTCGTTAAGAGGACAAAATTTTAATGAATGGAATGGAATGTTTGCAACAGAATTGCAATAATGTGTTGGAATGAATCGAATGTTATGGAATGGAATGGAACGCTTTGGAATGCAATGGAATGTTGCAGATAATAATAGAATGTTGCTGAAAGGAATGAAATATTCAGGAATGCAATTGAACTAATTGAATTGGAATCGAATCTCTTGCAATAGAATAAAATAGAATGTTTGAAATGGAATGGAATGTTGTGTAATCAAAGGGACTGTTATGGTACGAAGTGGAATGTAGATTAATAGAACCAAATTAAAATGAATGGAATGGAATATTAGGTTACAGAAAGGGAATAATGTGTTTCAGTTTAAAAAATGTTATGGAATAGAATGGAATTGAATGTAGGGGAATTGCATGGAAAGGTAAGGAATGGAATGGAATGCTATTGAATGCAGTGGAATGTTGTGGAAAGGAATAGAGCTTTTCTGAACAGAATGGAAGGTTAAGGTATAGAATGGAATTTTGTAGATTGGAATGGAATCCTATGCAATAGAATGGAAAAGAGTGTTTGAAGTGGAATGGAATGTTGTGTTAATGAATGTAATATTATGGGACAGTGGAATGTTGATTAATAGAAGAGGATTTTAATGAATGAAATGGAATGTTGAGCAACAGAACTAGAAAAATGTGTTGGCATGGAATTGAATGTTACGGAATGCAATGGAATGTAGTGAAATTGAATAGAATATTATGGAAAGGAATGGAATGCCGTGAAATGCAAGGCAATGTTGTGGAAAGTAATAGAACTTTGGGAAAAGGCATGGAGGGGGAAGGAATGGAATGGAATTTTTTGGATTAAAATGGATGCAACAAAACGGAATGAAATAGAATGTTTTAAATGGAATGGAATCTTTTGTAATGGAATGGAATGTTATGGTATTAAGTGGAATGTTGATTAATAGATCCGAATTGTGAAGAATGGAATGGAATGTTAGGTAATTTTCAGAATAACGTGTTCGAATGGAGTGGAATGTTTTGGAACGGAACGCTATGTTGTTGAATTGAATGGATTGCTTTGGAATGGAATGGAATGTTGAGGGTAGGAATAGAGTGTTGGGACAGGAATGGAAGTTACAGGAATGGATTGGAATTTGGTGGATTGTAATGGAATCTTATGCAATAAAATGAAATACAGTATTGGAAATACAATAGAATGTTGTATATACGATTCGAATTTTTGGTATGAAGTAGAATGTTGCTTCATAGAAGTGAATTTTAGTGAATGCAATGGAATATTATGTAACAGATCGAGAATGTTTTTGAAAGGAATACAATGTTATGGAACAGAATGGAATGCTGCGGAATGCAGTGTCATGTTTTGAAAAGGAATAGAACTTTGGGGAAAGGAATGGAATTTTAAAGAATGCAATGGAATTTGGTGGGTTGGATGGGAATCTTATGCAGTGGAATGAGATACAATGATTGCAATTGAATGGGATGATGTGTAATCGAATGAATTCTGTTCTATGAAGTGAAAGGTTAATTAATATAGAAGAATTGAAATGAATGGAATGGAATGGAATGTTACAGAATGGCAATAATGTGTTGGAATGGAATCGAATGTTATGGAATGTAAAGGAATGTTGTGGAATTGCATGGAATGTTATGGAATGGAAAGGTTTGAAATGCAATGGAAAGTAGTGGAAAGTAATAGAATGTTGGGGAAAGGAATGGAAATGAAAGCTGTCGAAGGCAAAGGAATGTTTTTAAAAGTACAGAACGTTGGAGAAATGAATGGAGGTTAAGTATGGAATGAAGTTTTGTGGATTAGAATGGAATCTTATGCAACAGAATGAAATAGCATTAATTGGATAGGAATGTTGTGTAATCGAATGGAAAGTTAAGCTATGAAGTGGAATTTTGATTAATAGAACCGAATTTGAATGAATGGAATCGAATGTTTTGTAGCAGAACGGGAATAATGTGTTGCAAATGAATTGTATGTAATGGAATGGAATGGAATGTTGTGGAATTGAAGGGAATGTTTGAAAGGAATGGAAGTTTAAGGAATGGAAAGGAATTTTTGGATTGGAATGGAATCTTATGCAACAGAATGAAATAGAATGAATTGGAAAGAATGTTGCATAATCGAATGGAATGTTATGCTATGAAGTGGAATGTTCATTAATAGGACAAAATTTTAATGAATGGATTGGAATGTTATGCAACAGAGTGTTAATAATGTGTTGGAATGGAATCGAATGTTATGGAATAGAATGGAATATTTTGGAATGCAATGGAGAGCTTTGAAATGGAACGAAACGCTGTGGAATGCAATGGATTGTGGGGAAGGGAATGAAATGTTAAAGATTGGAATGGTATTTTGGAATGGAAGGTGTCTTATGCAATAGAATGAAATAGACTGAATGAAATTTAATAGAATGTTGTGTATTTGAATGGAATGTTATGGTATGAAGGGGAATGTTGATTAATAGAAAAGAATTTCAATGAATGGAATTTAATGTAAGGTAACAGAATGACAATAATTTGTTGGAATGGGACCGAATGTTATGGAATGTAATGGACGGTTGTTGAATTGAATGGAATGTTGTGCAATGGAATGGAATGATGTGAAATGCAATGGAAAGTAATAGAATGTTGGGGAAAGGAATGGAATTGAATGCTGTCGAAGGCAAAGGCATGTTGGTAAAAGGAATAGAACGTTGGAGAAATGAATGGAGGTTAAGTATGGAATGAAATTTTGTGGATTAGAATGGAATCTTATGCAACAGAATGAAATAGAATGAATTGGAAAGGAATGTTGTGTAATCGAATGGAAAGTTTTGCTATGAAGGGGAATTTTGATTAATAGAACCGAATTGGAATGAATGATCTCGAAGGTTTTGTAGCAGAATGGGAATAATGTTTTGGGAATGAATTGTATGGAATTGAATGGAATGTTGGGAAAGGGAATGAAATGGAATTTTTTGGTTTGGAATGGAACTTATGCAACAGAATGAAATAGAATGAAACGGAAAGGAATGTTGCATAATCGAATGGAATGTTATGCTGTGAAGTGGAATGTTCGTTAAGAGGACAAAATTTTAATGAATCGAATGGAATGTTTGCAACAGAATTGCAATAATGTGTTGGAATGAAATCGAATGTTATGGAATGGAATGGAACGCTTTGGAATGCAATGGAATGTTGCTGAAAGGAATGAAATATTCAGGAATGCAATTAAATTGGAATGGAATTTCATGCAATAGAATAAAATAGAATGTTTGAAATGGAATGGAATGCTGTGTAATCAAAGGGACTGTTATGGTACGAAGCGGAATGTAGATTAATAGAACCAAATTAAAATGAATGGAATGGAATATTAGGTTACAGAAAAGGAATAATGTGTTTCAATGGAAACAAATGTTATGGAATGGAATTGAATGTTGGGGAATTGTATGGAAATGTAAGGAATGGAATGGAATGCTTTTGAATGCAATGGAATGTTGTGGAAAGGAGTAAAACATTTCTGAAAAGAATGGAAGGTTAAGGAATAGAATGAAATTTTGTAGATTGGAATGGAATCCTATGCAATAGAATGGAAAAGAGTGTTTGAAGTGGAATGGAATCTTTTCTAATTGAATGTAAATGGGATACAGTGGAATGTGATTAATAGAAGTGAATTTTAATGAATGAAATGGAATGATGAGTAACAGAAAGAGAATAATGTGTTGGCATGGAATTGAATGTTATGGAATGGAATGGAATGTAGTGGAATTGAATAGAATGTTATGGAACGGAATGGAATGCTCTGAAATGCAAGGGAATGTTTTGGAAAGTAATTGAACATTGGGGAAAGTCATGGAGGGAGAAGGAATGGAATGGAATTTTATGGAATGGAATGGATGCTATGCAGCAGAATGACATAGAATGTTTTAAATGGAATGGAAACTTTTGTAATGGAATGGAATGTTATGGTATGAAGTGGAATGTTGATTAATAGACCCGAATTGTGAAGAATGGAATGGAATATTAGGTAATTATCAGAATAACGTGCTCGAATGGAGGGGAATGTTTTGGAATGGAATGCTATGTTGTGGAATGCAATGGAATGCTTTGGAATGGAATGGAATGTTGAGGGTAGGAATAGAGTGTTGGGACAGGAATGGAAGTTAAAGGAATGGATTGGAATTTGGTGGATTGTAACAGAATCTTACGCAATAGAACGAAATACAGTATTGGAAATACAGTAGAATGTTGTATATACGATTCAAATTTTTGGTATGAAGTAGAATGTTGCTTCATAGAAGTGAATTTTAATGAATGCAATGGAATATTATGTAACAGATCGAGAATGTTTTTGAAAGGGATCCAATGTTATGGAACAGAATGGAATTCTGTGGAATGCAGTGTCATGTTGGGAATAGGAACAGATCTTCGGAGAAAGGAATGGAATTTTAAAAAATGCAATGGTATTTTGTGGGTTGGATGGGAATCTTATGCAATGGAATGAGAAACAATTTTTGCAATTGATTGGGATGTTGTGTAATCGAATGAATTCTATGCTATGAAGTGGAAGGTTAATTAACAGAGAAGAATTTTAATGAATGGAATGGAATGTTATGTAACAGAACGGCAATAATGTGTTGGAATGGAAACGAATGTTATGTAATGGAAAGATTTGAAACGCAATGGAACGTAGTGGAAAGTAATAGTATGTTGGGGAAAGGAATGGAATTGAATGCTGTCGAAGGCAAAGGAATGTTGTTAAAAGAATAGAACTTTGGAGAAATGAATGGAGGTTAAGGATGGAATGAAATTTTGTGGATTAGAATGGAATCTTATGCAACAGAATGAAACAGAATGAATTGGAAAGGAATGTTGTGTAATCGAAAGGAAAGTTATGCTATGAAGGGGAATTTTGATTAATAGAACCGAATTTGAATGAATGGTCTCGAATGTTTGTGGCAGAATGGGAAAAATGTGTTGGGAATGAATTGTATGGAATAGAATGGAATGTTGTGGAATTGAATTGAATGTTGGGAAAGGAATAGAATGGAATTTTTTGGATTGGAATGGAACTTATGCAACATTATGAAATAGAATGAAACGGAAAGGAATGTTGCGTAATCGAATGGAATGTTAGGCTGTGAAGTGGATGCTCGTTAAGAGGACAAAATTTTAATGAATGGAATGGAATGTTTGCAACAGAATTGCAATAACGTGTTGGAATGAAATCGAATATTATGGAATGGAAAGGAACGCTTTGGAATGCAATGGAATGTTGCAGATAGGAATAGAATGTTGCTGAAAGGAATGAAATATTCAGGTACGCAATTGAATTATTTGAATTGGAATGGAATCTCATGCAATAGAATAAAATAGAATGTTTGAAAAGGAATGGAATGTTGTGTAATCAAAGGGACTGTTACAGTACGAAGTGGAATGTAGATTAAAGAACCAAATTAAAATGAATGGAATGGAATATTAGGTTACAGGAAGGGAATAATTGTTTCAATGGAAACAAATGTTATGGAATGGAATTGTATGTTGGGGAATTGCATGGAAATGTAAGGAATGGAATGGAATACTACTGAATGCAATGCAATGTTGTGGAAAGGAATAGAACATTTCTGAACAAAATGGAAGGATAAGGAATAGAATGGAATTTTGTAGAATGGAAAGGAATCCTATGCAACAGAATGGAAAGGAGTGTTTGAAATGGAATGGAATGTTGTGTAATTGAATGTAATATTATGGGATAGAGTGGAATGATGATTAATAGAAGAGAATTTTAATGAATGGAATGGAATGTTGAGTAACAGAACAAGAATAATGTGTTGGCATGGTATTGAATGTTATGGAATGGAATGGAATGTAGTGGAATTGAATAGAATGTTATGGAAAGGAATGGAATGCTGTGAAATGCAAGGGAATTTTGTGGAAAGTAATAGAACGTTGAGGAAAGGCATAGAGGGGGAAGGAATGGAATGGAATTTTATGGATTGGAATGGATGCTATGCAACAGAATGAAATAGAATGTTTTAAATGGAATGGAATCTTTTGTAATTGAATGGAATGTTATGGTATGAAGTGGAATGTTGATTAATAGACGCGAATTGTGAAGAATGGAATGGAATGTTAGGTAATTATCAGAATAAGGTGTTCGAATGGACTGGAATGTTTTGGAATAGAACGCTATGTTGTGGAATGGAATGGAATGCTTTGGAATGGAATGGAATGTTGAGGGTAGGAAAAGAGTGTTGGGACAGGAAAGGAAGTTAAAGGAATGAATTGGAATTTGGTGGATTGTAATGGAATCTTATGCAATAGAATGAAATACAGTATTGGAAATACAATAGAATGTTGTATATACGATTCTTATTTTGCGGTATGAAGTAGAATGTTGCTTCACAGAAGTGAATTTTAATGAATGCAATGGAATATTATGTAACAGATCGAGAATGTTTTTGAAAGGAATCCAATGTTATGGAACAGAATGGAATGCTGTGGAATGCAGAATCATGTTGGGAAAAGGAATAGAACATTGGGAAAGGAATGGAATTTTAATGAATGCAATGGAATTTTGTGGTTTGGATGGGAATCTTATACAATGGAATGAGATACAATGTTTGCAATTGAATGGGATGCTGTGTAATCAAATGAATTCTGTGCTATGAAGTGTATTCTCATTAATAGAGAAGAATTTTAATGAATGGAACGGAATGTTATGTAACAGAACGGCAATAATGTGTTCGAATGGAATCGAATGTTATGGAATTTTGTGGAATTGAATGGAATGTTATGGAATGGAAAGGTTTGAAATGCAATGGAAAGTAGTGGAAAGTAATAGAATGTTGTGGAAATGAATGGAATTGAATGCTTTCGAAGGCAAAGGAATGTTGTTAAAAGGAATAGAACGTTGGAGAAATGAATGGAGGTTAAGTATGGAATGAAATTTAGTGATTAGAATGGAATCTTATGCAACAGAATGAAATAGCATGAATTGGAAAGGAATGTTGTGTAATCGAATGGAAAGTTATGCTATGAAGGGGAATTTTGATTAATAGAACCGAATTTGAATGAATGGTCTAGAATGTTTTGTAGCAGAATGGGAAAAATGTTTTGGGGATGAATTGTATGGAATGGAATGGAATGTTGTGGAATTGAATGGAATGTTGTGAAAGGAATGATATGGAATTTTTTGGATTGAAATGGAACTTATGCAACAGAATTAAATAGAATGAATTGGAAAGAATGTTGCATAATCGAATGGAATGTTATGCTATGAAGTGGAATGTTCATTAATAGGACAAAATTTTAATGAATGGATTGGAATGTTATGCAACAGAGTGGGAATAATGTGTTGGAATGGAATGGAATATTATGGAATAGAATGGAATATTTTGGAATGCAATGGAGAGCTTTGAAATGGAACGAAACGCTGTGGAATGCAATGGATTGTTGGGGAAGGGAATGAAATGTTAAAGATTGGAATGGTATTTTGTGGAATGGAAGGAGTCTTATGCAATAGAATGAAATAGACTGAACGAAATTTAATAGAACGTTGTGTAATCGAATGGAATGTTATGGTATGAAGGGGAATGTTGATCAATAGAACAGAATTTTTATGAATGGTATTGATTGTTTTCTAACTGAATAGGAATAATGTGTTGCAATGGAATGGAATGTTATGCAATGGAATGCTATGGAATGGAACAGAATGTGGCGTAATTGAATGTAATATTATGGAATGGAATACAATGCTGTGCATTGCAATGGAATGTTGTGGAAAGGAATACAATGTCGGGGAAAGAATGGAACGTTAAAGAATAGAATGGAATTTTGGGGATTGGAATGAAATCTTATAAAATAGAATGAAGTAAAATAATTGAAATGGAATGAAATGTTGTGTAATCAAATGGAATGTTGTGGTATGAAGGGGATTGCTGATTAGTAGGAGAGAATTTTAATGAATGGAATGGAATGTTAGGTTACAGAACGGGAATAATGTGTTTGGCTGGAAACAAATGTTACGGAATGAAATTGAATGTTGTGGAATTGAATTGAATGTTAAGGAATGGAATGGAATGGAATGGAATGTAGTGGAAAGGAATAGAGCATTGGGGAAAGGAATCGAAATTTTAAGGAGTGGAAAGGAACTTTGAAGATTGCAAAGGAATAGAATGCAGTAGAAGAAAAACGAGTGTTTCAAATGGAATGGAATGTTGTGTAATCGAACAGAATGTTATGGTATGAAGGGGAATGTTGAATAATAGAACACAATTTAAATGAATGTAATGAAATGTTATGTAACAGAGCGGGAATAATGTGTTGAAATGAAACAACTGTTATGGAATGGAATGGAATGTTGTGGAACTGAATGTAATGTTCTGGAATGGAAGGGAATGCGGTGGAATGCAATGGAATGTTGTGGAAAGGAAGAGAATGTTGGGGGAAGGAATGGAAGATTAAGGAATGGAAAAGAATTTTTTGGATTGGAATGGAATCTTATGCAACAGAATGAAATAAAATGTTTGAATTCAAAAGGAATATTGTGTAATCGAATGGAATTTTAGGCTATGAGGTGGAATGTTGATTAATAGAACCATATTTAACGAATGGAATGGAATGTTATGCAACACAACAGGAATAATGTGTTGGTAGGAAACGAATGTTGTTGAATGGAGTGGAGTGGAATGCTGTGGAATGCAATGGAATGCTGCAGAGTGGGAGAGAATGTTGTGGAAAGGAATGATATGTTAAGGAATGGAATGGAATTTTGTGGATTTGGATGGAATCTTATGCAATAGATTGAAATAGAATGTTTGAAATGGAATGGAAGGTTGTGTAATCGAATGGAATGTAATGGCATGAAGTGGAATGTTGATTAACAGAAACGAATTATAATGAATGGAATGGAATGTTAGGTAACAGAGCGGGCATAATGTTTTGGTATGGAATTGAATGTTATGGAATGGAATGGAATGTTGTGGAATTGAATGGAATGCTATGGACAAGAATGGAATGCTGTTAAATGCAATGGAATGTTGTTGAAAGCAGTAGAAATATGGGGAATTAATGGAGGTGAAAAAATTGAAAAGAATTTTATGAATTGGAATATAATCCTATGCAATGGAATGAGATACAATGTTTTCAATTAAATGGGATGTTGTGTAATTAAATGGAATGCTATGGTATGAAGTAGAACGTTGATTAATAGAACCAAATTTCAAGGAATGGAAAGGAATATTATGTAACAGAATCGGAATAATGTGCTAGAGTTGAATCAGTGTTATGCAATTGCATTGAATGTTGTGGAATTGAATGGAACTTAATGTATGGAATGGAATGCTGTTGAATTCAATAGCATGATTTGGAAAGGAATAGAAAGCACGGAAATAATGGGAGATTAAGGAATGGAATTGAAATTTGTGGACCGGAATTGAACCTTATGCAACAGAATGAAATAGAATAATTGAAGTGGAATGGAATGTTGTGTAATCAAATAGAATGTTATGCTATGAAGGGGAATGTTGATTAATAAAACCGAATTTTAATGAAAGGTATTGAATGTTTTGTAACAGAATTGTAAAAAAGTGTTGGAATGGAATAGAATGTTATTGAATGGAATGGACTGCTGTGGATTGCAAAGGAACGTAGTGGAAAGGAAGAGAACATTGGGGAAAGCATTGGAAGGTCAAGGAACAGAATGGAATTTTGTGGATTGGAATGGAATCTTATGCAACAGAATGAAATAGAATGAATTGGAAAGGAATGTTTTGTAATAGAATTGAAAGTTATGCTATGAAGGGGAATATTGATGAATAAAACCGAATTTTAATGAATGGTATCGATGTTTTGTAGCAGAACGGGAATAATGTTTTGGGAATGAATTGTATGGAATGGCAAGGAATGGAATGTTGTGGAATTGAATGGAATGTTGGGAAAGGATTGGAAGGTTAAGGAATGGAATGGAATTTTTTGGATTGGAATGGAATCTTATGCATCACAATGAAATAGAATGAATTGGAAAAAAATGTTGCGTAATCAAATGGAATGTTATGCTATGAAGTGGAATGTTCTTAAGAAGACAAAATTTTAATGAATGGAATGTAATGTTTGCAACAGAAGGGCTATAATGTGTTGGAATGAAATCGAACGTTATGGAATGGACTGGAATGCTTTGGAGTGCAATGGAATGTTGCGGAAAGGAAAAGAATGTTGCTGAAAGGAATGAAATGTTAAGGAATGCAATGGAATTTTTTGGATTGGAATGGAATCTTATGCAATATGATAAGATAGAATGATTTAAACTAAATGGAATGTTGTATAATCGATTTGAATGTTACGATATGAAGTGCAATGTTGATTAATAGAAGTGAATTTTAAAGAATGGTATGGAATGTTTTGCACAGGAATTGGAATTTTCTTTTGGAATGGAATCAAATGGAATGGAAAGGAATGGAATGAAAGATTGTGGAATTGAGTGGAATGTAACGGAATTGAATGGAATGCTGTGGAATGCAATGGAATGTACTGGATAGGAATAGAATGTGAGGGAACGCAATGTAAGGTTAAGTAATGCAATGGAATTTCGTGGATTGGAATAGAATCTGATGAAATAGAATGAAATACAGTATTTGAAATAGAATAGAATGCTGCATATTAGATTGGAATGTTATGCTATGAAGTAGAATGTTGTGGAATTTAATGGAATGTTGTGGACAGCAATGGAATGCTGTGGAATGCAATAGAATGTTGTGGAAAGCAATAGAAAGCTGGGGAAAGGAATGGACGTTGAAGGAATGGAAATGAATTTTGTGGATTGGAGGGAACTTATGCAATGGAATGAGATTCAATGTTTGCAATTGAAAGGGATGTTGTGTAATCAAATGGAATGTTATGGTATGAAGTGGTATGCACATTAATAGAACCGAATTTCAAAGAATGGAATGGAATGTTATGTAACAGAATGGGATTAAAGTGTTTGAATTTAATCAATTTTATGTAATGGAATTGAAGGTTTTGGAATTGAATGGAACGTTAAGGAATCATATTGAGTGCTGCGGAATGCAGTGTCATGTTGTGGAAAGGAATAGAACTTTAGGGAAAGGAATGGAAACTAAAGCAATGGAATGGAGATTTGTGGGTTGGATTTGAATCCTATGCAGTGGAATGAGATACAATGTTTACAATTGAATGGGATGTTGTGTAATCGAATGAATGTATGCTATGAAGTGGAATGTTGATTAATAGAAAGAATTAAAATAAATGGAATGGAATGTAAGGTAACAGAACTGGAATAATGTGTTGGAGTGGAATCGAATTTTATGGAATGTAATGGAATGTTGTAGAACTGAATTTAATGTTGTGGAATAGAATGGAATGATGTAGAATGAAATGGAATGTAGTGGAAAGGAATAGAATGTTGGGGAACGGAATGGAATGGAATGCTGTGGAATGCACTTTCATGTTGGGGAAAGTAATAGAACGTTGGGGAAAGGAATGGGATGTTAAGGAGTGGAATGGAATTTTGTGGATTGGAATGGAATCCTGTGTAGTAGAACGAAATAGAGTGGTTAAAATTGAATGGTGTTCTGTGTAATCGAATGGAATATTATGATATGAAATGGAATGTTAACAGAACAAATTTTACTGAAGCATGGGAATGCTACGTAATAGTAACGGAATAATGTCTTAGAAGGGAATTGAATGTTAAGGAATGGAATGGAATGTAGGGGAACGGAATAGACAGTCGGAGAAAGGAATTGAAGGGTATGGAAAGGAATTGGAATTTTCTGGGCTCGAATGGAAACTTATGCAACCTAATGAAGTAGAATGATTGAAATGGAATGGAATGTTGTTTGTTTGAATAGAATTTTATGGTATGAAGTTGAATGTAGATTAATAGAACCGAATTTTAATGAATGCAATGGAATGTTAAGTAACAGATGGGGAATAATATGTTCGAATGCAATGAAATGTAGTGCAATGTTGTGGAATTGAATGGAATGCGAAGGAATGGAATGGAGGCTGTGGAGTGCAATGGAATGTAGTGTAAAGCAATAGAATGTTCGTAAATTAATGGACGTTAAATAATGGAATGGAATTTTGTGAATAGGAATGGAATCTTATGGAATGGAATGAAATGGAAGGTTTTAAATGGACTGGAATGTTGTATCATCGAATGGAATGTATGGTATGAAGTGTAATGTTGATTAATAGAACCGAATTTTGAAGAATGGTATGGAATATTTTGTAAAAGAACGGGAATGATGTGTTGGAATGGATTAGAATGGAATGGAAAGGAATGGAATGATTTGACATGCAATGGAATATTGTGGAATGCAATGGAATGTAGTGGAAAAATGTAGAACGTTAGGGAAAGCAATTGGACGTTTAGGAGTGGAATGGAATTTTGTGGATTCTAATGGAATCTTATGCAATAGAATGAAAAACAGCATTTGAAATTCAATAGAATGTTGTATATTCGATGGGAATTTGGTGGTATTAAGTAGAATGTTGCTTAATAGAATTGAATGTTAATGAATGGAATGGAATATTATGTAACAGATCGAGAATAATGTTTTTGAAGGAAATTGAATGTTTTGGAATGGAGTGGAATGCTGTGAAATGCAGTGTCATGTTGTGGAAAGGAATAGAACGTTGGGGAAAGGAATGGAATTTTAAGGAATGCAATGGAATTTTGTGGGGAGGATTGTAATCTTATGCAATGAAAGGAGATACAATATTTGCAATTGAATGGGATGTTGTGTAATCGAATGAATGCTATGCTATGAAGTGGAATGTTGATTAATAGAAAAGAATTTCAATGAATGGAATGGAATGCTAGGTAACAGAATGGCAATAATTTTTGGAAAGGAATCGAATGTTATGGAATTAATGGAGTGCTGTGGATTTGAATTGAATGTTATGCAACGGAATGGAATGATGTGAAATGCAATGGAAAGTAGTGGAAAGTAATTTAATGTTGGGGAAAGGAATGGAATTGAATGCTGTTGAAGGCAGTGGAATGTTGTTAAAAGGTATAGAATGTTGGAGAAAGGAAGGGAGGTTAAGTATGGAATGCAATTTTGTTAATTAGAACGGAATTTATGCAACAGAATGTAATAGAATGAACTGGAACGGAATTCTGTGTCATCGAATGGAAAGTGATGCTATGAAGCTCAATATTGATTAACAGAACCGAATTTTAATGAATGGTATAGAATGTTTTGTAGCAGACGAGAATAATGTGTTGGGAATGAATTGTATGGAATGGAATGGAATGGACTGCTGTGGAATTGAATGGAATCTTGGGAAAATAATGGAAGTTTAAGTAATGGAATGGAACTTTTTGGTTTGGAATGGAATCTTATGCAACAGAATGAAATAGAATGAATTGGAAAGGAATGTTGCATAATCGAATTGAAAGTTATGCTGTGAAGTGGAAAGTTCGTTAAGAGGACAAAATTTCAATGAGTGGAATGGAATGTTTGCAACAGAACAGCAATAATGTGTTGGAATGAAAACGAATGTTATGGAACGGGTTGGAGCACTTTGTAATGTAATGGAATGTTGCGGAAGAGAACAGAATGTTGCTGAAAAGAATGAAATGTTAATTAATGCAATGGAATTATTTGGATTGGAATGGAATCTTATGCAATAGAATAAAATAGAATGATTCAAATGGGATGGAATGTTGTGTAATCAAATGGAATGTTATGGTATGAAGTGGAAGGTAGATTAGAAGAACCGAATTTTAATTAATGGAATGGAATATGTGGTTACAGAAAGGGAATAATGTGTTTGAAAGGAAACAAATGTTATGGAATGGAATTGAATGTTGGGGAATTGCATGGAAATTTAAGGATTGGAATGGAATGCTGTTGAATGCAATGGATTGTTGTGGAAAGGAATAGAACATTTCTGAACGGAATGGAAGGTTAAGGAATTTAATGGAATTTTGGAAATTGGAATGGAGTCCTATGCAATAGAATGAAAAAGAGTGTTTGAAATGGTATGGAATGTTGTGTAATCGAGTGTAATATTATGGTATAACGTTGAATGTTGAATAATAGAAGAGTATTTTAATGAATGGAAGGGGATATTGAGTAACAGAATGACAATAATTTGTTGGCATGGATTTGAATGTTATGGAATGGAATGGAATGTAGTGGAATTGAATGGAATGTTATATACAGGAATGGAATGCTGTGGAATGCAATGGAGTGTTGTGGAAAGTAATAGAAATATGGGGAAAAGAATAGAGGTTGAAGGAACGGAATGGAATTTTGTGGATTGGAATGGAATGTTATGCAATAGAATGAAATAGTATGTTTTAAATGGAATGGAATGTTGGGTAATGGAATGGAATGTTATTGTATTAAGTGTAATGTGAATTAACAGTCCCGAATTGTGAAGAATGGAATGGAATGTAAAGTAAGAATCAGAATATAGTGTACGAATGGAGTCAAATATTATGGAATTGAATGCTATGTTGTGGAATGGAATGTTGTGGAATGGAATTGAATGTTGGGGATAAGAAAGAGTGTTGGAACAGTAATGGAAGGTAAAGGGATGGAATGGAATTTTGTGTATTGGAATGGAATCTTATGGAAGGGGATGAAATAGAATGTTTGAAATGGAGTGGAATGTTGTATAATCGAATGGAATGTTATGGCATGAAGTGGAATGTAGCGTAGTAGACCCAATTTTAATGAATTGAATGGAATCTTATGTAACAGAATGTGAATAATGTGTTGGGAAGAACTCAATGTTATGAAATGGAATCTAATGTTGTGGAATGGAAGGGAATTCAATGGAATGCAATGGAATGTTGTGGAAATGAATAGAATGTTGAGGAAAGGAATGGAACGTTTAGGAATAAAATGGAATCCTGTGGACTGGAATGGAATGTTATGCAATAGAATGAAATGGAATGTTTTCAGTGAAATGGAATGTTGTGTAATGGAATCGAATGTTATGGTATGAAGTGGAATGTTGATTAATAGAATCGAATTTTGGAGAATGGAATGGACTGTTAGTTAATAATCGATATAACGTGTTTGAATGGAGTCAAATGTTATGGAATGGAATGCCATATTGTGGAATGGAATGTTGTGAAATGTAATGGAATTTTGCGGAAGGAAAGAGAGTGTTGGGAAAGGAATGGAAGTCAAAGGTATGGAATGGAATTTTGATGATTGGAATGGAATCTTGTGGAATGGAATGAAATAGAATGTTTGAAATGGAATGGAATGTTGTATAATCCAATGGAATGTTATGGTATGAAGTGCAATGTTGATTAATAGAACCGAATTTTGACGAATTCTATGGAATGTTTTGTAAAAGAATGGGAATAATGTTCTTGAATGGAATCGAACGGAATGGAATGATTTGGAATGCAATGGAATGTAGTGGAAAAAAGTAGAACGTTACGGAAAGCAATGGACGTTTAGGAGTCGAATGGAATTTCGTGGATTGGAATGGAATCTTATGCAATAGAATCAAATACAGCTTTGGAAATTCAATAGAATGTTGTATATACGATTCGAATTTGGTGGTATGAAGTAGAATGTTGCTTCATAGAAGTGAATTTTAATGAATGCAATGGAATATTATGTAACAGATCGAGAATAATGTTTTTGAAGGGAAACAAATGTTATGGAACAGAATGGAGTGCTGTGGAATGCAGTGTCATGTTGTGGAAAGGAATAGAACGTTGGGGAAAGGAATAGAATTTTAAGGAATGCAATGGAATATTGTGGGTTGGATTGGAATCTTATGCATTGGAAAGAGATACAATGTTTGCAATTGAATGTGATGTGTAATCGAATGAATGGTATGCTATGAAGAGGAATGCTGATTAATAGAAAATAATTTCAATGAATGGAATGGAATGTTATTCAACAGAACGACAATAATTTGATGGAATGGAATCGAATGTTATGGAATGTAGTGGAGTGTTGTGAAATTGAACCGAATGTTATGCAATGGAATGGAATGATGTGAAATGCAATGGAAAGTGGTGGAAAGTAATAGAATGTTGGGGAAAGGAATGGAGTTGAATGCTTTCGAATGCAATGAAATGTTGTTAAAAGGAATAGAATGTTGGAGAAAGGAATGGAGGTTAAGTATGGAATGGAATTTTGTTAAATAGAACGGAATCATATGCAACAGAATGAAATAGAATGAAATGGAAAGGAATATTGCGTGATCGAATGGAATGTTATGCTGTGAAGTGGAATGTTCGTTAAGAGGACAAAATTTTAATGAATGGAATGGAATGCTTGCAACAGAATTGCAATAATGTGTTGGAATGAAATTGAATGTTATGGAATGGAATGGAACGCTTTGGAATGCAATGGAATGTTGTAGATAGGAATAGAATGTTGCTGAAAGGAATGAAATATTCAGGAATGCAATTGAATTATTTGAATTAGAATGGAATCTCATGCAATAGAATAAAATAGAATGTTTGAAATTAAATGGAATATTGTGTAATCAAAGGGACAGTTATCCTATGAAGTGGAATGTAGATTAATAGAACCAAATTAAAATGAATGGAATGGAATATTTGGTTACAGAAAGGGAATAATGTGTTTCAATGGAAACAAATGTTATGGAATGGAATTGAAGGTTTGGGAATTCCCTGGAAAGGTAAGGAATGGAATGGAAAGCTATGGAATGCAATGGAATGTTGTGGAAAGGAATAGAATATTTCTGAACAGAACGGAAGGTTAAGGAATAGAATGGAATTTTGTAGATTGGAATGGAATCCTATGTAATAGAATGAAAAAGAGTGTTTGAAATGGAATGGAATGTTGTGTAATTGAATGTAATATTATGGGATAGAGTGGAATGTTGATTAATAGAAGAGAATTTTAATGAATGGAATGGAATGTTGAGTAACAGAACAAGAATAATGTGTTGGCATCAATTGAATGTTATGGAATGGAATGGAATGTAGTGGAATTGAATAGAATGTTATGGAAAGGAATGGAATGCTGTGAAATGCAACGGAATGTTGTGGAAAGTAATAGAACGTTGGGGAAAGGCACGGAGGGGGAAGGAGTGGAATGGAATTTTGTGGATTGGAATGGATGCTATGCAACAGAATGAAATAGAATGTTTTAAATGGAATGGAATCTTTGTAATGGAATGGAATGTTATGGAATGAAGTGGAATGTTGATTAATAGACCCGAATTCTGAAGAATGGAATGGGATGTTAGGTAATTATCACAATAACGTTTTCGAATGGAGTGCAATGTTTTGGAATGGAACGCTATGCTGTGGAATGGAATGGAATGCTTTGGAATGGAATGGAATGTTGAGGGTAGGAATAGAGTGTTGGGACAGGAATGGAAGTAAAGGAATGGATTGGAATTTGGTGGATTGTAATGGAATCTTATGCAATAGAATGAAATACAGTATTTGAAATACAATAGAATATTGTATATATGATTCGAATTTTGTGGTAAGAAGTAGAATGTTGCTTCCTAGAAGTGAATTTTAATGAATGCAATGGCATATTGTGTAACAGATCGAGAATGTTTTTGAAAGGAATCCAATGTTATGGAGCAGAATGGAATGCTGTGGAATGCAGTGTCATGTTGTGAAAAGGAATAGAACTTTGGGGAAAGGAATGGAATTGTAAAGAATGCAATGGAATTTTGTGGGTTGGATGGGAATCTTATGCAATGGAATGAGATGCAATGTTTGCAACTGAATGGGATGTTGTGTATTCGAATGAATTCTATGCTCCGAAGTGGAAGGTTAATTAATAGAGAAGAATTTTAATGAATGGAATGGAATGTTATTTAACAGAACTGCAATAATGTGTTGGAATGGAATCGAATGTTATGGAATGGAATGGAATGTTGTGGAATTGAATGGAATTTTATGGAATGGAAAGATTTGAAATGCAATGGAAAGTAGTGGAAAGTAATAGAATGTTGGGGTAAGGAATGGAATTGAATGCTGCGAAGGCAAAGGAATGTTGTTAAAAGGAATAGAACGTTGGAGAAATGAATGGAGGTTAAGTATGGAATGAAATTTTGTGCACGAGAATGGAATCTTATGCAACAGAATGAAATAGAATGAATTGGAAAGGAATGTTGTGTAATCGAATGGAAAGTTATGCTATGAAGGGCAATTTTGATTCATCGAACCGAATTTGAATGAATAGAATCGAATGTTTTGTAGCAGAATGGGAATAATGTGTTGGGAATAAATTTTACGGAATGGAATGGAATGTTGTGGAATTGAATGGAATGTTGGGAAAGGAATGGAATGGAATTTTTTGTACTGGAATGGAACTTATGCAACAGAATGAAATAGAATGAAATGGAAAGGAATGTTGCGTAATCGAATGGAATGGTATGTTGTGAAGTGGAATGTTCGTTAAGAGGACAAAATTTTAATGAATGGAATGGAATGTTTGCAATAGAATTGCAATAATGTGTTGGAATGAAATCGAATGTTATGGAATGGAATGGAACGCTTTGGAATGCAAAGGAATGATGCAGATAGGAAAAGAATGTTGCTGAAAGGAATGAAATATTCAGGAATGCAATAGAATTATTTCAATTGGAATGGAATCTCATGCAATAGAATAAAATAGAATGTTTGAAATGGAATGGAATTTTGTGTAATCAAAGGGACAGTTATCGTACAAAGTGGAATGTAGATTAATAGAACCAAATTAAAATGAATGGAATGGAATATTAGGTTACAGAAAGGGAATAATATGTTTCAATGGAAACAAATGTTATGGAATGGAATTGAATGTTGGGGAATTGCATGGATAGGTAAGGAATGGAATGGAATACTATCGAATGTAATGGAATGTTGTGGAAAGGAATAGAACATTTCTGAACAGAATGGAAGGTTAAGGAATAGAATGGAATTTTGTAGATTGGAATGGAATCCTTTGCAATAGAATGGAAAAGAGTGTTTGAAATGGAATGGAATGTTGTGTAATTTAATGTAATATAATGGGATAGAGGGGAATGTTGATTAATAGAAGAGAATTTTAATGATTGGAATGGAATGTTGAGTAACAGAACGAGAATAATGTGTTGGCATGGAATTGCATGTTATGGAATGGAATGGAATGTAGTGGAATTGAATAGAATGTTATGGAAAGGAATGGAATGCTGTGAAATGCAACGGAATGTTTTGGAAAATAATAGAACGTTGGGAAAGTCATGGAGGGGGTAGGAATGGAATGGAATTTTGTGGATTGGAATGGATGCTACGCAACAGAATGAAATAGAAAGTTTTAAGTGGAATGGAATCTTTTGTAATGGAATGGAATGTTATGGTATGAAGTGGAATGTTGATTAATAGACCCGAATTGTGAAGAATGGAATGGAATGTTACGTAATTATCAGAATAACGTTTTTGAATGGAGTGGAATGTTTTGGAATGGAACACTATGTTGTGGAATGGAATGGAATGCTTTGGAATGGAATGGAATGTTGAGGGTAGGAATAGAGTGTTGGGACAGGAATGGAAGTTAAAGGAATGGATTGATATTTGGTGTATTGTAATGGAATCTCATGCAATAGAATGAAATACAGTATTGGTAATACAATAGAATGTATATACGATTTGAATTTTGTGGTATGAAGTAGAATGTAGCTTCATAAAAGTGAATTTTAATGAATGCAATGGAATATTATGTAACAGATCGAGAATGTTTTTGAAAGGAATCCAATGTTATGAAACAGAATGGAATGCTGTGGAATGTAGTGTCATGTTGTGAAAAGGAATAGAACTTTGTGGAAAGGAATGGAATTTTAAAGAATGCAATGGAATTATGTGGGTTGGATGGGAATCTTATGCAATGGAATGAGATGCAATGTTTGCAATTGAATGGGATGTTGTGTAGTCGAATGAAATCTATGCTATGAAGTGGAAGGTTAATTAATAGAGAAGAATTTAAGTAATGGAATGGTATGTTATGTATCAATGGCAATAATGTGTTGGAATGGAATCGAATGTTATGGAATGTAAAGGAATGTTGTTGAATTGAATGGAATGTTATGGAATGGAAAGATTTGAAATGCAATGGAAAGTAGTGGAAAGTAATAGAATGTAGGGGATAGGAATGGAGTTGAATGATGTCGAAGGCAAAGGAATGTTGTTTAAAGGAATAGAAGGTTGGAGAAATGAATGGAGGTTAAGTATGGAATGAAATTTTAGGGATTAGAACGGAATCTTATGCAACAGACTGAAATAGAATGAATTGGAAAGGAATGTTGTGTAATCGAATGGAAAGTTATGCTATGAAGGGGAATTTGGTTAATAGAACCGAATTTTCATGAATGAAATCGAATGTTTTGTAGCAGAACGGGAATAATGTGTTGGGAGTGAATTGTAGGTAATGGAATGGAATGGAATGTTGTGGAATTGAATGGAATGTTTGAAAGGAATGGAAATTTAAGGAATGGAATGGAATTTTTTGGATTGGAATGGAATCTTATGCAACAGAATGAAAGAGAATGAATTGGAAAGAATGTTGCATAATCGAATGGAATGTCATGCTATGAAGTGGAATTTTCATTAATAGGACAAAATTTTAATTAGTTGATTGGAATGTTATGTCGCAGAATGGGAATAATGTGTTGGAATGGAATGGAATGTTATGGAATGGAATGGAATATTTTGGAATGCAATGGAGAGATTTGGAATGGAATGAAACGCTGTGGAATGCAATGGATTGTTGGGGAAAGGAATGAAATGTTAAAGAATGGAATGGTATTTTGTGGATTGGAAGTCTTATGCAATAGAATGAAATAAACTGAAAGAAATTGAATAGAACGTTGTGTATTTGAATTGAAAGTTATGGTATGAAGGGGAATGTTGATTAATAGAAAACAATTTTGATGAATGATATTGATTGTTTTGTAACTGAATAGGAATTATGTGTTGCAATGGAATGGAATGTTATGCAATGGAACGGTATGTGGTGGAATAGAACGGAATATTATGGAATCGAGTAGAATTCTGTGGATTCCAATGGAATGTTGTGGAAAGGAATAGAATATAGGGGAAAGTAGTGGAATGTTAGGTAATGGAATGGAATTTTGTGGATTGGAATGGATTCTTACAGAATAGGATGAAATAGAATGTTTGAAATGGACTGGAATGTTGTACAAAAGAATGGAATGTTATGGTATGAAGTGGAATATAGTGTAGTAGAACCGAATTTAATGAGAGGAATGGAATGCTGTGTAACAGATTGGGAATAATGTTGTGGAATGCACTGAATGTTATGGAATGGAATCGAATGTTCTGGCATGGAATGGAATTCGGTGTAATGCAATGGAATGTTGTGGAAAAGAATAGAATGTTGAGGCAACAAATGAAACGTTAAGGAATGAATGGGAATCGTGTGGACTGGAAAGGAAAGTTGGGCAATAGAATGAAATAGAATGTTTTAAGTGGAATGGAATTTTGTGTAATGGAATTGAACGCTATGGTATGAAGTGGAATGTTGATTAATGGATCCGAATTTTGAAGAATGGAATGGAATGTTATGTAATAATCGGAATAAGGTGTTTGAATGGAGTCAAATGTTATGTAATAGAATGCTATGTTGTGGAATGGAATGGAATGCTGTGGAATGTAATGGAATGTTGTGGAAAGAAATAGACTGTTGGAAGAAGAATGGAAGTTAAAGGAATGGAATGGAATTTTGTGGGTTGGAATGGAATCTTATGGAATGGAATGAAATAGAATGTTTGAAATGGACTGCAATGTTGTATAATCAAATAGAATATTGTGGTATGAAGTGCAATCTTGATTAATAGAACAGAATTTTGAAGAATGGAATGGAATGCTTTGTAAAAGAATGGGAAAAAATTGTTGGAATGGAATCTAATGGAATGGAAAGGAATGGAATGATTTGGAATGAAATAGGATGTTTTGGAATTGAATGGAATGTTGCAGAATGGAATGGAATATTGTGGAATGCAATGGAACGTATTGGAAAAAGTAGAAGGTTAGGGAAAGCA
>JAVSCE010011565.1:0-13441 GCA_032199065.1 Smutsia gigantea
AGAAAGAAAATCCAGAGAGATTAAGGTTCCTTGCCTAGAATAGGAAATAGCAGAGCCATGATTAGGACAAAGGCTTCCCCATCCTTACGTCAGATCATAATTGTAGCCAGTCACTGCAAGGTGAGAGTAAATGCCCTTCTAGGCATGCATACCATTCCTTCATCCCGCTAGCTCCTGTCTCTCTTTCATTTATGATGAAAGGGTAGTCGGAAAGAATAGCATGATGTGTTTCTTTGAAAGGACCGTCTGTCAGAATTTCCTGGGAGATGGGGTAGGGTGTCCACGACTCAGGAGCCCCGTGCATCCCCATTCACTTGGAACGACAGTGGAAACCAGGTGCCAGGACGGCAGACTCCTGGTCACATCTTGGAAAGGGAAGAGAACTCTGTAATTGTCCCCCAGAGATGTCCACACTCCCATGTCTGATACCTGCAATACATTAGCCTGTGTGGCAAAGGGGGCTTTGAATATGTTATTAAGTTAAGGATCTTGAGAGGATGAGACCATCCCAGATGATGGTGGGGGCCCATGGTTATCACAAGGGTCCTCGTAAGAGGGAGACATGAAGGTCAGGGCAGAGGGGTGTTATGCTGATGGAAACAAAGGTAGGGGGATGTGGTTTGAAGATGGAGGATGTAGCCACAACCCTGTGTGACCTCTAGAAGCCGGGGAAGGCAAGGAATAGATTATCTTCTGGAGTCTCCAGAAGGAGCCAGTCCTGGTAGACACTCTGTGTTTAGCCTTCTAAGACTCACCTTGGACTTCTGTCCTCCAGAACTCTAAAGGGAATAAGTATTGTATTGTTTTAAGCCACTGAGTTTGTGATAATTCATTTCAGCCACATTAAGAAACTCATACACCGTCCCAACGTAGCCAGCCCCAGCAACCCCTTCATTGCAAAGGAATTTGGAAATCATTTCTCCTTTACATTACTCAGTTCGCCAGTTACCCATCTTCAGGAGACAAGCCATTAACCATGGTATCTCCCTGAAACAGCCAGGTGATACACAATTCCTGAGTCTTTCAAGTCGGTACATCCATGAGTCAAAGACAACTAAATTCAACTCAGGATTCTTAGAACCTCACAAGTGTTGGGACTCAAGACAGTCCTTTATAAATGAAGAAAATGAAGAAACACACAGAGTTACAAACTGGAGACTGCCTTTCGGCCAGGTTTCAGCTCATCCTTATCTATAATCTAAATAGACTCTGAAATTTTGTGAGGACGGATAATAGGATTTTCTTTCTTCTCTCTCTTTCTCCTTCCCTCCCTCCTCCATGTGAAGTATGAATGCGGGCACTGAGAATAAGGGATAATACCAATCCAATGGTTCTCAAACTTGAGGGCACACCAGAGCGTCCAGGAAGGTTGTTAACACAAAGATTGCTGTCCCCGCTCCAGAGATTCTGATCCTGCATGTTTGGGGTGATCTGACACATCAGAGTTCTGAGGGGGTGATGAGGTTTTGGCTTGGAGGACACTTTGGAAAGTGCTATTTTTAGTGTTCAGTCGCTTTGAATGACCCAGTGTCGAGTGATTCTGAACTTGGGACATTTTAGCCTCCAGAGGGCATTTGGCAATGTCTGGAGACATCCCAGCGGGCTCCTCTTTAGTGCAGGGTGGAATGCCTCTGCCATCTAGTCAGCAGAGACCAGAGATGCCATCAAACTTCCCATCAATGCACAGGAGAGCCCCCAGTCCCAAAGCATGATCCAGTCCCACATGTCAATGGCTTTATGACTGAGGGCCCCGATGACATGCATGGAGACCCTCCTGTGCTGTAGCTTTGTGTCTTAGGGCAATTTATAGAGAATCTCTAACAATAATTTGCCAATATATAAAACAGACATAAAATGTTAATAATAGATTTGCAAAAATAAAAAGATGAAGGGAGATAATGCAGCAAATTGTCTAGCAGATTGGAAAGTTACAGTAAAAATGTAATGACAGTAAGTGTATCTCTCCTCTTCAAATGTATAGTTTCCTAATCCAGGAAAGCATGTGTTCAGTCACAGTAGACGATGAGGTTCTGTGGGCAGGGGCTGATCTCCTATAACATGCACCCTGCAAAAATGATAATTGATCCATCCTGGAAAGATGAGTTTTGAAAACTGAAAAAACAACGTTTGTTCATTATCCCCCAATTGAAACTTTCTTCTCCTGATTTGCCCTTCAGTACGCCACATGAAGATCAGACCTCCAGAAATCAGCTCCATTTCCCAATTCACCGATTTAGCACAACATATCTTACTTAAAACGCACTCATTCTGTACATTAACCTGCAAATAATAAAGAGTAAAAGTGGAGATGTCTTCTGCAAAAGTCCCTCCGGAGGTTTCCCTAGTAAATTATCAAACCTTGGTTAAGTATTGGCAGAGCATTATAAAACACTGTGTATGTGTGACTTCAGAGCATCTATTAAAAAAAAAACAACACAACCCTCTTCATATCACAAAATGTATATGGGTTTTCAAATGCTGTTCTCCAAAGTCTTTATCTTTAGGTTTGCTGTTTTGATATTTTATACATGAGATGTGTCAGGTAGAAGGTTGAGGAGGAGGAATGTCTTATCAGAATTACGAATAATTTGGAGCCATTATGCTGGGAACTTTTCAAAGAAACAAGTAGAAAGGATGAGACATTTCACCTTGGCTATGACATTCCTCTCTGCTCTTCCGTCCGTTCTCAACTCTTAATTGCTAGTGGACGCCGATCAGAATAATTGCTCTGACAATTGTGTCCTTCCAAAGCTAACATACAAGGGAGTAAACAGCCTTTATTTTTTCCTAAGAGTCTCTGAATGCAGCCTTCATAAATGTACAAGAAGCAACCTGTAGGGCGAAGAAGGTGGTCCTGCCTGCTAATGGGGGAAGAATATTCTCAGCGCCAGATCCTACATAATGCTGAGGAAGAGAGATCATGCTGAACTTCTGCAGAGACCCACCTAGCGAGGAGCTGCCTTTGCTGCACATGATGCATGAGGATGATTTGATCCCACTCCGTGTCTCTCTAAGGCAGGAATTGGCTTTAAAAAGGCTGCCGGCGTTTCCTTGCTGTTATGGGATATGCTTGGGACAGGAGCCCTAGGGAGTGATTATTCTGAAGCTTTGGCAGTTGTTAGATGTGTATTTTTTAAATGGACTATAGGCTTTTAAATAGGTGCCACCGAGGAGGGTAATGGATGACTTGGATATCCAGAAAATGTACAAAAACGTCACTGGGAGATTCTGTCCCTCCCTACTTGCTCTTTTCTCTTGTCCCCTCACAGTGAAAGCGAGATAAAGCACAACTACATGAAACATCCTCTGAAAGTGACTTTTCCCTGGTTATTCTTGTCCTTATATAAAGTATCTCTTAAAGATTTTAATGTGGACGCGTCCTGTAAAGCATAGAGACACACCCTCCATTTCCTTTCCAAACTCTTCACTAAGAACAAAAGACTTGCCCCTGGTGGGGACTTTGTCCTGATGAGAAAAGAACTGTAAAGAACAGTAGACATTCCCCACCTGATATCCCATTTCTGTCTACCTATTGTGCATCCCTGCTACCGTTCTTTGCTCACCCGTCTGGAGAGGGCGTGCATGCCAGAGGAACTCCGTGAAACTACTGAAACTGTTCTAATGATGTCCCAACCAACCAAAAAAGATGACCTCTTCTTTTGCCACACCCAGTGGATTATTTCCACTCTTCGTCTGTCATTCTCTGTATGCATCAGGTGTATTCTCATAATTTTCCTTGAAAGCTTTTATTAGCCTTCCATCATCCTAGACGTTCTGGCCTACTTTTCTTACTATTATATACAAACCCATCTTATTCCAAATAAAATCCCTGACTCAGTTGGCTGTTCTACTTCCTGTGTTTTATGGAATTATCTTCTCGATCCTTGAGTTCAAAACAGTAGGTTTCCTCTGTCTTCATGCTCACACATTCATGCACATACACAAGCTTCCCTGGTCCCTCTCTCAAAAGCTGAAAGTGGTTGATATATCTTCTGGCCATGTCTCATCGGGGGTACTGTGGCCCATGCCCAAATGAGAATGTTTCACACTTTAATCCGAGTCTGCCCTCTCATTCAGGTTTTCCAATAACAAAGCTACCACCGTCCTATTTCATCATCCATGCGATGACTCATCCTTGGTTCACATTGAAGCTTCATCAATTTTATCTCTAATATTCCTTCTTTGCTCCGCCTTTCTCTCCCACTGATTTGTAGTGGAATCCCTGCCTTGGCTGCTATGAGTGTTCCATGCTTCCCTTCCCTTGTTCCAAAGTGACGTTGCTAAGACACCACTGATCTCTCAGTAGAATGTTCTTGTTTGAGACCTTGCACTCGCCACTGTTGTTTAGGATAAGCTGGAAGCTCATGGTGCCCTCAGAGACTGTCCATGATAATGATCCCGTGTCCCCACCCTCTACCTGAATCCAGTTGCTCTGCTCCCCTCATCCTTCCTTCATCAAACACTTAGGTTGCACCCCCTGTTTGCCAGGACCCGTCCTAGATGCCAGCAATAGTGTGATTGGCCCGTAATCATGGTTCTTTGTTATTGTCGTATAATAATGCACCATGCACTGGGGTTGATTGTCTGCTATGTTGAATGTTCAGCCCCTTCACCCCCTGCCCCAAATACATACGTGGAAGCCTAACCCTCTAAGTGATGGTGTGTGGAGGGCACCCTTTGGGAGGGGATTAGGTCATGAGAGTTGAGCCCTCGGGAATGGGATTAGTGCCCTTAGAAAGAGACCCTGGAGAGCTCCCAACCCCTTCCTCCACGTGAGGATGGGAGAAGTCTGCAGCCCAGAAGAGAGCCCTCACGCCCATCCTGGTGCCCTGATCTTGGATTTCCAGCGTCCAGAATGGTGAGAAACACGTGTCTGTTGCTGATCAGCTACCCCGCTTGGGGCACTTTGTTCTGGTCTCCCAAGTGGATCAGCATATCACCTGCTGAGTGTCGTTCATCTAACAGCTCACAGCATCAGGGGTGTCAGAACGGAGGGAAAGAATGTTGAATGAATGGCCCCAGGGTCACAGATATACACTCAAATCAAGATACACACTTTTCCTGCACTTTAAAATATGTCAAGAGGATAGAACTCATGTATTCTTAACTACAAAATGAAAATGAACAACAACCCACAAAAGAACACGGTAACATTTCCGGACGGAGTAGTATCTTGATTATACTGTTGGTATCACAAGTGTATGCCTAGGTTCAGACTCGTCAAGATGTTTACAATAACGGTGTGAAGTTTTTTGTCTATTAATTATACCTTCATAAAACTTTAATACACACATAGACAAATAGGTAGATAATAGATGATAGGTAGGTAGGTAGGTAGGTAGATAGATAGATAGATAGATAGATAGATAGATAAAGACAGATGACAAGATAGATAATGGTGGATAGAATAGATAGATGATACAAAAATAGTTGATAGATGATAGGTAGGTAGGTAGATAATATAGAGAGAAATAAGGGGAGAAGACAGAAATCTCACATGCAGAAGCAGAAGGATTTCAAACAGTATATGTAAATATATGTCTTGAAGCCTTTCAACCATAACTACCTGTTTAAGTGTGAACAACACTATCTAAAACACAGAAAGTCCTCTGACTTTCAACTTTTACAGCCAAGAGGTACCTAAGGAGACAAGAAGACTCAATGTATCTAGGGTCCTTGATAGAGCTGCAGAACAGAAAAAAAAAATACATTCAGTAAGGAAATCCCAGTAAACTAGGAACTGTGTATCAATATTAAGGTGTTCACTGTGGCAAAGTCACCACCCTCCCTGAGATATTAAGACAGAAGTAACTGCAGGGTTTATGGAAAGTCTCTGCACAGTTTTCCTCTTTCACGTACAATTTCTTAACGAACTACTTTTGAGAGAAACATAAAGCACTTAAATGTTCTGAAAGAAAAAAAATATATTGCTCCTCCAAAAATAATACATAATTGTCCTGGTCTTATGGAATTAGCAATGTCTCACTTCCTTGTTACAATTATAAATCATCTTTTTAGGAAGCTAGTCTCACCATGTACTTACGTCACTCAGTATGGATTTAGCGTTAAAGTTAAGTCCAAGGTGATGAATAAAACTATTATTGAAGCAAGCTCATAAGGGCTTGGAGGGTCTGGTGGCCAGAGAACCAGACTGCTCCGGTCTAGGTTTTGAAGAAAGCTGGGTTCCAGGAATGCCGGCTTCCCTGACTTACTCGGGCGTGTGGCATGCATGGATTGTGTGCCTCCTGAGCTGTTTGCCCGACCTGGATCCGTGCTCAGTACAGTACAGCTGCCTAACCAGGAGGGGAAGGAATGGAGGAAACAGTCAGATAGGAAACTCTGGGCACAGTTTTCTCCCTGTCTGAAGCTGCATCTCCTGGGGGTCCATGTACATAACCAAGGAGGAAACGAGCCGCATTGGAAAGTCAGAACAGTGGCAGGCTGTGTCCGAGGTGGTTCTGTAAGCCTTTCCATGGGACTGGCATGCTCCCCTAACCTTTGCTGTAAGATTCCCCCGAGACACATGAAGCCTTCAGGAGCTTGTCACAAATAAACTTATGTGTCCTCATCCCAGGGCACCTGAGAGACTCTGTTTCCTCATACCATTATAGGACCTCTCAGCTACATGGATTTATTTTATTGAACAACGTATGGCAAAAACAGTATCTGAATTCAGTTAAGGAGTAAAAAGGAAGACTCACTCCCCAAATTGCAGAGATTTTTTTTTCTTTTTCCACAAAAGACAAATGGAAATGTGAGTCACGCACTCCGTCATAGCATTTGTCACCGTGCACTGTCTGAAGTCACGTCTTCCAGGACCTTGAGGTGGGGACGCTCAGACTCCACAGTCCCCACCAGCAGAGGCAGTGCACTCTGCTCTGCTTTTCCGAGGCAAGCCCCGTTTCTTCCTGGTCCCCCCAAGTCTGATCTGAAAGTATTTTGTTTCAAGCTGTGTCTTGCTTTTCATGTGCATACCCCTGCCCTCTGTCCTGTCCAGTACTGCAAGGACTGTGCAATATTTGCAGTCAGCTAGAGGTGAAATCAGAAGGCAGGTCAGTTATTAAATTGCTGGGAGGAAACAGGTAGGGGTTGGAGAAGCCGAACTTAGAAGAACAAGACATCCAGCTTTGTGTTGATGGAGGAGTCCCCTTGTACCCCCCTAAAAATCAGAGAGCAAGTCATCTTCCATATGGCCTCAGGCTCCATCTCTACAGGTTTACGATGTAAATGCCTGCGTTCCCCAGTGCCGCGCCGAAGGTGAAAACACAACCGTTTGAGGGATCATTTTGTCCTTGTTTGGA
This sequence comes from Smutsia gigantea, assembly GCA_032199065.1. NCBI lineage: Eukaryota > Metazoa > Chordata > Mammalia > Pholidota > Manidae > Smutsia > Smutsia gigantea. The sequence goes on from JAVSCE010011565.1 coordinate 7,302, forward strand.
ACCTGTCTGCCATCCCTGCCTGGCTGACAAATGGACACCAGTGACAACTCATCTCTAATGCCAGTGGGAATGAGATATGACACTTCATTTTTATGGCTATTGTCCACCATTACGGTCTTCACGATGAATTTGCATCAGCGCATCTTGTAAAATAATCTTAAGATTTACACCTTGGGAAATGTCACGACTAGCTACTGATATGTTCATTAAAATCACACATCCACGATCAGCATAAGATAAAGCTGCTTACAGGACTTGCATGCTCATATTTTATGTGTGGGGGTCCCAGTGTTGTGATTAACTGGGACTTTTTGGGTATATATATATATACACACACACAGAGAAAATCACAGCAGTGTGATTTCACCTCCACCTATTTTGATATTCTTTTTCTTATGTTCATGATCCTTTTCTTCAGGGAATCTGTCTTCCTGTGGGGACTCGTGGTGCTAAATAGCTTTCGGGTATAAAATAGCACCTAAATTTCACAGCTGGATGTCTGTTATGAGGACATGAAGAAATTGGAGACTGTGGTGTGCACAGGTGCTTTGTGATCATGCTTATTTCCTGGGATGGAGCTGGATCGTCCTTTACGCAGTAGAGATTCACACAGAGATGGACCAGGCCAGAGCCCTTGATGTGTGTGTTCCACGGATGGTGACCACTCTCCCAGTGGGAATCAAATATGCGTGGACCAAGACAAGATAAAAGAGAGGAGAACAATTGAGAATGTGATTTGCCGCCAGGATGGATCACCCAGCTCATACTAACTGAAGTGATCCGGGTACTAACTGATCTCATGTAAGAAGATACTCAGGGGTATGTCGTTCCAGGCTTAGTGCAGCTCTGCGGGGATACCCTCAGGGATTCTGCATCCCACCCCGGGCATCCTTCAATGTGCTAAACGTCTTAGATCTATGTTGTCTTTTCACAAGATGATGAGAAGGTCCCAACAGCACACTGTCGCATCTGACCCAAGACTGTAATGAAAAGTGGGACTCTGTTTTTTCACTACTGACAACTTTTAAACCTCATGCCTCCCTGTGGCCTTCTGTTCCACCTCAGCGAAAATTGATAAAAAAATTTTAAAAAAAAGCCCGCAACTTCCTCCTTGTATGCTAGCAATATATTCACCCCGTCACTGAGCCCTAAGTCACTGAAAAGCCCACACTACTCTTCTTTCCCTCTTCTCTTTAACCATCTTCACATGAGTGGGAAAGCCTCTAGCTCTGTTCTCCCTGACATGAGCAATAAACAGTCCCTACCCTCTCGGGATTAAGAGGGGTGGTGTGCATATGGTCACAGGCCCAGGCATGCAGTCATTCATGTGCACAACCCAACCAGCTGTGGGGTGGAGATCCGTCCCAGCTCTGTAGGGTGAACCCCAAGAACACACGTTCTTCCAACACACTATCACCATCTATATTTCTTCTGTGTCTCTGATCAGAAATAGATCTCATGGCTTTTCCTAAACTAGTCACAACTAGAAGAAAATGAGCGAGCCTCTCTCGCCTTTCCATGCTAATGGTCCTTATGCCCCTGGGCTGGAGAGAGAGAGATTTCCAGGCATGTTCGGACAGTACCAGCCTTCTAAAAAACTAAAAGGGAAGAAAGGGATGTCTGTTCTGCAAACAGCCATGAGCATCTGCTACGAGCAAAACCCCAATCTGTCCAGACTTCTGTGTGTGTGTCCCTTTGCCTTCATCCGGTTCCAAGCCTTGGCAAGCAGCAAACAGCCTCTTAATAAATAAGCCAATAGGGCGCATGCTGCAGGAAAATACACTGCCAAGGGATCGTGACTATCTCAGACCTTCGCATGCCATGCTGAGTGTTTAAGGCTGTGAGAGGACCAAGATGTGCAGGGTAAGACTTCCAAATAACTGCATAGCAAAAGCTTGGGCTCTTCCTAATTATGTGGAAAATTAATTAGAATTACACAGTGATGGCTTTAGGATATTCCACTTAAAAACACATTCATTTTCTGGAGAAATAACCACCTTTACTTTTGTCACTGTATTTCAGCATGTGATCATTTGTGGAAGAGCTGTGCTTTCTAAGTTTGCGTATGCCCAAACGGGTTCATTGTGTTTCTGAACAACCAAGGGACGACATTGTAAGACATGACAGAATCTTTCTAAAATATGGTGCCTGAGGTTGTCATCAAGATCTGTCATAACATAATATTTAAAGCCTGTTAAAAGCATCTTATGGAACAGCATTAATCAGTATTGAAGGGAAAATGAGTGTTAGTGGCTATAAAATAGATTTTGAAACATTTCTTTGGTAGTTTTAATTAAACTCCAAGTAAGGCATAGTTTAATGGACAAACATTATCCGAGGCAGGGGAATTCTACAGTGCGTCTATGGCTGTGAGGCTGTCACAGAAAAGCAACTCATGGTCTGGCCACATTTGCCTGGTCCAACACTTATGAGCCTTATAGGATTCAAAGTTTGTGAATGCTTATATGCAACTCCTGCAAGGTTCAAGTCTGACTCCTCTGTTTGGAAGAACATAAAGTATTTGTTTCTGCCAAGCAATATTTTTAACAGTGTCAAGTTTTCCAAGCAAACTTGCAAGAAAACTTAACCTAAGCTGCCACAAAAGGTATAACATACTAGACACTTCCCATTTACGACCTACAGGACACAACATCGTGATAGGCATACGAAACAAAGTAGAGTTTAGTTTAATAATACCAGTTTTAAAATCCTTTTTCAATGTTAGTGCATAACGTGAATCAATTTGACTTCGAGGATGGTGAAGTATCAGATGTACCATTTTACGGAAATCCTGCTGGTGTATCCTGGAACCTCTGAAGAATTGGGTGTATTTGATTTTCTTAAGGTGACTGCAAGAATTGAGAGTTGACTGGAACAAGGGTATCTGGGTCAGCGTTACTAGAGACCACGAAGCTCTCAGTTGGAAAAAAAAAACATAGAACAGGGTTTGAGGAACTGTCCTTATGTACCTGACAAAAATGATGTAAAATTACCCAGTGGGATGAAATTCTTAGACCCTTGGCTGAGCTGTGGACAATGTCATTAAAACAAACCAATGGGCAGAATCCATTCAAGGTAAATAAGAAGAGAGCACCCAGTGCAGAAACCCCTATGTTCACACCCTTTGAGATTTCCAAGCCCTGTTTTAAAAATGCAAACCTTAATGTGTAAGGTCAGTTTTTTCCGGTTTGCTCATCTGTGTATGTGAGTTAATTATCTCCAGAAAGATACCTAAGTTTCCTGGTGAGCAGAGTATTTTCATAGATACCTAGACTATTTTCTGGCCAAAAGAACTTGCAGGTAACTTCATTCAATGAATAGTGATCTTACTAAACTTAAAATATCAAAGTTGTAGTTAAAGAGGATTCCTCTGTTTCCATTCATTTTTTGCACATTGGAAATGAAAACGTCTCAGAATCAAAATTCTCCTCCTATCCGTGTTTTATCACACAGCCACCCTAAGGGGATTTCATAGATTTCACTAGACTGTTTATCAAATACTTCACATTTGTACTATAGTTTCTAACTCAGTATATTGGAAAATGTCTCAATTGAAGGATGCCACGTTTGATGTTGTAGCATTCTCTTCAGATACTTGGGCCAAGATTTGAAACATGCAGACATATTTTGTTGTGTGTTTCCCTTCCTCCAAAAATTACCGACCTGACTCTCTTGAGCTATGGTCTTATGTGTAACTCTAACACCATATACTTCTTATTGATACTGATAACAGAACAGTAAACGCCTTACCACATGGAAGATCATCGTGAACACAGCACATTTGCCTAGATTGATGACTTTGGTCTCCTAAGTTCTACCACAAAATTAACTTTAGTTAACATAACCCTGGAATTTGAATATTCAATTTTTGTGTTTGCTCATCTGCAAAATAAATCTCCTCAGTTCTTTCTATGGCCATTTTTTTTTTTTACAGACAATAAGTAAATGAAGCATTACTGGTTTAAGCTGTTTTCTGCAGCAGGGGGGGTTGTGCAATTTCAGTGAAACTGCTTTATCAACACCCAGTATTACATTTTAAAACCATTGTGCAATATGAATTACCTGGTCAAAAAACATTTGAAAACAGATTCCATGGAAATGATGTATCCCATGTTCTTTTTAACTTCGCAAGAGATTCCATAGTACTAAAATAGTGCTTAGTAGAGTTTTTCACATATTGTATGATGTTTATACATGTAACCACACACTTAAGAAATGTGTTAGGTTCCTTCCAAAATTGGGGGAAACTCATTGCACTGGTCTAGACTGAAATTTGATTTTTTGAAATACAAAAATTGGTAAAATCTAAGAACAACAGGAGACTTAGGAACCTGTCAGGGGTACAAGATGGAGGTTGGGGTGGACAATGAGTGTTGCCCCACACTTGGCATGATTTCAGAAGGATAGAGGTTAGTATTTTGGGCAGAAATGATGCAAAATAAAAAATTGACCCTGAGGATATGAAGAGGATTCCTTGGCCTCATAATTTTTGAATGGTGATCCTTGTTTGGAATCATGTGAAATGTACCAATCTAAGTTAATGGTATGACGTAGATGACATCCATTAACAAAATGATTCTATTTTCTCTTTGAAAAGCATGACGATATCTGTTAGTGTTGTGATTGTTGAGTGCGTTCAGGTCCAAGAAGTAGAATGTAGCTCAGGGTGTCTTTTAAAACTAAGGGTTTAATATAATTAGACACTATAAATGCTGGCCCCAGTGGACAGTGACCCTTGCATGGATAAAATAAGGTTTCTTTGTTTTTCCGTTCTTACACAGTAGGAATATCCTGCTATAAAGAACACAAAGAAGAAAATAATATCTAAAGAAAGCAGTCAGGGTTCATCAAAAATCCCCATTCAACACAATTATAAATTGCAAATTGTCATTTGAAAATGGGCCAACTGTTGACCTAGGGGTGCCACTGTTTTTAAGATTCCATTTTAAAGGGAACATGAGTTACAACGGTGTCAATTAAGGCTCTCAATTTCTGAAATGTGTTGTTTCAGTTGCAACCAAAGACTCTTTTTCAGAAACAGCTCGTGATACCCCCTGAGTGGCCTTCCATAAATCACTCAACCTCAGGGTTCTTAACATCCAGTGATAGAATTCCGTAGTAAAATCCTGAAAACCCTCATGCCACGTGCCAAGTTTGACACACAGCTTCATTGTTCTGGAGAGTCTCATAATTTTAATCAGATGCTCCAAGGCTCTGTGATCCCCAAAATATTAATAATCATAGAGTCCCTTTTATGCTATTTTTTTATTTCTAAAATGATGGAAAGGGTATGTTGACTCTGAGGCCCGTTTTAGCTCTGTAACTGCATCCATCTATGAATTTTAAACTCACTTCTAAAGGCAAGCTGTCCCTCCTTTCCTCGGCATCCTATCTTAGCATAGCCTTTCAACCTCTCCTCAGGGAAATAAATCATTTCGACCCAAAGACGATCAGCGGTAAGACAGAATTCTATTTGTCGGTGTTCACAAATTCAAGATTCTGCTTGAAGAATGTGTCAGAAACCATGGTTTATTATATCACAGTATATATTGTTTACATATAATAGGAACAGCTACCTAAGCCGTAGGAAAATGTCTTTCCTCCCCCAAAATGGTACCAAATAATGGGATGTTGCTACCGTCCCATTTTGTTCAATGATCAATAATTTACCACATTTCCAGTAGCTTAACCATTTCCCAAAAGTAATGATACCCTCACATTTCTGTGCTCAACTCTCTTTTGCAGAGGGTTCCCCTATTTTGAAATCATTTTGTCTTCATTACATCTCACTGCCTTCCAAATGCTTACAGTTGTAATCCCATAAATATAAAAATAGGAGACCATCTTTATCCCCATTTGAGGAAAAAAAAACAAATAAAAGGATGAACAGGAAAGCTATAGGATCTTAGGAATGCTTCTTCAATATGGCACAAACAGGAATGGATGTAAGGGTGTATCGATCAGACCAAGATTCATGATGGCGGAAGGGAAAAATAAGACATGCCCAGAGGCATGTGTGCTACAAAAACAAGTGAACAAAAATACACACCGGTGAACTCGTAGCAAGAGAATCCAGTCTGAATGAAGCAGGGTGTAACCGGTGGGCCCTAAGACTTGCGCCCAGAAATTACATCAGTTCT